>CM035153.1:63784000-64254662 GCA_020205615.1 Panax quinquefolius
TAATAAAGAATGGAATAATGTAAGAATTTCACCATGTATGCGGTACTTCAGATAGGCGAGTTATTCCAACATAATAATAAAGAATGGAATAATGAAGAATTTCACCATGTATGCGGTACTCAGCATAGACAAGTTATTCAACATAATAATAAAGAATGGAATAAAAGAAGAATTTCACCCATGTATGCGGTACTTGCATGTAGGCAGTTATTCAACATAATAATAAAGAATGGAATAAATGAAGAATTTCACCATGTATGCGGTACTTAGCAGAAGCGAGTTATTCAACATAATAATAAAGAATGGAATAACAGAAGAATTTCACCATGTATGCGGTACTTAGCATACAGACGAGTTATTCCAACATAATAATAAAGAAAATGGAAAAATAATAATAAAGAATGGTAATAGAGAAAGTTATTCACATAATAATAAAGAATGGAATAATGAAGAATTTCACACATGCGCGGTAGCATGATGCAGTTATTCAACATAATAATAAAGAATGGAATAATGAGAAGAATTTCACCATGTATGCGGTACTCATGATATATAAAAGTTATTCAACATAATAATAAAGAATGGAATAATGAAGAATTTCACCATGTATATATGCGGTACTCAGATGTATGAGTTATTCAACATAATAATAAAGAATGGAATAATGAAGAAGAATTTCACCATGTATGCGGTACTCAGATGTGGCGAGTTATTCAACATAATAATAAAGAATGGAATAACGAGAAGAATTTCACCATGTAATAACGCATACAAGAAAAGTTATTCCAACATAATAATAAAGAATGGAATAATGTAGAAGAATTTCACCATGTATATGAAGAATTTCACCATGCAGATGCATAGCGAGTTATTCCAACATAATAATAAAGAATGGAATAATGAGAAGAATTTCACCATGTATGCGGTACTTCAGATAGCGAGTTATTCAACATAATAATAAAGAATGGAATAATGAAGAATTTCACCATGTATGCGGTACTTGGCATGCATGAGTTATTCAACATAATAATAAAGAATGGAATAATGAAAGAATTTCACCATGTATGCGGTACTTAGCATGAAAAAGTTATTCAACATAATAATAAAGAATGGAATAAGAAGAAGAATTTCACCATGTATGCGGTATACAGCATAGAAGATGAGTTATTCAACATAATAATAAAGAATGGAAATGAAGAATTTCACCATGTATCACGGTATGTATGCGAGTTCCAACATATAAAGAATGGAATATGAAGAATTTATGTATGCGGTGTTAGGCGAGTTATTCAACATAATAATAAAGAATGGAATAATGAGAAGAATTTCACCATGTATGCGGTACTTGCATAGATGCACAGTTATTCAACATAATAATAAAGAATGGAATAATGGAAGAATTTCACCATGTATGCGGTACTCAGCATGAGAGCGAGTTATTCAACATAATAATAAAAATGGAATAATGAAGAATTTCACCATGAAGAATAATAATAAAAATGAATAATGAAAGAATTTCACCATATGCATAAGCATATGTTATTCAACATAATAATAAAGAATGGAATAATGAAGAATTTCACCATGTATGCGGTACTTTGCGATGATGGAGTTATTCCAACATAATAATAAAAATGGAATAATAATAGAAGAATTTCACCATGTATGCGGTACTTGCATAAAAGTTATTTCAACATAATAATAAAGAATGGAATAATGAAGAATTTCACCATGTATGCGGTACTCATGTATAGATGAGTTATTCAACATAATAATAAAGAATGGAATAATGAAGAATTTCACCATGTATGCGGTACTTGATGTAGGCGCGAGTTATTCAACATAATAATAAAGAATGGAATAATGAGAAGAATTTCACCACCATGTATGCGGTACTTAGCATAGACAGAGTTATTCCAACATAATAATAAAGAATGGAATAATGAAGAATTTCACCATGTATGCGGTACTTGCATGTAGGCGAGTTATTCAACATAATAATAAAGAATGGAATAAAGAAGAATTTCACCATGTATGTATGCTACAGCATGATGAAGTTATTCCAACATAATAATAAAGAATGGAATATGAAGAAGAATTTCACCATGTATGCGGTACTTAGCATAGATGAGTTATTCAACATAATAATAAAGAATGGAATAATGAAGAATTTCACCATGTATGCGGTACTTTACGCATAGCGCGAGTTATTCAATTAATAATAAAGAATAATAATAAAGAATGGAATAATGTAAGAATTTCACATGTAGTGTTATTACATAATAATAAAGAATGGAATAGAATTTCACCATGTTATTTATTGCAACATAATAATAAAGAATGGAATAATGAAGAATTTCACCATGTATGCGGTACATGGCATAACGCAGTTATTCCAACATATATAAATAATGGAAATGGAATAAATGAAGAATTTCACCATAATATGCGGTATTTCACCAGTATGATAAAAGTTATTCAACATAATAATAAAGAATGGAATAATGAAGAATTTCACCATGTATGCGGTACTTCTTGACAGCATGTATAAAAGTTATTCCAACATAATAATAAAGAATGGAATAATGAAGAATTTCACCATGTATGCGGTACTTGGCATGAGCAAGTTATTCAACATAATAATAAAGAATGGAATAAATGAAGAATTTCACCATATATGCGGTATGCAGCATGTAGAGTTATTCAACATAATAATAAAGAATGGAATAAAGAATTTCACCGTGTATGAATAATGACAGTATGGCGAGAATTTCATAATAATAAAGAATGGAATATGAAGAAGAATTTCACCGTGTATGCGGTGCATGGCATAAAAGTTATTCAACATAATAATAAAGAATGGAATAATGAGAAGAATTTCACCATGTATGTGGTACTCAGATGCATGACAGTTATTCAACATAATAATAAAGAATGGAATAATGAGAAGAATTTCACCATGTATGCGGTATTGCGCAGATGACATGAGTTATTCAACATAATAATAAAGAATGGAATAATGAAGAATTTCACCATGTATGCGGTTGTATAGCGAGTTATTCAACATAATAATTAATGGAATAACAGAAGAATTTCAATAAAGAATGGAAGTTATTCAACATAATAATAAAGAATGGAATAATGAAGAATTTCACCATATATGCGGTACTTAGCATAGGCAAGTTATTCAACATAATAATAAAGAATGGAATAATGAGAAGAATTTCACCATGTATGCGGTACTTGGCATGCATGACGAGTTATTCAACATAATAATAAAGAATGGAATAATGAGAAGAATTTCACCATGTATGCGGTACTTAGCAGATAGTGAGTTATTCAACATAATAATAAAAGAATGGAATAAATGAAGAATTTCACCATGTATGCGGTACTTAGCAGATGTAGGCGGAGTTATTCCAACATAATAATAAAGAATGGAATAATGAGAAGAATTTCACCATGTATGCGGTACTCAGCATAGATGAGTTATTCAACATAATAATAAAGAATGGAATACGAGAAGAATTTCACCATGTATGCGGTACTTCAGCATGATAAGAGTTATTCAACATAATAATAAAGAATGGAATAATGTAAGAATTTCACCATGTATGCGGTGCCAGCATAGACGAGTTATTCAACATAATAATAATAATGGAATAAAGAATGGAATGTATGAAGAATTTCACCGAGTTATCAACATAATAATAAAGAATGGAATAACGAAGAATTTCACCATGTATGTTATTCCAACATATTAATAAAATAAATGGAATAATGAAGAATTTCACCATGTACGCGAGTTATTCAACATAATAATAAAGAATGGAATAATAGAAGAAGTTATTCAACATAATAATAAATAATGGAAGAATGGAATAAGAAGAATTTTCACCATGTATGTGATATAGATGCAGGTTATTCCAACATAATAATAAAGAATGGAATAATGAAGAATTTGGATGTATGTGGTAACAGAAATGAGTTATTTCCAACATAATAATAAAGAATGGAATAATGAAAGAATTTCACCATGTATATGGTATGCTTGCATAGCAAGTTATTCAACATAATAATAAAGAATGGAATAATGAAGAATTTCACCATGTATGCGGTAGAAGAATGAGACGAGTTATTCCAACATAATAATAAAGAATGGAATAATGAAGAATTTCACACGTATATATGTGTGCGGTACTTGCGTTAGTTATTCAACATAATAATAAAGAATGGAATAATGAAGAATTTCACCATGTATGCGGTACTTGCATAGTATATGAGTTATTCAACATAATAATAAAGAATGGAATAATGAGAAGAATTTCACCATGTATGCGGTACTTAGCATGAGCATGAGTTATTCAACATAATAATAAAGAATGGAATAATGAAGAATTTCACCATGTATATATGTATTACATGGCGTAGGCGAGTTATTCCAACATAATAATAAAGAATGGAATAATGAAGAATTTTCACCATGTATGCGGTATCAGCATAGACAGAGTTATTCAACATAATAATAAAGAATGGAATATGAGAAGAATTTCACCATGTATGCGGTACTTAGCATGAGATGGTTATTAAACAATAATAATAATAAAGAATGGAATAATGAAGAATTTCACCATGTGTATAAATATGGAATAAAGAAGAATTTCACACCGTATGTATGTACTTACAATGCATAGATAAAAGTTATTCCAACATAATAATAAAGAATGGAATAATGTAAGAATTTCACCATGTATATGTATGCGGTGCTTGGCAGATGAGTTATTCAACATAATAATAAAATGGAATAATGAAGAATTTCACCGTAAGAATTTCACATGATGAATGTTATTCGGTAATAATAAAGAATGGAATATGAAGAATTTCATTCGTAACATAATAGTTATTCAACATAATGGAATGGAAACGAAGAAGAATTTCACCATGTATGGGTATCAGCATGTAGATGAGTTATTCAACATAATAATAAAGAATGGAATGGAATTTAACAATGAAGAATTTCACCATATGCATAATATACAGCATGCAAGCGAGAGTTATTCCAACATAATAATAAAGAATGGAATAATGAAGAATTTCACCATGTATGCGGTACTTCGCATATAAGCAGGTTATTCAACATAATAATAAAGAATGGAATAATGGAAGAAGAATTTCACCATGTATGCGGTACTTAGCATGTAGCATGAGTTATTCAACATAATAATAAAGAATGGAATAATGAAGAATTTCACCATGTATGCGGTACAGCATGAGGCGAGTTATTCAACATAATAATAAAGAATGGAATAATGAAGAATTTCACCATGTATATGCGGTACTTTGCATAGGCGAGTTATTTCAACATAATAATAAAGAATGGAATAATAAGAAGAATTTCACCATATATGCGGTACTTCAGGCATATGCAGTTATTCCAACATAATAATAAAAGAATGGAATAATGAAGAATTTCACCATGTATGCGGTATGCAGCATGAGCGAGTTATTCAACATAATAATAAAGAATGGAATAATGGAAGAATTTCACCATGTATGTATATACTGATGTATGAGCGAGTTATTCAACATAATAATAAAGAATGGAATAATGAAGAATTTCACCATATATGCGGTACTTGCATAGGCGAGTTATTCAACATAATAATAAAGAATGGAATAATGAGAAGAATTTCACCATATATGCGGTAGTTATTGCATGAATGGGCGAAGTTATTCCAACATAATAATCAACATAAAAGAATGGAATAATGAAGAATTTCACCATGTATGCGGTACTTTGCATGTAGGCAGAGTTATTCAACATAATAATAAAGAATGGAATAAAAGAATTTCAATTTCACAACATAATAATAAAGAATGGAATAACATGAAGAATTTCACCATGTATGTGGTTACATGACATGATGCAGTTATTCAACATAATAATAAAGAATGGAATAATGAAGAATTTCACCATATATGCGGTACTTCAGCATAGGCAGTTATTCAACATAATAATAAAGAATGGAATAACGAGAAGAATTTCACCATGTATGCGGTACTTGCGCATGTATGAGTTATTCAACATAATAATAAAGAATGGAATAATGGAAGAATTTCACACATATGCGGTAGCATGTAGCGGTTATTCAACATAATAATAAAGAATGGAATAATGAAGAATTTCACCATGTATGCGGTACTTGGCATGAGTTATTCAACATAATAATAAAGAATGGAATATGAAGAAGAATTTCACCATGTATGCGGTATCAGATGTATGAGTTATTCAACATAATAATAAAGAATGGAATAACAGAAGAATTTCACCATGTATGTATACTTGGTAGATGATGCGCATAAGTTATTCCAACATAATAATAAAGAATGGAATAATGAAGAATTTCACCATATATGCGGTACTTGCACGTAGACATGAGTTATTCCAACATAATAATAAAGAATGGAATAATGAAGAATTTCACCATGTATGTGATATCAGATGCATGACAGAGTTATTTCCAAATAATAATAAAGAATGGAATAATGAGAAGAATTTCACCATATATGCGGTAGATTGCATGCAGACGAAGTTATTCAACATAATAATAAAGAATGGAATAATGAAGAATTTCACCATGTATGCGGTACTTCAGCATGGCATATAAAAGTTATTCAACATAATAATAAAGAATGGAATAATGAAGAAGAATTTCACCATGTATGCGGTACTCAGCATGTAGTGTTATTATTCAAATAATAATAAAGAATGGAATAATGAATAATTTTAAGAATTTCACCATATATGCGGTACTTGATGTAGCGAGTTATTCCAACATAATAATAAAGAATGGAATAATGAAGAATTTTTCAAAAATCGCCACAAAACAAGGGTTAATTAACATATCACATATTATCCCTATACTCGACATTGACCAATTAAATACCAAATAAACTTAGGTAGGTCATACTAGCGAAGGAATTCTCCGCTCTCCCTCCTAGTTCTTGTCTCACATCTTAGCGGGGATCATATCCTAAGCTTTGATACCCTCTTGTGACGCCCCAAAATAGGTATACATCACCTATCCTGAGTCGCCAAATACATGGTACAGAATACAAATACAATCTTTAATATACAACAAAAGAGCTGTGAGTTTTAATACAAATATTGTCTTCTAGACAATATCCACTCTCAGAATAAGTCCTCATTACATTTATTGTCACACTATTTAACAGAATAGTGAGGACTACTAATGTTATCCTCTAGACCGTCACTCCGTTCCCCGACTAGTCCCCGCTACGTACAATGAAAGCAAAAGGGTGAACTCAACTAGCCTAGTAAGAAATATTATGACTACGATATTGCAGAATAAATTATCATTAGTCTTTAACAATGTTAAACTGATAAAATACAATAGACATCAAGTTTAACTACAGCGGAACAAGCAATCCATTAAAAGAGTCAAGTAGAGAATAAAATTTACTATCTTTTATGATTTAAAAGGTTTTTCATCACTTTTATTGTTGGGACTCAGCTTAATAAATAATCCACATCATCGAATCACCCCTGCACTATGGCCAAGGATATTCTTTAGCATCACGACCACAATTATCCATGCACTACCGGCCAAGGACATTCGTGTATTCATCAATTGTCATGATCATGCCAACAACTGTCCATCAATGAACTATGGGCCAATGAGGACTTTTATCACATCATTTATAACAATACGGTCATGATTATACCGAATAATCCCTAGTCATAATCATACCCAGTCCATCTATGCACTACAGGCCACAGATGACTTTCAAAAAAATATAAACATGAGGATGATGACAATGATATAAGAATTCAATAAAACAAGTTCACGAATTAATTTATCCACGAACTAATAACGTCCAAATTGTCAACATGATACTTCTTTGTTGAGTAAAATTCAAGAATGCTTAGAAGAATATTTCCATGAAAAGATACTGGATGAAGCGCAAATATCAAGGATATTCTACTAATTTCATGGAGTATAGAAGTTAAAACTTTAACCAACTAACTATAATAAGGAATGGAATAACAGAAGAAATCACCAAGCATGCGGTGAGATAGCATAAAAAGTTATTCAACGAATAATAATAAAGACAGAACCGGTCCCAGTAAAAAACGCGATGAGGATATTCAACGAGAATAATAAAAAAGGCGGAACCGGTCGGCGTAAAAGCTGAGCAGGATGTTCAACAGAATAATAAAAGACGGAACCAGTCGGCGTAAAGCCACGAACAAGATGTTCCAACAGAATAATAAAGACTGGAATAACAGAAGTTCTCTTCATGAAGAAGAAAGAAAGAAATAATACCCCTTACCTTTGAAAAAAACCGGATATAGGAATAGTGAGGTAGCAGGCTTCTCTTCTTCTACACATTTTCTCTCTACAATTTCTCTCTATAATAATTGCTCAATAGCTTTAGTGAATTGGTGAGAAATGAAGGAAGAATGAGCTTCTATTTATAGAAAAATATAGTTTCAATAATTGCACGTTTTTGGGGCTCAAAAAATTACAGTACAATACCTCAAACTTTTTCTTTATTTTTAATTTAGTCATGCAAGTATTATCAAACTTGCACCACCTCCCCTAATAGTAAATAATGTGATTCAATATTAAATCATGTGAATCAATAGTTCTAGACATATGAAAATACGAATTACAGTATAGTACATCCATCTATACCTCTATTTTTAACTTAGTCATGCAAGTATTATCAATCTTGCACCAACTCCCCTAATAGTAACAAGAATGTGAAACAATAGTATACACATATGAACAAATAGTTATAATCATGTGAAATAATAGCAATCAATTTCTCATTTATCCCGTTAAATACCCGATTGGTCAATATAACCTCCAGACATCAATTATTATCGAAATAAATGTCGATCTTCCCTAACACAAATAATTCCAACACAATGAAAATATTTTTATCAGAAATATAAATTTTGAAAATTTTAAGTTTGACTTTTCCCAAAAAAGTCAACTGTTGAATTTTTGACCAAATAGTAAAACCCGAAAAATTTTGTGTTTATAGTCTATTTTTACTAATTTCATCATTTCGGACTCAAATATCACGTCCGCGTCTCCAAATTCAACTCCGAGCACAACTTCAATTTTAATAACATTCATCATTAATATTATAACTCACAATATTTATCAACCAGGTCGTTCCTAGGAAAGATGGGGCTTTCCAATAAGGATTTCTCCCTATTGTCACGCAATTAGGCGACCAAACCTCTCCTTGACAGAACTTTAAGACATTGTAATTATTACAATTTAATAATATGAATAACTTTGCTGTCTCAATTATTGATTTAATAAAATAACATATTATGCGGATGATATTGTGACAATAATCGAATCAATAATATGAGAGATATGATGCGATAATTCTTTGTAGTAATAATTGAGTATAATCGAGCTACTTCTCACGTAAGCATCAATAATCAATACAGGTGTGCTACTCTTATCAACCACGCGTATTACTTTACTTTTACTCTTAGAGTAGTTCAACAAAGATGATAACGGTAAAACTTTCGCCGTTATTTTCATAAATATATTTTTGTCGTTTTCTCAATCCAAACAATAATTACATTATGGGGTCCACCAATGATGATTGCGTCGTTATGCGAATATTCCTCGCTAAAACGAATATTCTCGACCAATCGAATATAATATAACAACTTGCATACTTTGCGAGAATTTATAAATACTACCCACAACTATAACATTATAACAAATTCATTCCATAATATTCAAAAATGATAATTATAGAAAAATCATCTTTATTCATAAAAGTTGGGGTCTTACATAAGGTCTATCCCACCTAAGGTTTCTAACCCTAAGCTCTGATACCAACCTGTAAAGCCCCCAAATCCAGGTACTTGAAACCCGAACTCGGTGCTTCACGATACCATTTCTATGAGCGGAATAATACTAATAATAATAACAATAATATAAATATTAAACTTTATTAACATAATTATCAGAGTCTAGCTCCCAAGTACGTAACCTTTAATACATTCATTACATAGCATGATAGATAATATATATCATTATCTTAATAATATCAAACTATTACATAAGATAGCATTGCATTCACTCGGCAACCTTTCCTTTTCTCTTGTTCTTAGAAGAGCCTTCAGGTTGTTCACACTTAGCTGAAAACATTTAAATTAAGCAAGGATGAGCATTTGAGTGCCCAACAAGTAATAACAATTATAAATATTAGCTGAAAGGATTAAATGTTTTCTTTGTACTACACTTCTACAACAAATCAATAGTTGTGAAGTAATCTGAACCGATAATAATAACATAACAACTCTCTATCAAATTTTAGAAACTACGTACAAACTATAAATAGGGTTAAGGTGACATACTATGAACATTGTTTTCAATTTTCGAATAGGTTTAACAGAACTTCATCTGCAAACCGTTATAACTTACGGGCACATGGGGTGATCAGCCCGTTATGCCCTGTATTGATCAATACTACATGCAAGAATGATATTATCGTTCGTTTCACTGTCGTCTTGGTAGCATATAAAAGTTTTCCCATGTTCGGAATATTCATACTTAGTCGGGAATCCGAACCAAAATAATTTGATTGGATAAAATAAGGTTTTATCATATTCAACGATATTTCTAAATCTGTGTCTACCTGGTCAAATAGCTTAGAAGGCTTTTACTTCACATTATACATACTGAGGAGATTAATAGGTATATATATATATATATATATATATATATATATATATATATATATATATATATATATATATATATATATATCAACATGTGATTAAATACAATGATTATCCAAGTGGGGACACTTGTATAACCATATATAGAAATTAATGAACATAATATATATCCAGAATTATATAATATAATATCATGTTGATAATCAATTGTAAGACCCCAACTTTTTTTAATAAAGATGATTTTTCTATAAATATCATTTTTTGAATATTATGGAATGAATTTGATATAATGTTATAGTTGTGGGTAATATTTATAAATTTTGCAAAGTACGCAAGTTGTTATATAATATTCGATTGGTTGGGCAATATTCATTTTAATAGGGAATATCCGTACAACGACACAATCATTGGTGGACCCCACAACAGAATTATTGTCGGATTGAGAAAACGACAAAAATATTTTATGAAAATAACGGCTTAAGTTTTACTGATTAGCTTGTTGAAACACACAGTGTTAAAAGTACATGTCGTGTGGTTGCATAGTAGCACACGGTATTGATTATTGATGCTTACATGAGAAGTCACTCAGTTGTATTCAATTATTGTCGATATTTTATATATTGAGATGACAGAGTTATTAATATTATTATTTGCAATATTAACGTTGTCTAGAAGTTCTGCCAAGGTGAGGTTTGGTCACCTAATTGTGCGCCAACAGGGAGAAATCCTTATTGGAAAGCCCCCACTTTCCTGGGAACGACCTGGTCGATTAATAGTGTGAATTATAATAATGATGATGAGTTTTGTTTTATTAGTATTATTAATGTAATAAAACAGAAAAGCTTTTTATATAAAACAGAATACTTTTATAAAGTTAATCGTTTTATTAGATTTTAAATAAAATATATAAATATATATATATATAGAATATATTATATTTTATTGCATAAGGCAAAGATAGTATCCTTTCTATTTTCCTATAAATAGGATGCTTAGTTAGAATTGAAAACCACACCGAAGTTCGGAGAATTCTTCATAATCTTGGCGTATTTCTTTAGAGTTTTAAGAAGCTTTGAGGCGTAGTGCAAGTTTTCTTCAAGAATATCATCGCCTCTACCAAATAAATATTCTTCTTTTACGGTAAGGGATATTATTTTTTGTACTCGTAAGGGGTATTATTTCTTTCGTATTCATGAAGAGAACTTAAGGTGGAGACGTGGATTAAGTAGATCAACAAGATATTTGATGTCTTGGGATGCTCCGAGGAGCAAAAGGTTCCCTTTGCCACCTTCATGTTGCTTGGAGGCGATTCTTGGTGGGAATCTATAAAGCGTACCCAACCTGCCGCACTGAAGATGTCTTGGGAGAAGTTCCAAGAACTGTTCAACGACAAGTACTTTCTCGAAAGTATTCATCACATGAAAGAGGTAGAGTTCATCAAGCTGGAGCAAAACAACATGATCGTGTCGTAGAACGAAGCCAAGTTTGCCGAGTTGTCCCGGTTTGCGTCCCATTTGGTTGATAATGAGGAGAGAATGAAGCGAATATTTCTAAGAGGTTTGAAACACGAGATACGTCAATATCTTATCTCTCATAAACTGTGTTTGTATTCAGATGTTGTTAATAGGGCTCAGTTATTGGAGCGTGATAATGAGTCAACCCAACCAAAAGAGAGCAGCCGGTAAAATGATAATACCAATGATAACAGCAATCAAAGAAGTGACAACAAGCGTGGAGGGAATCAACATGCCAAAAATTATAACCACTTAGATGGTAATCATGGTCAAAACAATAAGAATGGACATGTCAAGAAGAGGAGATTCAACAATGATGGAAAGACATCATCATCAGCACCTATCGTTAAGGAAGGAGAACGACCACCTATCATATGCTTCAAATATGGAGGGGAGCGACACATCAGTCCAAACTGCGCGATGTCATCCAAATCATGTTATAATTATGGAAGAGAAGGTCATCTAGCCAAATTTTGTCATGCACCAAAGTCAAGTCCAGCTGGGATGGAGGCATCAAAAGCCGTCTCAGACAAGACAAACCCGGTAGTTAAAGGGAGAGCGTTTGTCGTGACCTCCCAGAAAGCAAGGAATCCGAACGAGGTCATCATAGGTAAGCTTATCATAAACTCTAGCGAAGTATATACCTTATTTGATATCGGTTCTACCCATTCCTTTATTTCTCCTACTTGCACTCAACGTTTAAATTTGACTCCAGAGAAATTAGACTTTGACTTATCTGTTGAAACTCCATTGGGAGAAACCTTAATTACATCTTATAAGTCTTGTTTGATTGAAATCGGTACCCACACGTTACCTGTCGATCTTATTTCTTTGAAAATACTTGCATTTGATGTGATTCTAGGGATTGTTTGATTAACTACTCATCATGCAAAAATTGATTATTTTCGTAAGGTTGTTAGCTTTCATATTCCTAACAAACCTATTATGCGAATTCAAGCAACCAACCCATTAAAATCAATCACTGTCATCTCAAGCCATAAAGCTATTCGTTTATTGAAAAACGGATGTCAAGCTTTCTTAGCTCATGTCACGGATCTAAACAAAAATACATCAGTTTTGAATGATATTTCTATTGTTAATAAATTTCCTGACGTATTCCCTGAAGAACTTCCTGGCCTACCCCCAGAGCTTGAAATTTAATTTTGTATCGACCTTGAACCTGGTACAAAACCCATTTCCAAAGCCCCATATCGAATGACTCCTATTGATCTTCAGGAGTTAAAGACCCAATTGCAAGAATTGTTAGACATTGACTTTATTCGTCCTTGTACTTCTCCTTGGGGTGCTCCTATTCTATTCATGAAAAAGAAAGACAGGAGTATGCGACTTTGTATTGATTATCGGGAGTTGAATCATGTCACCATCAAAAATAGGTACCCATTGTCACGTATTGATGACCTATTTGACAAGTTACAAGGAGCCAAATTCTTTTCAAAGATTGATCTTTGTTTCGGATATCACCAATTGAAGATTAGAACCGATGACATTGCAAAGACGGCTTTTAGAACTCGGTATGGGCTTTATGAATTCCTAGTCATGTCTTTTGGATTGACTAATGCTCCTTCTACCTTCATAGATATGATGAACTGAGTACTCAAGGAATATTTGGATCACTTTGTGGTCTTCTTTATTGATGACATCCTTATTTTTTCCAAAAGCCGTGAAGATCATGAGCAACACTTGAGGCTGATACTCCAAAAGCTTCGTGAAAATAAGCTTTATTCCAAGCTGAAGAAATGCGAGTTCTGGCTTGAAGAAGTAGCATTCCTTGGTCATGTAGTGTCAAGTCATAGAATATTAGTTGACCCAGCAAAGATTGAAGCTATTTAAAGCTGGGAGCAACCCAAATTAGTGACCGAAGTACGTAGCTTTCTCAGCTTAGCTAGTTATTATCGGAGATTCATGGAAGGATTTTCTCGAATCGCTACTCCATTAACTCAGCTGACTTAGAAAGATACAAAATTCGGTTGGAGCGAGGAATGTGAGAAGAGTTTTCAAGAACACAAGAGGAGACTCATTTCAAAGACTTTGTTACGACAATACCATCTGGCTCGGAGGGATTTGTCATCTACAGTGATGCTTTGGGCAAAGGGTTAGTATGTGTTCTCGTGCAACATGGAAAAGTCATAGCCTATGCCTCTCGACAACTCAAAGAATATGAGAGGAATTATACTACTCATGATCTAGAGTTGGCAGCTGTTGTTTTTGCTGTAACGACCCAAAAATTTGGATTTTCCAGAATTTAAGTTTAAAGAATTAGTTATTAATAAAATGAATTTTTATTAATAATATTATGTGTTATGTGTTTATTAATCGTTCTAGAACCTAGGATGATTATAAGTCGGGAGGATTCTGGCTACGAGCTAGACTAAGCGATTAAGAATTTTCAGGATAAAAATGAAAATTTTTTGGGAACAAAAATATTTCTGGGGAAAAAGACGAAATAGGCACTATTCACCCGACGAAATCCTAAGGGTTAGGGTTTGAATAACCTAAGCCTTTTCGAGAGTTCGGTATGTCGAAATGACATTCCGTCGAAAGATTTAGCGATAATATATCATGAAAAGTTAAGAAGCGAGATAAAAGTTTTTCTCAAAAAAGCGTGCGTAAATCGAACGAAATAAAAATGACGAAAAAAAATCTTGTTATGTACTTTTCATTCATTTAGCTACGTTAGGGTAAAACGTGAAGGAAAATGCGTAATGCCAAAAAGTGTTTTTAGTTTTTTGGAAATCCATGAGAATACGTAAAAGTTAATCGGTAAAGGAAAGGCGAAATATCCAAAATATTTGGATTAGAGAATCGCAGATTTTTAAAGCGCTTGGACGACGAAACCCGAAAAGACGGAACCACGTAACATAAAGGCTAAGTAGACTTAAGGGCTAAGTTAACTTAACACTTAAGTAATTAATAGTATGGAGGTGTGAATAGTAAGGAGGTTAGGGGTGGAAATGATTATTTAAATGAGATTTTGAAAAATCCTACACTAGAGAGAGAGAGAGAGAGAATTCGGATGGAGAGGGAGAAGGAAGAGAATGAGCATGAATGTTCGGATCGAAAATGTTCATGAAATGGAAAAGCTAGCAAATCGCCGGTTTTGTCTAGCGGAAGAAAAATAAAGAGGAAAGGTATTAAAACCTAACTTCTATGTTAGATTTTCTTTAAAGTTTTATATGTTTAAAACATAACTTAATGAAGATAAGAAGTAGATGATGTTAGGAATGATTTCATATGGTTGAAATCATGAGAAATAATGAAAATAAGAATTTGAATTTAGTAAATAAATTTCTTAAGGAAGTATAAGATTCGTAATGAATTAGAACGATCCGAGTGGATTATATCAATAAGTAGGTGTAATAAGTAAGGAATGATGATTTATAACATTAAATGCCAATAAAAAGTGAAATTGTAATCCAAAATATCGATTAAAATGAAGAACAAACGAAGAACACGAAGAACACGCGAAGAACACGAAGAACGTTGTTGATGGACAAATTTAAAACCATCATAGGATATTTGTTATTGATGGACAAGTTTAAAACCATCGCGTATAAGTTTGATGCATATTGCTTGGTTAGGAACGGTAGAAACATTCATGAAGAACGGATTAAAACTTAGCTATAACGAAGTTATGGCGAAAATTTCGTAAAAGACAAACGATAATTAAAAAGTTAGTAAATGA
Source organism: Panax quinquefolius (assembly GCA_020205615.1). NCBI lineage: Eukaryota > Viridiplantae > Streptophyta > Magnoliopsida > Apiales > Araliaceae > Panax > Panax quinquefolius. Next base: position 63,799,962 of record CM035153.1, read on the forward strand.
ACCCGAACGTGTAGGGTTTCATAAGAATGTAAGAGAAGATAGAAAACGTGAGTTGTGGACTCAAGAATGAATGAATTCCGAGTTCGGATGACTGAATTACGGACGAACAAACAAAGAGCGTTAAAAATGTAAAATAAATGAAGGGTGAAGATTAAGCCAATCGAATGGCACGTTAACGGATTCAGAATGAAGTTCTGTCCGAGGCTATTGAAGTAACTAAGATAAGGAAGAGAATGGCTTTAGAATAACCTCGTTCTGAGTTATAACGAAGGAGTTGTGAGATCGGGAAGTAGCATCTCAAAATGAAGTTAGCACTTAGAAGAAACTATCAAGAAGTAAGGCTTGGCGCCACGGCGCCAGCCATGCATTGTAAGGTGGCACTACAGCACCAGACCAGGGAGCCGGGTACTGCAAACTCACGCCATGGCGCAAGAGATAGAAGGGAGAGTGGCGCCGCAGTGCCAGTGTAGGGAAAAGCAAGAGAAGAGCTTTTAACTTCTCAACTCTTGGGGGAAACGTACGGGAAGATAAAGAACATAATGCTCAACTAATATAACACTTAAACAAGTGAATTAAAACTTTAGTACAGGTTGAACGAAATGGTCAAAAGAGATTAAAAGATCAAGAAGAGAATAAACGTAAACGTAAATGTAAACGTAACGCAGTTGAAAGCAGTCTTAACATACAACGAATAGTATGGCTTCGACATTAAGAAAGAGTAATGAACATGGGGTTCAGGTAATGGATAAGGAAAGTAATTAGTAAGATATGAATTATCGAGAAAGCAGTAATGAACGGTAAGAAGATTAATGAAATCCGAATGTGAGTCGAATAAGAATGAATCCTAAGGTATGACATTTAGTTATTAGAAAGCTAAAAAGGAATAAGAAATTAACTTAACGACCATATAGTTTAATAGTTCGTATAAGTTAAGATAAGTTAAGTTGTAGTACAATCGTATCCTTTGATGGTTGACATATGGGAGCTGGGCTAAATAATTCCTTCAAAGAGCGAAGGTATATACAAAACTGGCAACCGATCTAACTCACTGTTATGGGCAGTGTAGACGAGACGGGAACTTGTTTGTTGGTTGTTTGTGGGAAACCACTCAGAGTACCATATGGACTACTAGCAGAGAAGCGATGTGTGCTGAGTCTTAGAGAAGTAATAAGAAGAAGATAAGATGAAAAACATCAAAGATGATGAACGTATAAGTAAGACATCTTCGTATGTCATGAAGCCGTAGAACGGTAGTGAAAGTGGTCGCGTAAACTTAGGTTGCAAGAACGCGAACCCTAAGAAGTAAAGTTAAGTAAACTAATGCATAAGTCAAAGATGTATGACTAATTAGTGTATGTGGTGTTTTCTTATGTGTTATATAGGAATTGAGATGAGCAGTTTGGCATAAGCTGTAGTTGGGCATAAGAAAAGTTTCCTAAATTCATTCATATTTCAAATGAATGCTAGTTTCTTAAACTTCTCAGATGTTGAACTTGAGAAGTTTCGTCTATGTGCTAATTTGCGATATTTGTACAAGGTGGTAGAACGTATGAGGCCTTGAGCCATAATATGAACACTTCAGTGTTTCTATGAGATGAACTGTTATGTGATTTAACTGTTCAATATGAGAATGCTCTATTCATACATGTTCCGTTATTGTTAAGTATGTGCTAATGATTCTAGATAGACAGAATGTGTATGAAAAAGGTAGAAGAATGAAAGTATTTTAAAGTGAAAGTGAATATTGTTTTAAAATGATAGGAATCGAGATTATTCCTATTATTCAAGCTGCTTCATAACCTTTGTTCTGTTATTGAAGTCTTAAAAGAATGTTTGAATTCTTGAAGATGTTTATTCAACTGTTATGACTTGTTGGGCAATTGAATGCTCACACTTGCTTTAAATGAAAAACCTTTTTAGCAAACGATCTTAGAAGAATTTAAGGATCTCGTAAAGATCAAGTTGACGGTATCCAAATGAAGTGCCATTCAGAATGTGGATGAGCGAGAAGATCGAGTGAAGACTTGTAATATATAATAACTTAAATAAACTTTAGATTAGTTTGAAGAACTGTTATGTATCCTTGGTGGTGGATAAAAGTCACTCTTATAAGATGAAATGAATAATATATTTATAATTATTTGTAATGAAAAAGGTTATAAGGTTTCTAGAACCTGGGATTTGAGAGTATATGTTGTTATATTTCAGTATATAATGATGTATGTTTGGAAGAAGATGGGATCGTGACGTACGAAATCTGGGTGTGAAGATTGACCGGATTTCGGGGCATTACATTCGCACTTAAAATTTGGAGGCATTACTTGTATGGGGAGAAAGTGGAGATCTTTACGGATCATAAAAGCTTCAAATATTTTTTCACTCAAAAGAAACTCAACATGCGACAACGACGTTGGCTTGAACTGTTGAAAGATTATGATCATACCATCCAATACCATCTTGGAAAAGTGAACGTGATAGGTAACGCGTTGAGTAGAAGATCATATGCGGGTACGAGTGTGATATTGACAACACAAAGGCCCATTTTATGTGACTTGCAAAGGATAGAGATAGAGTTAAAGACTCCAGGGACCCATGTGATGATGGCGATATACAAGTAGAACCGACTTTAATTGATAAAGTTAAAGCTGCTTAAGCTATAGATCTGGAGCTGATGCGTATGAGGAAGAAAGTGCAAGAAGGTGCTATGCCGGAAGCAAGAATCGATGATGAAGGAATACTTCGAGTCAACTCCAGACTTTGTGTTCCTAATGACCCTGATTTAAAGTATAAAATCATGATGGAGGTGCACAACACACCGTTTGCAATCCATCTTGGGAGTACCAAAATGTATCGTGATCTTTGTCATACATTTTGGTGGAGCAATATGAAGAGAGAGATAAGTATTTGTTTATCTCAAGGTGTCTAACTTGTCAACGAGTCGGCGAGACATCAAGTACCAAAAGGTCCATTGCAACCACATGAAATTCCAGAATGGAAGTGGGAGCACATTACCATGGATTTCGTTACTGGTCTTCCCAAGGTTTCTCAAGGCATAGATGTAATTTGGGTCATTGTTGATAAATTGATCAAGTCTGCTCATTTTTTACCAATACGAGAAACTTATACACTTGAACGTCTTGCTCGTATGTACATAAACAAGATTATAAGACTGCATGGTATGCCAGTATCCATTGTTTCTAATCGAGACCCAAGATTCACTTCACGATTTTGGGTTAGTTTGCAAAAAGCTATAGGCACGGATTTACGATTTAGTTTGGTATATCATCCTCAAACGGACGGACAGTCGGAAAGAACTATTTAAACTCTTGAAGATTTATTAAGACTCTGTGTTCTTGACTTCAAGGGAAGTTGGGACAAGTTCTTACCATTGGTGGAGTTTTCCTACAACAATAGTTATCAGGCAAGTATTGGCATGGCTCCATTTGAGGCGTTGTATGGAAGAAAGTGTCGTTCTCTAGTATGCTGGGATGAGGTGGGTGAAGCAATGTTGTTGGGACCGGATTTGATACGTATGACTACGGAAAAGATTTAAACGATCCGACAACGTATAAAAACCTCACAAGATCGACAAAAGAGTTATGCTGATCTTCATCGAAAGGACATGGAATTCGATATTGGAGATTATGTGTTGTTACGTGTTACTCCATGGAAAGGAGTTACGAGATTTGGAAAGAGAGAAAAGCTCAATCCTCGATTTATTGGCCTATTTTTAATCCTCGACCGAGTAGGAACTGTGGCCTATCAACTCGCTTTACCGCCAAGTATGTCTCGTGTTCATAACGTTTTTCATATATCCATGTTACGTAAATATGTGGAAGACCCGAACCACATTATTGAGTTAGAACCGAAAGAAATAGCAGAAGATTTGACGTATGAAGAGGTTCCTGTTCAAATCGTGGATAAGAAGGAACATATTCTACGCTCCAAGGTTATACCTCAAGTTAAAGTTTTGTGGAGAAACCACGATATTGAAGAAATGACTTGGGAGTTAGAATCTGAAATGAAATCAAGGTATCCTTACCTCTTTGACATACCAGGTACATACCCTAATTTCGAGAGGAAAATTTCATAAGAAGGGGAGGTTGTAAGACCCCAACTTTTTTTAAATAAAGATGATTTTTCTATAAATATCATTTTTTGAATATTATGGAATGAATTTGATATAATGTTATAGTTGTGGGTAATATTTATAAATTTTGCAAAGTCGCAAGTTGTTATATAATATTCAATTGGTTTGGGAATATTCATTTTAACAGGGAATATTAAATACAACCAACACAATCATTGGTGGACCCATAATGAAATTATTGTCGATTGAGAAAATGACAAAATATTATATGAAAATAACGGCGAAAGTTTTACTGTTAAGCTGTTGAAACACCCGGTGTTAAAAGTACGATGTCTGGCGTGGTTGCATAGTAGCAATACGGTATTGATTATTGATGCTTACATGAGAAGTCACTTTCGGTTGTATTCAATTATTGTCGATATTTTATATATTGAGATGATAGAGTTATTAATATTATTATTTGCAATATTAACGATGTCTAGAAGTTCTGCCAAGGAGAGGTTTGGTCACCTAATTGTGCCCCAATAGAGAAAAATCCTTATTGGAAAGCCCCCTCTTTCCTGGGAATGACCTGGTCGATTAATAATGTGAATTATAATAATCATGATGAGTTTTGTTTTAATAGTATTATTAATGTAATAAAATAGAAAAGCTTTTTATATAAAACAGAATACTTTTATAAAGTTATTTGTTTTATTAGATTTTAAATAATATATATATATATATATATATATAATATTATATTTTATTGCATAGTGTAGCATAGTATCCTTTCTATTTTCCTATAAATAGGATGCTTAGTTAAAATTGAAAACCACACCAGAAGTTCAGAGAATTCTTCTTTAATCTTGAGCGTATTTCTTTAGAGTTTTAAGAAGCTTTGAGCGTAGTGCAAGTTTTCTTCAAGAATATCATCGCCCTACCAGTCAGAATACTCTTCTTTTCCGGTAAGGGATATTATTTGTTGTACTCGTAAGGGGTATTATTTCTTTCGTATTCATGAAGAGAACTTTTGTTATTCCATTTTTATCATTCTGTTGGAATAACATGTATACGCGGGCTACCCTATACTTGGTAAAATTCTTCTGTTATTCCATTCTTTATCATTATGTTGGAATAACATATCATCTCAATCTTGTATACATGGTGAAATTCTTACATTATTCCATTCCTTATTATTACATTGGAACATCCTGTTTGTGCGTTTCGCGTGACTGGTTCCATTATTTATTATCTTTGTTAGAATATCACATACGTGCGTTTACGCATGACACAGTTCCATTATTTATTATTACATTGGAATATCACATACGTGGGTTTACGCGTGACACTGGTTCCGTTATTTATTATTACGTTGGAATAACCACATCATGCGATCTATCGCATGCATGGTGATTTCTTTTGTTATTCCATTCTTTATTATACTCAGTTGGTTAAAGTTTTGACTTCTATACTCCATGAAATTAGTGGAATATCCTTGATATTTACGCTTCATCAGGTATCTTTTCATGAAAATATTCTTCTAAGCATTCTTTAATTTTACTCTACAAAGAAGCATCATGTTGACAATTTGGACGTTATTAGTTCCTGGATAAATTAATTCTTGAACTTGTTTTATTGAATTCTTATATCATTGTCATCATCCTCATGTTTATATTATGTTGAAAGTCATCGTGGCTTTCATAGTGCATAGATGGACTTGGTATGATTATGGCGAGAATTAATAGGTATAATCATGGTAGTAATGTTACAAATGATATGGTAAAAGTCCTCATTGGCCGTAGTGCATTGATGGGACGAGTTGTTGGCATGATCATCATGACCATTGATGAATACACGAATGTCCTTGGCCCATAGTGCATGGATAATTGTGGTCGTGATGCTAAAGAATATCCTTGCCAAAGTAGTGCGGGGTGATTCGATGATGTGGATTATTTATTAAAATTTGAGCCCAATGATAAAAGTGATGAAAACCTTTTAAATCATAAAAGATAGTAGATTTTATTCTCTACTTGACTCTTTTAATGGATTACTTGTTCCGCTGCAGTTAAACTTGATGTTTGTTATATTTTATCAGTTTAACACTGTTGAAGGCTAACGATAATTTATTACGCATTATCTTAGTCATAATATTTCTTCTTGGGCTAGTTGAGCTAACTCTTTCTTTTCTTTATTCTCTTGAAATGAGAACGTAGTCGGGACTAGTCGGGGAACGGAGTGACGGTCCAGATGATAGTACTAGTAGTCCTCACTATTCTGTTAAATAGTGTGAAAATAAATGTAATGAGGACTCTTTTGAGTGTGAATATTGTATAGATGACAATATTCTTATTAAAACTCCTAGTTTACGTTTTGTATGATAAGGAAATATTTATTTGATGCGAATATAAATGATGGATTTATTTATGTGGTTATAAATGAAGGAATTAATGTTGAGGTATTTTATCAGTATTTTGTCGGATTGGAGGCATTAAAAGATCAAATCAGTGTTCTTAAATCTCTATTGCGTGAGTTATAATTTTAATCCGACCGTTGGATCGTTGTGATTTTTGGATATGTTATACATATATAAGTTGAGTATATGTCCACAACTTTTGAACCGTTAAAAATTAACGTATGATTTGTTATGAATTTTAAAAGGTGTTGAAAATTGTCCGTTTTTGGATTTCGAATATTTTTTGTCTAGAATTTAGAAAAACATAAAGCTACAAAGTTGTAGATAATTTGATTTCGTGTGGAATGGATATAAAATTAATATTTTTCTGATAAACGGGTTATTTTCTATGAATTATTAAATTTTCGGAAATTAAAATATTTTTATTAAATTATTCGGTGGGACCTACTTTTGTCAATTGTTGAAAACATGTATTGAATTCTTATTCAAAAGTGATGGCTGGCTGCTGAAATTTCAAGAAGTTGGTGCGTAGAAAAAATGAAAAGAAAATAATAATATTTTATTATTTAGTCTCCTTTGGCGTTCTAGCATTTTTCTATAAATAGACGCTCAAGTTAGAATTGAAAATCATACCAGAAACATAAGTTTTCTCTCTCTATATTATCGAGCGTATTTTTGTGAGAATTTAGATACTTGGAGAGTTGCTATTCAGTTCAAGTTTCCTTCGGCTTTACATCCGATGTTCGGGTCAGAAGTACTGCTCTTTTGAGGTAAGGGTTTTTAAGGGTTATTACGTTTTTCATGTTTCGTAATTTTTTTGCCCTTCAAAAATTTTGAAAAAATTTGAAATGATAATTTGATGAGTTTTCTAGATTGTGTCTAAAAATGGAGATTTTCGGATGTATATATTAGGAGTTATGAATTTTATGGGAAAATACTATTTTAAAAGTAAACCCTTATAACTCCTTGTGGTTAACTCCAAAATTGATGGAATTTTTATTGGGAGTACAACTATATAATATCAGTATACCCTGTAAATTTTGGAATTTTTGGATAAAAGTATAATTTATGATAAATGTCTAAATATTCAGTAGTTTTGGCCATGTCAAAAATAGTAAATTAAATTTAAAAATTCCGAGAAAAATATATGTTTAATATGGGACTATATTCTGCTAAATTCCAGAAAAGAAATATTTTTGGGGCAGATTTGGTATTTTTCATGAAAATAGACTAGTTATGAATAAATGAATTAAGTATGTTATGTGAAGTAATAAAAGTGGAAAAGAAGATTTTATGGCTTGAGAATCCTATATAAGGTATATGCAGATTATTGATGCAGGTTTGGTTATTGGTGATGAAATTTTATGAGTTTGGCATTTTAGGATGATTAAATGCATTAATTAGTAAAGTGTAAACAATTAAAATAAATTATTTATAATTTTAAGAAATGATTAAAATATTGTGATAATATTAATAATATTAGATTATGAGATTATTAAGTGATTTATAAAATATGGATTAAAGTGTTATGAAATCATTGATTTATGAATCTTACTCTTAAAATTAAATTCAGTTGTTGATCATATTGTTTTTATTATCATATATAACATTCTTATAATCCCGGTGATGAAATTTCTCTTTGACTTAAGTGTAAAGATGGGTAGATTATTGGTGTGATCGTGACTATGGGTTCTCTTTGGCCAGTAGTGTAAAGATGAATTATTGACTGGTATGATAATGACCATTGAATTTACAATTGAATATTTTTAGCTTAACTGCAAAGGTGAATTAATCAACATGGTTATAATTATGGTTTATATATATTATGAAATGATTATGTATTTCTTTGAGATATTAATATCTTTGGCATGTAGTGCAAAGATGAATTATTGATGAATATCTTTGGCCCGTAGTGCAAAGATGACCTGTTGCTGAATATCTTTGGCATGTAGTGTAAAGATGAACAGTTAATGAATATCTTTGGCCTGTAGTGCAAAGATGAATTATTGATGAATATCTTTGGCCTATAGTGCAAATATGACCTGTTGCTGAATATCTTTGGCATGTAGTGCAAAGATGAACTGTTAATGAATATCTTTGGCCCGTAGTGCAAATATGAATTTATTAGTATGGTTATGAACAAGAACGGTGATTTGGTATAACCATGATCTTTGATATTTCAGGTAAAGACAGATGATGAAAATTATCTTCGTCCTGGATGAGAAAAGGAATTTGGAACCACGAATATGATTATGAGTTATTCATATGATTGTAGAGCGAGGATCACATTGATTGATGTTCTGAGGATAAAACATTATTGGTGGACTTTTAACATAGAGAAGATAATAGACATTATGGTCTATTTGACTCTTCTAATGGATTGCTCATTCCGCTACAACTATGGTTGAAAAGTTTTATCATCTACCATATGTTCTAAATCTATGATTTATTACTGATGAAGGCTATTGATAATTTAATTATCTTTAGTCATGATATTCTTTACTGAGCTAGTTGTGCTCACCCTTTTGCTTCACAATTACTTTCAGGTAATAAAAGTGTTACCGGGTCGAGCGAGGATAACAGGGGAATAGAACGGTGGTCTATAGTTGTTGATGTTCTCCCTAAATAGTATGGAAATAATTTTATGGAGAACTTTAGATAAGTGTGTCGTATTGTATATGTCATTATTTAATTTTGGTGAACCAAATAGGGTGAAGTGAACCCAACTTTGGAAAGGTGTTTTGCCACTATCATACAAGATGTCTAATGACATACAACCTCGTATTATCATAAGACAGGGTTGTGCACATCCACTTACTGAGTATATCTACGAGCACTACCTATATGATCTTGGAGTTTGGTTGAAATGTAATTCTCAATTCCAGACAGTGGAGATAGTTATATGTCAAGAGAAGACTCACCATTGGTAGGAATATGATAGTAATCCTCTCGTTTTTCTTTGGGGTGTATTGGGTCAACCAAGAATAATTTTCGAGTCATATGATATCTATCATAACTTAGACACATGGCCTCCCATGTACGAAGGTTTCCTTTAGCACTTCCCAAAGATTTTAATTTCTAAAACAGTTATTGACTGTACCTTTATGTAATGTATCAATGTGGGGTGTTGTCCATAGTTAGGACATGAGTCACAGTTGGTATTAAAACTCACTGTATATGTGTTGTTGTATTTTGCATGACAATTGTAGTAATAAAGTTGTAGTTGTTTTCTGTACCATGTATTTGGCGACTTAAAATAGGTTGGATGGATTGAACTTATTTTTGGGGCGTCACAGTTGGTATCAGAGCTTAGGGATATGATATCTGGCGGAGATCCGGGATTCGAACTAGGAAGGGAGAGACGAGTAATATCCTTCGCTAGTGTGTGTCCTACCTAAGCTGAATTTTCTTACTTAAGTTGACAAATTATGATATGTCATTTAACCTTTGTTTTGAAGTTGTATTCTAGAATGATATCTGAAATACAGAAGATGAGCAATGGAGAAATCATGAGGACATGGAAGATGGAATCTGAAATGAAAGAAAGTTATTCTCAACTCTTTCAAATACCAGGTACGTAAATTTCGAGGACGAAATTTCTTAAGGAGGGGAGATTGTAAGACCCCAAATTTTATGAAATAAAAGAATTCAATTTTTTTTATAATTATTATTTAGTAAATAGTTAAATTAATAAAAAGTAAAGTTAAGGGTGATATATATAAATTTTTTAAAATAAGCAAGTGGTTATAAAATATTCATCATTGTTGTGGGAATATTCGTTTGGTCGTGGAAATATTCTTGTTGTCGGGGAATTTTAAATGATGCAGTAGTGACCATTTGTGGGCCCCATAATAGAATAACATCGGATGAAGAAAATGACAAGTTTGAGTTTTTATAAATAACTTGGCGTAATTATTTACAATTAACAATGTTGGAATACACGGTGGTTAAAATATAAAGATGTCTGGCGTTGTTATTGCGATAGCACATGGTATTGCAGTATTTTTTTGAATTATTGATTCTTACGTAAAAGGCACCACTACTCAATAATTGTTACGATAATTCTTGTTTAATATTTAATTTTATTGATTCAATAATTGATGCGTTGATATTTTATATTATTGTTGTTTTAATAATTGTCACTGCACAGTATTTCCCATTATCAGATCAATAATTCATTTGAATAATATTATTAGATAACATTATTGGCAATATCTAGAAAGTTCTGTCAAGGAGAGGTTTGGTCACCTAATTGTGCGCCAGTAAGGAGAAATCCTTATCGGAAAGCCCATCTTTCACAGGAAGCTGCTGGTTGTCATTATTGTGATTCTGTAATATTATTTGTGAATAATTATTTATTGATTTATATGATAAAGAAATATTTATTTGATGCGGATATAAATGATGGATTTATTTATGTGGTTATAAATGATGGAATTAATATTGAGGTGTTTTATCAGTATTTTGTCGGATTTGAGGCATTAAAAGATCAAATCAGTTTTCTTAAATCTCTATTGCGTGAGTTATAATTTTAATCCGACCGTTGGATCGTTGTTATTTTTGGATATGTTATATATATATATAAGTTGAGTATATGTCCAGAAATTTTGAACCGTTAAAAATTAACGTATGATTTGTTATGAATTTTAAAAGGTGTTGAAAATTATCCATTTTTGGATTTCGAATATTTTCTGTCTAGAATTTGGAAAAACTTAAAGCTACAAAGTTGTAGAGAATCCGATTTCGCGTGGAATGGATATAAAATTCGTATTTTTCTGATAAACGGGTTATTTTCTATGAATTATTAAAGTTTCGGAAATTAAAATATTTTTATTAAATTATTCGGTGGGACCCACTTTTGTCAATTGTTGAAAACATATCTTGAATTCTTATTCAAAAGTGATGGTGGGTTTGAAATTTCAAGAAGTTGGTGCGTAGAAGAAATGAAAAGAAAATAATAATATTTTATTATTTAGTCTCCTTTGGCGTTCTAACATTTTTCTATAAATAGGCGCTCAAGTTAGAATTGAAAATCATACCAGAAACATAAGTTTTCTCTCTCTATATTATCGTTCGTATTTTTGTGAGTATTTAGATACTTGGAGAGTTGCTATTCAGTGCATGTTTCCTTCGACTTTACATCCGATGTTCCGGTCAGAAGTACTACTCTTTTGAGGTAAGGGATTTTAAAGGTTATTATGTTTTTCATGTTTCGTAATTTTTCTGACCTTCAAAAATTCTGAAAAAAATTAAATTGATAATTTGATGAGTTTTCTAGATTGTGTTCAAAAATGGAGATTTTTGGATGTATATATTAGGAGTTATGAATTTTATGGGAAAATATTGTTTTAAAAGTAAACCCTTATAACTCCTTGTGGTTAACTCCAAAATTGATGAATTTTTTATTGGAAGTACAACTATATAATATCAGTATACCCTGTAAATTTTGAAATTTTTGGATAAAAGTACAATATATGATAAATGTCAAAATATTCGGCAGTTTTGGCCATGTGAAAAATAGTAAATTAAATTTAAAAATTCCGAGAAAAATATATGTTTAATATGTGACTATATTCAGCTAAATCCCAGAAAAAGAAATATTTTTGGGATTGATTTGGTATTTTTCATAAAAAAACTAGTTATGAATAAATGAATTAAGTATGTTATGTGAAGTAATAAAAGTGGAAAAGAGGATTTTATGGCTTGAGAATCCTATAAAAGGTATATGCAGATTATTGATGAAGGTTTTGGTTATTGGTGATGAAATTTTATGAGTTTGGCATTTTAGGATGATTAAATGCATTAATTAGTAAAGTGTAAACAATTAAAATAAATTATTTATAAGTTTAAGAAATGATTAAAATATTGTGACAATATTAATAATATTAGATTATGAGATTATTAAGTGATTTATAACATTTGGATTAAAGTGTTATGAAATCATTGATTTATGAATCTTACTCTTAAAATTAAATGCAGTTGTTGATCATATTGTTTTTATTATCATATATAACATTCTTATAATCTCGGTGATGAAATTTCTCTTTGACTTAAGTGTAAAGATGGGTAGATTATTGTTGTGATTGTGACTATGGGTTCTATTTGGCCAGTAGTGCAAAGATAAATTGTTGACTGGTATGATCATGGCCATTGAATTTACAATTGAATATTTTTATCTTAAGTGCAAAGGTGAATTAATCAACATGGTTATAATTATGGTTAATATAAATTATGAAATGATTATATATTTCTTTGAGATATTAATATCTTTGGCCTATAGTGCAAAGATAAATTATTGATGAATATCTTTGGCCCATAGTGCACAAATGACCTGTTGCTGAATATCTTTGGCATGTAGTGCAAAGATGAACTGTTAATGAATATCTTTGGCCTGTAGTGCAAAGATGAATTATTGATGAATATCTTTGGCCCGTAGTGCAAATATGACCTGTTGCTGAATATCTTTGGCATGTAGTGCAAAGATGAACCGTTAATGAATATCTTTGGCCCGTAGTGCAAATATGAATTTATTAGTATGGTTATGAACAAGAACGGTGATTTGGTATAACCATGATCTTTGATATTTCAGGTAAAAACAGATGATAAAAATTATCTTCGTCCTGGATGAGAAAAGGAATTTGGAACCACAAATATGATTATGAGTTATTCATATGATTGTGGATAGGATCTGTTGATTGATGTTACAGAGATAAAACATTATTGGTGGACTTTTAACATAGAGAAGATAATAGACATTATGGTCTATTTGACTCTTCTAATGGATTGCTCGTTCCGCTGCTACTATGGTTGAAAAGTTTTATCATCTACCATATGTTCTAAATCTCTGATTTATTACTGATGAAGGCTATTGATAATTTAATTATCTTTAGTCATGATATTCTTTACTGAGCTAGTTTTGCTCACCATTTTGCTTCACAATTACTTTCAGGTAATAAGAGTGTTATCGGGTCGAGCGGGGATAAAGGGGAATAGAACGGTCGTCTATAGCTGTTGAGGTTCTCCCTAAATAGTATGGAAATAATTTTATTGAGAACTTTAAATAAGTGTGTCGTGTTGTATATGTCATTATTTAATTTTGGTGAACCAAATAGGGTGAAGTGAACCCAACTTTGGAAGGGTGTTTTGCCACTATAATACAAGATGTCTAATGAAATTCAACCTTGTGTTATCATAAGACAGGGTTGTGCAAATCCACTTGCTGAGTATATCTACGAGCACTACCTATATGATCTTGGAGTTTGGTTGAAATGTAATTCTCAATTGCAGACAGTGGAGATAGTTATATGTCAAGAGAAGACTCACCATTGGAAGGAACATGATAGTAATCTTCTCGTTTTTCTTTGGGGTCTATTGGGTCAACCAAGAATAATTTTCGAGTCATATGATATCTATCATAACCTAGACGCATGGCCTCCCATGTACGAAGGTTTCTTTGAGCACTTCCCAAAGATTTTAATTTCTAAAACAGTTATTGACTATACTTTTATGTAATGTATCAATGTGGGGTGTTGTCCATAGTTAGGACATGAGTCACAGTTGGTATTAAAACTCACTGTATATGTGTTGTTGTATTTTGCACGACAATTGTAGTAATAAAGTTGTAGTTGTTTTCTGTACCATGTATTTGGTGACTCAGAATAGGTTGGATGGATTGGACTTATTTTTGGGGCGTCACAGTTGGTATCAAAGCTTAGGGATATAATATCTGGCGGAGATCCTGGATTAGAACTAGGAAGGGAGAGACGAGTAATATCCTTCGCTAGTGTGTGTCCTACCTAAGCTGAATTTTCTTACTTATGTTGACAAATTATGATATGTCAATTAACCTTTGTTTTGAAACTTCATTCTAGAATGATATCTGAAATACAGAATATGAGCAATGGAGAAATCATGAGGACATGGAAGATGGAATCTGAAATGAATGCAAGGTATTCTCAACTCTTTCAAATACTAGGTACGTAAATTTCAGGGACGAAATTTCATAAGGAGGGGAGATTGTAAGACCCCGAATTTTATGAAATAAAAGTATTCAATTTTTCTTATAATAATTATTTAGTAAATAGTTAAATTAATAAAAAGTAAAGTTAAGGGTGACATGTATAAATTTTTCAAAATAAGCAAGTGTTTATAAAATATTCATTGTTGTCGGGGAATATTCGTTTGGTCGTAGAATATTCTTGTTGTCGAGAATTTTTTTATGCAATGGTATGACCATTTGTGGGCCCCATAATAGAATAAGCTGTCGGATGAAGAAAATGACAAGTTTGAGTTTTTATAAATAAATTGGCGTAATTATTACCAGATTAACAATGTTGGAATACCTAGTGGTTAAAAATCTGATGTCTGGCGTTGTTGCCGCGATAGCACATGGTATTGCATGTATTTTTGTATTATTGATTCTTACGTGAAAGCACTACTCAATAATTGTTACGGTAATTCTTATTCAATATTTTATTTTATTGATTCAATAATTGATGCGTTGATATTTTATATTATTGTTGTTTCAATAATTGTCAGTGCACAATATTTCTATTATTAGATTAATAATTCATTTGAATAATATTATTAGATAATATTATTGGCAATGTCTAGAAAGTTCTGTCAAGGAGAGGTTTGGTCACCTAATTGTGCGCCAGTAAGGAGAAATCCTTATCGGAAAGCCCCTTCTTTCCTGGGAACTGTCTGGTTGTCATTATTGTGATTCTGTAATATTATTTGTGAATAATTAATTATTGATTTATACGATAAGGAAATATTTATTTTATGCGAATATAAATGATTTATTTATTTATGTGGTTATAAATGAAAGAATTAATGTTGAGGTGTTTTATTAGTATTTTGTCGGATTGGAGGCATTAAAAGATCAAATAAGTGTTCTTAAATCTCTATTGCGTGATTTATAATTTTAAGCCGACCGTTGGATCATTGTGATTTTTGGATATGTTATACATATATAAGTTAAGTATATGTCCACAAATTTTGAACCGTTAAAAATTAACATATGATTTGTTATGAATTTTAAAAGGTGTTGAAAATTATTCGTTTTTGGATTTCGAATATTTTTTGTCTAGAATTTGGAAAAACTTAAAGCTACAAAGTTGTAGAGAATTCGATTTCGTGTGGAATGGATAAAAAATTCGTATCTTTCTGATAAACGGGTTATTTTCTATGAATTATTAAAGTTTCGGAAATTAAAATATTTTTATTAAATTATTCGGTGGGACCCACTTTTGTCAATTGTTGAAAACATGTACTGAATTCTTATTCAAAAGTGATGGCTGGCTGCTGAAATTTCAAGAAGTTGGTGCGTAGAAGAAATGAAAAGAAAATAATAATATTTTATTATTTAGTCTCCTTTGGCATTCTAGCATTTTTCTATAAATAGGCGCTCAAGTTAGAATTGAAAATCATACCAGAAACATAAGTTTTCTCTCTCTATATTACCGAGCATATTTTTGTGAGTATTTAGATACTTGAAGAGTTGCTATTCAGTGCAAGTTTCCTTCGACTTTACATCCGATGTTTCGGTCAGAAGTACTGCTCTTTTGAGGTAAGGGATTTTAAGGGTTATTATGTTTTTCATGTTTCGTAATTTTTCTGACCTTCAAAAATTCTGAAAAAATTTGAAATGATAATTTGATGAGTTTTCTAGCTTGTGTCCAAAAATATAGATTTTTGGATGTATATATTAGGAGGTATGAATATTATGGGAAAATACTATTTTAAAAGTAAACCCTTATAACTCCTTGTGGTTAACTCCAAAATTGATGAAATTTTTAATAGGAGTACAACTATATAATATCAGTATACCCTGTAAATTTTGGAATTTTTGGATAAAAGTACAATTTATGATAAATGTCTAAATATTCGTCAGTTTTGGCCATGTGAAAAATAGTAAATTAAATTTAAAAATTCTGAGAAAAATATATGTTTAATATGGGACTATATTCTGCTAAATCCGTGAAAAGAAATATTTTTGGGACTGATTTGGTATTTTTCATGAAAATAGACTAGTTATGAATAAATGAATTAAGTATGTTATGTGAAGTAATAAAAGTGGAAAAGAGGATTTTATGGCTTGAGAATCCTATATAAGGTATATGCAGATTATTGATGAAGGTTTTGGTTATTGGTGATGAAAGTTTATGAGTTTGGCATTTTAGGATGATTAAATGCATTAATTAGTAAAGTGTAAACAATTAAAATAAATTATTTATAAGTTTAAGAAATGATTAAAATATTGTGACAATATTAATAATATTAGATTATGAGATTATTAAGTGATTTATAACATTTGGATTACAGTGTTATGAAATCAATGCTTTATGAATCTTACTCTTAAAATTAAATGTAGTTGTTGATCATATTGTTTTTATTATCATATATAACATTCTTATAATCCCGGTGATGAAATTTCTCTTTGACTTAAGTGTAAAGATGGGTAGATTATTGGTGTGATCGTGACTATGGGTTCTCTTTGGTCAGTAGTGCAAAGATGAATTGTTGACTGGTATGATCATGACCATTGAATTTACAATTGAATATTTTTAGCTTAAGTGCAAAGGTGAATTAATCAACATGGTTATAATTATGATTTATATAAATTATGAAATGATTATGTATTTCTTTGAGATATTAATATCTTTGGCCTGTAGTGCAAAGATGAATTATTGATGAATATCTTTGGCCCATAGTGCAAAGATGACCTGTTGCTGAATATCTTTGGCATGTAGTGCAAAGATGAATCATTAATGAATATCTTTGGCTGTGTAGTACAAAAAGATGAATTATTGATGAATATCTTTGGCCCGTAGTGCAAATATGATCTGTTACTGAATATCTTTGGCATGTAGTGCAAAGATGAACTGTTAATGAATATTTTTGGCCCGTAGTGCAAATATGAATTTGTTAGTATGGTTATGAACAAGAACGGTGATTTGGTATAACCATGATCTTTGATATTTCAGGTAAAGACAGATGATAAAAATTTCGAGAAAAATATATGTTTAATATGAGACTATATTCTGCTAAATCCCAGAAAAGAAATATTTTTGGGACTGATTTGGTATTTTTCATGAAAATAGACTAGTTATGAATAAATGAATTAAGTATGTTATGTGAAGTAATAAAAGTGAAAAAGAGGATTTTATGGCTTGAGAATCCTATATAAGGTATATGCAGATTATTGATGAAGGTTTTGGTTATTGGTGATGAAATTTTATGAGTTTGGCATTTTAGGATGATTAAATGCATTAATTAGTAAAGTGTAAACAATTAAAATAATTTATTTATAAGTTTAAGAAATGATTAAAATATTGTGGTAATATTAATAATATTAGATTATGAGATTATTAAGTGATTTATAACATTTGGATTAAAGTGTTATGAAATCATTGCTTTATGAATCTTACTCTTAAAATTAAATGGGTTGTTGATCATATTGTTTTTTATTATCATATAACATTCTTATAATCCGGTGAAGAAATTTCTCTTTGGTTGAAGTGTAAAGATGGGTAGATTATTGGTGTGATCGTGACTATGGGTTCTCTTTGGCGATGGTGCAAAGATGAATTGTTGGTAGTATGATCATGACCAATGAATTTACAATTGAATATTTTTAGCTTAAGTGCAAAGGTGAATTAATCAACATGGTTATAATTATGGTTTATATAAATTATGAAATGATTATGTATTTCTTTGAGATATTAATATCTTTGGCCTGTAGTGCAAAGATGAATTATTGATGAATATCTTTGGCCCATAGTGCAAAGATGACCTGTTGCTGAATATCTTTGGCATGTAGTGCCAAGATGAACTGTTAATGAATATCTTTGGCCTGTAGTACAAAGATGAATTATTGATGAATATCTTTGACCCGTAGTGCAAATATGATCTGTTACTGAATATCTTTGGCATGTAGTGCAAAGATGAACTGTTAATGAATATTTTTGGCCCGTAGTGCAAATATGAATTTGTTAGTATGGTTATGAACAAGAACGGTGATTTGGTATAACCATGATCTTTGATATTTCAGGTAAAGACAGATGATAAAAATTATCTTCGTCCTGGATGAGAAAAGGAATTTGGAACCACAAATATGATTATGTGTTATTCATATGATTGTGGACAGGATTTGTTGATTGATGTTATAGGAATAAAACATTATTGGTGGACTTTTAACATAGAGAAGATAATAGACATTATGGTCTATTTGACTCTTCTAATAGATTGCTCGTTCCGCTGTAACTATTGTTGAAAAGTTTTATCATTTACCATATGTTCTAAATCTCTGATTTATTACTGATGAAGGCTATTGATAATTTAATTATCTTTAGTCATGATATTCTTTACTGAGCTAGTTGTGCTCACCCTTTTGCTTCACAATTACTTTCAGGTAACAAGAGTGTTCTTAAGATTGAGCGAGGGATAACAGGGGAATAGAACGGTGGTCTATAGCTGTTGAGGTTCTCCCTAAATAGTATGGAAATAATTTTATTGAGAACTTTAGATAAGTGTGTCGTATTGTATATGTCATTATTTAATTTTGGTGAACCAAATAGGGTGAACTGAACCCAACTTTGGAAGGGTGTTTTTCCACTATCATACAAGATGTCTAATGACATACAACCTCGTGTTATCATAAGACAGGGTTGTGCAAATTCACTTGCTGAGTATATCTACGAGCACTACCTATATGATCTTGGAGTTTGGTTGAAATGTAATTCTCAATTGCAGACAGTGGAGATAGTTATATGTCAAGAGAAGACTCACCATTAGAAGGAACATGATAGTAATCTTCTCGTTTTTCTTTGGGGTCTATTGGGTCAACCAAGAATAATTTTCGAGTCATATGATATCTATCATAACCTAGACGCATGGCCTCCCATGTACGAAGGTTTTCTTGAGCACTTCCCAAAGATTTTAATTTCTAAAATAGTTATTGACTGTACCTTTATGTAATGTATCAATGTGGGGTGTTGTCCATAGTTGGGACATGAGTCGCGATTGGTATTAAAACTCATGATATATGTGTTGTTGTATTTTGCACGACAATTGTAGTAATAAAGTTGTAGTTGTTTTTACATACCATGTATTTGGCGACTCGAGAATAGGTTGGATGGATTGGACCTATTTTTGGGGCATCACGGATTAGTATCGAGCTTAGGGATATGATCTCTGGCGGAGATCAAGGGATTAGAACTAGGAAGGAGAGGCGAGTAATATCTTTCGCTAGTGTGTGTCCTACCTAAGCTGAATTTTCTTACTTAAGTTGACAAATTATGATATGTCAATTAACCTTTGTTTTGAAGCTGTATTCTAGAATGATATCTGAAATATAGAAGATGAGAAATGGAGAAATCATGAGGACATGGAAGATGGAATCTAAAATGAAAGCAAGGTATTCTCAACTCTTTCAAATACCAAGTACGTAAATTTCGTGGACGAAATTTCATAAGGAGGGGAGATTGTAAGACCCCGAATTTTATGAAAAAAAAGTATTCAATTTTTCTTATAATTATTATTTAGTAAATAGTTAAATTAATAAAAAGTAAAGTTAAGGGTGACATGTATAAATTTTTCAAAATAAGCAAGTGGTTATAAAATATTCATTGTTGTCGGGGAATATTCGTTTGGTCGTGGAATATTCTTGTTGTCGGGGAATTTTAAATGCATGGTAAAATGACCATTTGTGGGTCCCATAATAGAATAAGCGTCGGATGAAGAAAATGACAAGTTTGGGTTTTATAAATAACAGTGCGTAATTATTACCAGATTAACAATGTTGGAATACCTAGTGGTTAAAATCTGATGTCTGGCGTTGTTGCACAAGATAGCACATGGTATTGCACAGTATTTTTGAATTATTGATTCTTACGTAAGAAGGAACTACTCAATAATTGTTACAGTAATTCTTATTCAATATTTTATTTTATTGATTCAATAATTGATGCGTTGATATTTTATATTATTGTTGTTTCAATAATTGTGTCAACGCATGATATTTCCCATTATCAGATCAATAATTCATTTGAATAATATTATTAGATAACATTATTGGCAATGTCTAAAAAGTTATGTCAAGGAGAGGTTTGGTCACCTAATTGTATGCCAAGATGAGGAGAAATCCTAATCGGAAAGCCCCTCTTTCACAGGAGGCTGCTGGTTGTCATTATTGTGATTCATGTAATATTATTTGTGAATAATTAATTATTGATTTATATGATAAGGAAATATTTATTTGATGCGAATATAAATGATGGATTTATTTATGTGGTTATAAATGAAGGAATTAATGTTGAGGTATTTTATTAGTATTTTGTCGGATTGGAGGCATTAAAAGATCAAATCAGTGTTCTTAAATCTCTATTGCGTGAGTTATAATTATAATCCGACCGTTGGATCGTTGTGATTTTTGGATATGTTATACATATATAAGTTAAGTATATGTCCACAAATTTTGAACCGTTAAAAATTAACGTATGATTTGTTATGAATTTTAAAAGGTGTTGAAAATTGTCCGTTTTTGGATTTCGAATATTTTCTGTCTAGAATTTGGAAAAACATAATGCTACAAAGTTGTAGAGAATTCGAATTCATGTGGAATGGATATAAAATTCGTATTTTTCTGATAAACGGGTTATTTTCTATGAATTATTGAAGTTTTGGAAATTAAAATATTTTTATTAAATTATTCGGTGAGACCCACTTTTGTCAATTGTTGAAAACATGTGCTGAATTCTTGTTCAAAAGTGATGGCTGGCTGCTGAAATTTCAAGAAGTTGGTGCGTAGAAGAAATGAAAAGAAAATAATAATATTTTATTATTTAGTCTCCTTTCATGTTTCTAGCATTTTTCCTATAAATAAGCGCTCAAGTTAGAATTGAAAATCACACGAAACATAAGTTTCTCTCTATATTATCGAAGCGTATTTTGTGAGTATTTAGATACTTGGAGAGTTGCTATTAGGTCTGCAAGTTTCCTTGACTTTACATCCGATGTTAGGTCGAAATCTTTGCTCTTTTTGAGGTAAGGGATTTTAAGGGTTATTATGTTTTTCATGTTTCGTAATTTTTCTGACCTTCAAAAATTCTGAAAAAAATTTGAAATGATAATTTGATGAGTTTTCTAGATTGTGTCCAAAAATGGAGATTTTTGGATGTATATATTAGGAGTTATGAATTTTATGGAAAAATACTATTTTAAAAGTAAACCCTTATAACTCCTTGTGGTTAACTTCAAAATTGATGGAATTTTTATTGGGAGTACAACTATATAATATCAGTATACCCTGTAAATTTTGGAATTTTTGGATAAAAGTACAATTTATGATAAATATCTAAATATTCGACAGTTTTGGCCATCTGAAAAATATTAAATTAAATTTAAAAATTCCGAGAAAAATATATGTTTAATATGGGACTATAATCTGCTAAATCCATGAAAAGAAATATTTTTGGGACTGATTTGATATTTTTCATGAAAATAGACTAATTATGAATAAATGAATTAATTATGTTATGTGAAGTAATAAAAGTCGAAAAAAGGATTTTATGGCTTGAGAATCCTATATAAGGTATATGCAGATTATTGATGAAGATTTTGGTTATTGGTGATGACATTTTATGAGTTTGGCATTTTAGGATGATTAAATGCATTAATTAGTAAAGTGTAAACAATTAAAATAAATTATTTATAAGTTTAAGAAATGATTAAAATATTATGGTAATATTAATAATATTAGATTATGAGATTATTAAGTGATTTATTATAAGACCCCAACTTATTATAAATGGAATTGAATTTCCTCTATTTATTATTTTGAAATAGTAAGGGTTGATTTGATTAATGTGGTTAGTTATGGGTAAAATGCGCAAATATTTCAAATAAACAAGTGGTTATAAAATATTCATTGTTGTCGGGGAATATTCGTTTCGTCATGGAATATTCTTACTGTCGGGGAATATTCGTACGATGGCGCAGCATTTTGTGGGCCCCATAACGGAAAGCGATTGAAAGAAGAAAATGACAAATATAAGTTGTTTATAAATAACGGCGTAGTTGTTATCGTTAATCTTTATTGGAATGTCCAAATTGGTTAAAAACAAGAGCTTTACCAGTATTGCACCAATTATTGATTCTTACGTAAGAAGGCACTACTCAATAATTGTTACAGTAATTACAGTTCAATATTTTATTTTATTGATTCAATAATTGCTACGTTGATATTTTATATTGTTGATGTTTCAATAATTGTCACTACACAGTATTTTCCATTATCAGATCAATAATTCATATTATTTGAATAATATTATTAGATAACATTATTGCAATGTCTAGAAAGTTCTGTCTAAGGAGAGGTTTGGTCACCTAAATGCGCGCTAGTAAGGAGAAATCCTTATTGGAAAGCCCCCTCTTTCTTGGGAACGGCCTGGTTGCCAGTATTGTGATTCTGTAATATTATTTTTGAATAATTAATTATTGATTTATATGATAAGGAAAATATTCATTTTATGTGGATATAGATGGAGAAAATTTTAAAGTGACAATTGTTGAAAAATTTATATTTTATCTTTTCTGGTAAATAATTCATTTAAAAATATTATTATATTTTAATAATATAATAATGGTGATATTTTACAATGAATGTGTTATATATGAATAAATGAGGAGGAAGAGTATTTTTGTTACAAAAAATGTTTAAAATATGTTAAACATGTTTGTTGTGACGCCCCTAAAATAGGTATACATCATCTATTCTAAGTTGCCAAAAACATGGTACAGAATACAAATACAATCTTTAATATACAACAAGAGAGCTGTGAGTTTTAATACAAATATTGTCTTCTAGATAATATCCACTCTCAGAATAAGTCCTCATTACATTTATTGTCACACTATTTAACAGAATAGTGAAGACTAATAATACTATCATCTAGACCGTCACTCTGTTCCCCGACTAGTCCCGGTTACGTTCTCATTTCCTGAAGAGAACAGTGAAAGAAAGGGTGATCTCAACTAGCCCAGTAAGAAATATTATAACTGAGATAATGCAGAATAAATTATCATTAGTCTTCAACAATGTTAAACTGATAAAATACAATAGACATCAAGTTTAAGCTGCAGTGAACATACTGATCCATTAAAAGAGTCAAGTAGAGAATAAAATCTACTATCTTTTATGATTTAAAAAGTTTTAATCACTTTATCATTTGAGACTCGACAATAAATAATCCACATCACCCCTGCACTACGGCCCAAGGATATTCATTAGTATCACAACCACAAATTATCCATGCACTACGGGCCAAGGATATTTGTGTATTCATCAATGGTCATGATCATGCCAACAACTGTTCATCAATGCACTACGGGCCAATGAGGACTTTTACCACATCATTTGTAACATTACGGTCATGATTACACCGAATAGTCCCTAGTCATAATCATACCAAGTCCATCTACGCACTACAGGCCACAGATGACTTTCAACAAAATATAAACACGAGGATTATGACAATGATATAAGAATTCAATAAAATAAGTTCAAGAATTAATTTATCCAGGAACTAATAACGTCCAAATTATCAACATGATACTTCTTTGTAGAGTAAAATTTAAGAATGCTCAGAAGAATATTTTCATGAAAAGATACTGGATGAAGCGCAAATATCAAGGATATTCCACTAATTTCATGAAGTATAGAAGTCAAAACTTTAACCAACTGAGTATAATAAAGAATGGAATAACAAAAGAAATCACCATGCATGCGGTACTTGCATATGTAAAAGTTATCCAACAGAATAATAAATAACGGAACCGGTCAAAGCGTAATACACACCGACAAGATATTCCAATGTAATAATAAAGAATGGAATAACAACACGAAATCACCATGCATGCGGTACTTCACATGACAAAGTTATTCCAATGAATAATAAATAACGAAATTAGGTTACGACGAAAGCGCGCAGCAGGCGTGATATTAAACAGAATAATAAGCGGAACTGGTCCCACAGAAACGCATGCATGAGGATATTCCAATAGAATAATAAAGAATGGAATAACAACAGAATTTCACCATGTATGCGGTACTTCGCATAGACAGGTTATTCCAATATAATAATAAAGAATGGAATAACAGAAGTTCTCTTCATGAATACGAAAGAAATAATATCCCTTACCTTAGAAGAACTGGATATTGAAAAAGTGAAATAACAGAATACTTTTCTTCTTTCTCTCTATAATTTCTCTCTCTATAGTTTCAGTGAATTCATAAGAAATAATGAAGGAATGAACTTCTATTTATAGAAGAATGGACTGAATAGTAACTAATCCATGAACGGTCTAGATTGATTTACTTTTAAACGGACGGTCCAGATTGATTTAATAAAATATTTTAATAAAACAAAAATCTTTTAAATAAAATATAATATATTCTATTTATTGTCTAATAAAACAAATAACTTTATAAAATTATTACATTTTTTATATAAAAAGATTTTACTATGCAAAACACTATGCAGTATTTATACAACACTATGCATAATAAAATATAATATATTCTAATTATTACAATAAAACAAATAACTTTATAAAAGTATTACATTTTATATAAAGAGATTTTACTATGCAAAATACTATGCATAATAGAATATAATATATTCTATTTATAGAATAACTTTATAAAAAGTATTACATTTTATATAAAAAGCTTTTACTGTTTTATTACATTAATAATACTAATAAAACAAAACTTATAATATATATATATATATATATATATATATATTGTGACGCCCCCAAAATAGGTATACATCACCTATCCTGAGTCGCCAAATACATGGTACAGAATACAAATACAATCTTTAATATACAACAAAAGAGCTGTGAGTTTTAATACAAGTATTATCTTCTAGACAATATCCACTCTCAGAATAAGTTCTCATTACATTTATTGTCACATTATTTAACAGAATAGTGAGGACTAGTAATGCTATCCTCTGGACCGTCACTCCATTCCCTGACTAGTCCCCGCTACGTTCTCATTTCCTGAAGAGAACAATGAAAGCAAAGGGTGAGCTCAACTAGCCTAGTAAGAAATATTATGACTAAGATAATGCAGAATAAATTATCATTAGTCTTCAACAATGTTAAACTGATAAAATACAATAGACATCAAGTTTAACTGCAGCAGAACAAGCAATCCATTAAAAGAGTCAAGTAGAGAATAAAATCTACTATCTTTTATGATTTAAAAGGTTTTTCATCACTTTTATCATCGGGGCTCGAATTTTAATAAATAATCCACATCATCGAATCACCCACACTTTTCTGCCCGAGGATATTCTTTAGCATCACGACCACAATTATCCATGCACTATGGGCCAAGGACATTCGTGTATTCATCAATGGTCATGATCATGCCAACAACTATCCATCAATGCACTACGGGCCAATGAGGACTTTTATCACATCATTTATAACATTACGGTCATGATTATACCGAATAATCTCTGGTCATAATCATATCAAGTCCATCTATGCACTACAGGCCACAGATGACTTTCAAAAAAAATATAAACATAAGGATGATGACAATAATATAAGAATTCAATAAAACAAGTTCACGAATTAATTTATCCAGGAACTAATAATGTCCAAATTGTCAACATGATACTTCTTTGTAGAGTAAAATTCAAGAATGCTCAGAAGAATATTTCCATGAAAAGATACTGGATTAAGCGCAAATATCAAGGATATTCTACTAATTTCATGGAGTATAGAAGTTAAAACTTTAACCAACTGAGTATAATAAGGAATGGAATAACAAAAGAAATCACCAAGTATGCACGATAAACCTTACGGCGAGTTATTCCAAGCAGAATAATAAAAGCGGAACCAGTCCAACGTAAAAGCGCGACGACGGGATATTCCAATGTAATAATAAAGAGGCGGAACTGTGTCCGGCGTAAAAGCATGAATAGGATATTCTAACAAAATAATAAAGAGCGGAACCCGAGTTGGCGTAAAGCACGAACAGGATGTTCCAACAGAATAATAAAGGCGGAACCGAATTAAGTCCGTAAAAGCATGAACACAAGATGTTCCAACAGAATAATAAAGAATGGAATAAAAGAAGAATTTCACCATGTATGCAGTACTTCGCATAACTAGGTTATTCTAACATAATAATAAAGAATGGAATAATAGAAAAATTTCATCATGTATGTGGTAATTCGCATAACCAGGTTATTGCAACATAATAATAAAGAATGGAATAACAGAAGTTCTCTTCATGAAGACGAAAGAAAGAAATAATACCCCTTACCTTTGAAAGAAACTGGATATAGGAGTAGTGAGGTAACAGGCTTCTCTATTTCTACAGATTTTCTCTCTACAATTTCTCTCTATAATAATTGCTCTATAACTTTAGTGAATTGGTGAGAAATGAAGGAAGAATGAGCTTCTATTTATAGAAAAATATAGTTTCAATAATTGCACGTTTTGGGGCTCAAAAAATTATAGTACAATACCTCCAACTTTTTCTTTATTTTTAATTTATTCATGCAAGTATTATCAAACTTGCACCACCTCCCCTAATAGTAAATAATGTGATTCAATATTAAATTATGTGAATCAATAGTTCTAGACATATGAAAATACGAATTACAGTATAGTACATCCATCTATACCTCCATTTTTAACTTAGTCATGCAAGTATTATCAATCTTGCACCAACTACCCTAATAGTAACAAGAATGTGAAACAATAGTATACACATGTGAACAAATAGTTATAATCATGTGAAATAATAGCAATCAATTGCTCAGTTATCTGGTTAAATACTCGATTGGTCAATATAACCTCCAGACATCAATTATTATCGAAATAAATGTCGATTTTCACTAACTCAAATAATTTCAACACAATGAAACTATTTTTATCAAAAATATAAATTTTGAAATTTTGAAGTTTGACTTTTCCCAAAAAAGTCAACTGTTGACTTTTTGACAAAATAGTAAAACCCAGAAAATTTTGTGTTTATAGTCTATTATCACTAATTTCATCGTTCCGGACTCAAATATCACGTCCGCGTCTCTAAATTTAACTCCGAGCATAACTTCAATTTTAATAACATTCATCATTAATATAATAACTCACAATATTTATCAACCAGGTCGTTCCCAGGAAAGAGGGGGCTTTCCAATAAGGATTTTTCCCTATTGGCGCGCAATTAGGTGACTAAATCTCTCATTGACAGAACTTCTAGACATTGTAAATATTGCAGTTTAATAATATGAATAACTTTTTTGTCTCAATTATTGATTTAATAAAATAACATATTATTATACTGAGATGATCTTTGTGACAATAATCGAATCAATAATATGAGAGATATGATGCATCAATTACTGAGTAATAATTGAGTATAACCGAGTGACTTCTCACGTAAGCATCAATAATCAATACCGTGTGTGCTACTTATGCAACCACGCCAGTATTCTTGTTTTTACTACTGAGTAGTTCAACAAAGATAACGGTAAAACTTCCGTCGTTATTTTCATAAATATATTTTTGTCGTTTTCTCAATCCGACAATAATTCTGTTGTGGGGTCCACCAATGATTGCGTCGTTGTACGAATATTCCCTGCTAAAACGAATATTCTCCAACCAATCGAATATAATATAACAACTTGCATACTTTGCAGAATTTATAAATACTACCCACAACTATAACATTATAACAAATTCATTCCATAATATTCAAAAATGATAATTATTGAAAAATCATCTTTATTCATAAAAGTTGGGGTTTTACATATATAAATATCAACAATAATTGAATCAAATAACGTGAGATACTATGCAACAACTATGGTAGCAATAATTGAACAAAACTGAGTGACTTCTCACTTAATCATCAATAATCAATACTGTGTACTACTATGCAACCACACGTATTACTGTACTTTTACTACTGAGTAGTTCAGTTCAAAAGATAACTGTAAAAACATCGTTATTTTTTTATAAAAATATTTTTGTCGTTTTCTCAATCTGATAATAATTCTATGTGGGGTCCACCAATGATTGTGCCATCGGTACGAATATTCCCCGACACAAAGAATATTCCCCGACCAATCGAATATAATATAACAACTTGCATACTTTGCAAAATTTATAAATATTACCCACAACTATAACATTATATTAAATCCACACCATAATTTAAAAAAAAATTCGAGAAATTTAAATCTTTATTCGTAAAATTTGGGATTTTACAATCTCCCCTCCTTATGAAATTTCGCCCTCAAAATTTACGCACGTACCTGGTATGCCGAACAGATGAGGACACTTCGTCCGATTCTAACTCTTGAGGTATAACCTTTGAGTAATGAAAACATTCCAGGATTTTAACAGGTACATCTTCATACGTTAAATTATCCGCTATCTCGTTCGGTTCTAAATCAATACTGTGGTTCGGGTCGTCCACATATTTACGTAACATTGATATGTGAAAAATGTTATGAACACACGACATACTTGGCGGTAAAACGAGTCTATAGGCCACAATTCCTACTCGATCAAGGATTTCAAATGAGTCAATAAAATCGAGGGTTAAGATTTGCTCTCTTCATCGATTCTTGCTTCTAGAATAATTCCCTCTTGAATCTTCTTTTTCACATTCATCAGCTCTGAGTATTTAGCTTGAGCGGCTTTAACTTTATCGATTAAAGTCAATTCTACTCGTATATTCGTTATCTTCACGTAGGTTCATATATTCACACTCATAAATGCATACGATCTTCTACTCAACGCGTCAGCTACCACGTTCGCTTTTTCCACGATGGTATTGAATGGTACGTTCGTAATCTTCAACAGCTCGAGTCAACGTCTTTGGCGCATGTTACGTTCGTTTTAGTTGAAGAAATATTTAAGGGTTTTAGAAATGGGGTTTTGTACTGGGATCAGTACAAAATTCGATTTCACGCTCTGGGGTAGGCCAAGAAGTCTTCAGAAATATGTCAAGAAATTTATTAACAATAGAAATATCATTCACAACTGTGACTCTCATCCCAGACTTGGATAACACATTACATTGATACCTATCAACTTGCCATCGTTATTCACAACGTCCCCTACAGAAAGTCTGACTTCGGTGCATTCCACACAAGGAAGTCAACAACGAATGGACCGGGGCTCTTTACTTATGGCTTGATATGACAATAATTAACTTTAGTGGTTTGGTTGCTTGAATTCGCATAACAGGTTGGTTAGGAATATGAAAGCTAACAACCTTATTAAAAGCATGATGAGTAGTTAACCAATCGATTCCTAAAATCACATCAAAGGCAAGTATTTTCAAAGAGATAAGATCGACAGGTAATGTGAAAGTGTTGATTTGAATCAAAAAAGATTTATAAATAGTGGAGGTAACGAAGGTTTCTCCCAACTGAGTTTCAACAGATAAATTAAAGTCTAACTTCTCTAGAGTTAAATTCAAACATTGAACACAACTAAGTGGAATGAAAGAGTGAGTAGAACCGGTATCTAACACGGTATAGACTTCAAAAGAGTTTATGATTAACTTACCTGTGATAACTTCATTTGGGTTCCTCACTTGTTGGGAAGTTATGACAACCGCTCTCCCTTGAACTACCCGGCTTTGACTTATCTGGGGCAGCATTTGGTGTCATCACTACCATTGAAATTGACTTTTCTATAGGACATATTCCACCCACAACTGCTTCATTGTACTCCTGTTTCATGATTTGAATCATTAATCTGCGATCCATATCAAATTGGGGTTGACCGCAATGTACTGGGTAATTCAAAACTCGATGTTGGGTTCTCTCAATTGCTGTCCAAAAAGAGAAATACATATCATCTATTTTAGCCTTCTTAGATCGGACTTCTCTTTCCACAATATCAACGCGTCGTGCAGCTTTTACCCATGCATCACTCATTCTCACTCGTTCAGTTATTTCTTCTTTCAGCTCAGATTCCATCTTTATCATCTTATACTCTGTCAAAGAGTGCTTCTGTTCAAGCATCACATATCGGGTAACATAAGCTTGAATTGTTGCATCCTTTTGTTGCACGACCGACTGCCGTTCTTCAACCTGCTCTTCTAACTGATGAACATGATTTTGCAATTCTAAATTTCGATCATAAAATTCTTCTAATAAATTCTCCCCAGGTTCCTCTTCTTCCTCACTCTCAGCTGCAACCTCTACGACTATCTCGGGTGCAACTATCAATTCTTCACTCACCACATGCATATCTCTAATTCCTTCTTCGCCTGACATCACATTATCCTGATTGGTGATTAAAGGTGTCTCCATGATCTCATTCACTCCATTGTTAATATTTTCAGCTGCCATTTTTCAAACACTGCCACAAAACAAGAGTTAATTAACCTATCACATATTATCCCTATACTCTGACCGACCAATTAAATACCAAATACACTTAGGTAGGTCATACTAGCGAAGGAATTCCCCGTCTCTCCCCTCCGAGTTCTTGCCTCACATCTCAGCCAAGGATCATATCCCTAAACTTTGATACCAACTGTGACGCCCCCAAAATAGGAATACATCACCTATTCTGAGTCGCCAAATACATGGTACAAAATACAAATACAATCTTTAATATACAACAAGAGAGCTATGAGTTTTAATACAAATATTGTCTTCTAGACAATATCCACTCTCAGAATAAGTCCTCATTACATTTATTGTCACACTATTTAACAGAATAGTGAGGACTACTAATACTATCATCTAGGCTGTCTACTCCGTTCCCGACTAGTCCCAATTACGTTCTTATTTCACAAGAGAACAATGAAAGAAAGGGTGAGCTCAACTAGCCCGAGAAGAAATATTATGACTAAGATAATGCGAATAAATTATCATTAGTCTTCAACAATGTTAAACCGATAAAATATAATAGACATCAAGTTTAAGCTGCAGTGAACATACAATCCATTAAAAGAGTCAAGTAGAGAATAAAATCTACTATCTTTTATGATTTAAAAAGTTTTTCATCAATTTTATCGCTGAGACTCAGCTTAATAAATAATCCACATCATCCCTGCACTACGGCCAAGGATATTCATTAGTATCAACCCATAAATTATCCATGCACTACGGGCCAAGGATATTTGTGTATTCATCAATGGTTATGATTATACCAACAACTGTCCATCAATGCACTACGGGCCAATAAGGACTTTTACCACATCATTTGTAACATTATGGTCATGATTACACCGAATAGACCCTGGTCATAATCATACCAAGTCCATCTATGCACTATAGGCCACAGATGACTTTCAACAAAATATAAACATGACGATGATGACTGTAAGACCCCAGATTTTTATAAATAAAATTAAAATTTTCTCTATTCATTATTCTAAATTAATAAGGTGTTAATTTGATATAATGCTTTGGTTATGGGTGAAATGTGAAAATTTTACAAAATAAGCAAGTGGTTATAAAATACTTATTGTTGTCGGGGAATATTCTTTTGGTTGTGGAATATTTTTGTTGTCGGGGAATATTCGTAAGACGGCGCAACCATTTGTGGACCCCATAACGGAATAACTGTCGGATGAAGAAAACGAAAAAGTTTGAGTTTTATAAATAGCTGGCGTAATTATTCACAATTAACATTGTTGGAATACACGGTGGTTAAAATACGAATACGTGTGGTTACAGTTAGAAGTATACCTGTAGACAGTATTACAATATTGTTAAATTATTGATTCGTACGTAAGAAGGCACTACTCAATAATTGTTACAATAGTTACTGTTCAATATTTTATTTTATTGATTCAATAATTGTTGCGTTGATATTTTATATTATTGTTGTTTCAATAATTGTCTTTGCATAATATTTCCCATTATCGGATCAATAATTCATATTATTTGAATAATATTATTAGATAGCATTATTGGCAATGTCTAGAAAGTTTCATCAAGGAGAGGTTTGGTCACCTAATTGCGCTATGAAGAAGGAGAAATCCTTATCTGAAAAGCCCCTTTTCCGGAAGCTTGACTGATTATCATGATTGTGATTCTGTAATATTATTTGTGAATAATTATTTATTGATTTATATGATAAGAAAATAATTATTTTATATGGATATAAATGATGGATATATTTTATGTGGTTGTAAATGAAGGAATTAAAGCTAAGGTGTTTTATCAGTATTTTGTCAAAATGAAGAACAAAATATGGGATTTTTAGAAAAAATAGTTTATTACTTGATTTTGTAAAATCCATAACTCTTTGTGTATAATGAGTTAGAAGATGAGCCATATATCAAAAGAAAGCCCTAGAAGTAAACTAACCGTAGAAACTGGAATCACCCAAAAATTTATTGTGGATTTTTCGTGATAACTGTTGGAAGGAAACTGGTACGAAGGACTCATAATCCGAAAAATCAGTGTTCTTGAGATATATTGCGTGAGTTATAATTTTTAATTCGACCGTTGGATAGTTGTGATTTTTGGATATGTTATACATATATGAGTTGAGTATATGTCCATAAATTTTGAACCGTTGAAAATTAACGCATGATTTGTTATGAATTTTAAAAGGTGTTGAAACGGTGTTAAAAATCGTCCGTTTGTGGATTTCGGATATTTTCTGTTTGGAATTTGGAAAAACTTAAATCTACAAAGTTATAGAGAATTCGATTTCATGCAAAATGGACATAAAATTTGTACTTTTCTGATAAACGGGATATTTTCTATGAATTACTGAAGTTTCAAAAAATAAAATAATTTTTTATTAAAATTTGGTGGGACCCACTTTTGTTTTAACATGTGGGCTGCAAATTTGGTTCAAAGGTGGCTGGCTACTGATTGCAAAAGATTGAGGCATGTGTAGAAAATGAGAATATAAATAATATTACTTTATTATTTAGTCTCCTATGGCGTTCTAGCATTTTCCTATAAATAGACGCTTAGGTTAGAATTGAAAATCACATCAGAGACAAGTTTTCATTCTCTCTAGATTATCGAGTGTATTTTGATACTTTGAGAGTTGTTGTTCGGAACAAGTTTCCTTCGGCTTTCTATCCGATATTTCGATCAGAAGTACCGTTATTTTGTGGCAAGGGATGCTATTTTCTTTCGAAATGATATTATTTTCTTCAATATCATTATGCCGAAATACTGGTTTGAACTTTTAAATCAAATTTGGAACTTTTTGTGTCGGGGTTATTATTCACGTATACGGCACTATTCACGAATACGACACTATTCACCAAAAAATAAAAATTTTCCTTTTTGTCCAAGATGTCTATTTTGGCTACTATCTTTGATTGTATCCATGTTTTGATCGTTATTTTTGAATTCTGCTTCACAATTGGTTATTATGAAGTATTATTGATCTTGGATAAACTGTTATACGAATCCCTAATATTTGTCCTTCTGTCTCATTGGATTCGTTTTCTTTAAAATATTTTTCATCATCCTCAGTCTTAAATGATTATATTACTGCATATCTTTGGCCTGTAGTGCAAAGATGAATGATTACCTGATGAATATCTTTGGCCCGTAGTGCAAAGATGAATATTTGATTTAAGATGTATATTGATTGATGTTACAGAGATAAAATATTGATGATGGACTTTTAAATTCATAGATGATAGTAGATTTCATTTTCTACTTAACTCTTCTAATGAATTGTTGTTTCTGCTGTAGTTGTTGATCTAAAACTTGTTGTCGATTATATTCTATCAGATTTTTCCCTATTGAAGACTAAGGATAATTTATTGTATATTATCTTAGTCATAATATTCTTTACTGGGCTAGTTGAGCTCACCCTTTTTCTTTTTGTTCCATTTTTCTTCTCAGGAAACGAGAACATAGCAGAACGAAATGGGTATAGAGTTATGGTCCTGAGCGGTTGTTTTATAGATCCTCACTATTTTTGTAAAATAGTACATCAATAATTGTAATGAAGACTTTATTTGGGTGTTGATATTGTCTAGAAGACAATATTTGTATTTAAACTCACATAGATGTGTTGTCGTATTTTGCACGACAATTGTATTAATAAAGTTGTAGTTGTTTTTTACGTACCATGTATTTGGCTACTCAGAATGGGTGATGTATACCTATTTTGAAGGAGTCGGTTAATGGTATCGAGCTTAGGGATATGGTCTCTAGCGGAGATCGGGAATAGAACTAGAAGGGGAGAGATGAGTAAATCCTTCGCGAGTGTGTCTTACCTAAGCTTATTTGTTGGTCGGTCATAATATAGGGATATTAAGTGGTATGTGATATTCCAACAGCATAATAAAGAATGGAATAACAGAAGAATTTCACCAAGTATAGTGTGACGCCCCCAAAATAGGTATACACAACACCCATTCTGAGTCGCCAAATACATGGTACAAGAAGCAAACTACAACTTCAATAATACAAATGTCGTGTGAAATACGACAATATATATCGTGAGTTTAAATACAAATATTATCTTCTAGACAATATCTATACTCAAATAAATCCTCATCACATTTATTGATACATTATTTTAAAAAATGGTGAGGACTACTAAACAACTCTCTAGAACCTTCATTCCATACCCCAACTAGTACTCGCTACATTCTCGCCTCCCGAGAAGAAAAATGGAACAACAAGGAAAAGGGTGAGCTCAACTAGCCCGAAGAAGAATATTATGACTAAGATAATATACAACAAATTATCGTTAGTCTCCAACAGGAAAAATCGATAGAATACTATGTACAACAAGTTTCGAGATCAATATTCGCAATGAAATAATAATTCATGTAAGAGTTACGTGAGAGAATGAAATCTACTATAATCTATGAATTTAAGAAACCCATCATCAATATTTTATCCTCGTAACATCAATCAATATTCATCTCAAATCAAATATTCATCTTTGCACTACTGTGCCAAAGATATTCATCAATCCATCATGTTCATCTCAACACTGCTCATCTTTGCACTAAAGGCCAAAGATATTCATCATCCATCATGTTCATTTAAACACCGCTCATCTTTGCACTACTGGGCCAAAGATATTCTTCTTGAAATCATTCATCTTTGCACTACAGCCAAAGATATTCAATAATATCATCATTTAAGATCGAGGATGATGAAAATATTTTTAAAGAACGAATCCAAAGTGAAACAAAATGACAAGGATTAAGGATTAAGGATTCGTATTTTTGTTTTATCCATGTCCAACAATACCTCAAAAATAATCATAGTGGTGTAAAATTCAAGAATGATCAAAACATAGATACAATCAAAGCTAGTATCCAAAATAGATATTTTAGACGAAAAGAAGAAATTTTATTTTTCGATGAATAGTGCCGATATCGTGAATAGTGTCGTATACGTGAATAGTGCCGTATACGTGAATAGTAACTCTAACACCAAAAGATAGAAATTCCACAAAAAAATATTTTCACGCTTCATGAATAGTACTCGTGAATAGTAACTCGTGAATAGTAACTCATGAATAGTAACTCGTGAATAGTAACTCATGAATAGTAACCCGAGCATGAAAAAGTTCCAAATTTGATAAAAACTTCAGATCAACATTTCAAAGATAATGATATTGAAGAAATAATATCATTACGAAAAAATAATATCCCTTACCTCAAAGAATCAAGATTGCCGGAAGGAAAGATCTAAGTGATTTGAATGAAACTTGTCTTTAACAAAGAACTCTCAAAGTATCTAAATACTCACAAAATACACTCAATAATATAGAGAGAAAGAGAAAACTTTGTTTCGGTGTGATTTTCAATTCTAACTTAGCCTCTATTTATAGGAAAATGTTAACCTACCAATCAAGCGGACTTGACTGCTACACGATGGCTTTTTACCGCTACTATTGCCACCCACCACATTTGAAAAATAAAATTCAGCACATTTTTCACCAACCACAAGTGGGGCCCACTCAATTCTAGAATTTTCCACCAAAATCAATTATAACCCTACTTTCCGAATCAAACACCTCTTAAAATTTATAACAAATCATTCGTTCATTTTTAACGGTTCAAAATTTGTGGACATATACTCAACTTATATATGTATAACATATCCAAAAATTACAACGATCCAACTATTCGGATTAAATATTATAACTCACACAATAAAGCTATAATAACACCGATTTAATCTTTTAATACCTCCAATCCGATAAAATACTGATAAAACACCTCAACATAATTTCTTCATTTATAACCACATAAATAAATCCATCATTTATATCCACATAAAATAAATATTTCTTTATCATATGAATCAATAATTAATTATTCACAAATAATATTCTGAATCACAATTATAATAACCGGTAGTTCCTCAGAAAGAGGGGCTTTCAATAAGGATCTCCTTCATCGACGCGCAATTAGGTGACCAAACCTCTCCTTGAGCAGTAACTTTCTAGACATTGCCAATAATGTTATCTAATAATATTATTCAAATAATATGAATTATTGATCCGATAATGGGAAATCGCGTGCGGTGACAATTATTGAACAACAATAATATAAAATATCAACGCAAAGAATTATTGAATCAATAAAATAAAATATTGAACAAGAAACTCTGTGAAAATTATTGAGTAGTGCCATCTTACGCATTTAATCAATAATTCAACAATATCTGCAATACTAAAGTGCCATCTTTGTGCAACCACGCGTAGACATCGTATTTTAACCACCGGGTATTCCAACAGTCTTAACGGTAATAACTACGCCGTTATTTATAACCACCCAAACTTTGTCGTTTTCCTCATCCAATCGCTTTCCGTTATGGGGCCCACATGGGTCGCTTGTGGTCGCACGAATATTCCCGAGCGAAGACGAATATTCCACGACCAAACGAATATTCCCGATAAAATGAATATTTTATAATCACTTGCTTATTTTGAAATATTTGCGTATTTTACCCCTAACTATCCACATTAATCAAATCAACCCTTACTATTTCAAAATAATAAATAAAGGAAATTCCTTTTATTTAAAAAATTTAGGGGTCTTACAACCTCCCTCCTTATGAAATTTCATCCTCGAAATTGACGACGTACACAGTGTTTGAAAAGGTGAGGATACCTCGCTTTCATTTCCGTTTCCAATTCCTGTGTCATTTCCTCTATAGCATGATTCCTCCACAAAACTTTAACTTGTGGTATGACCTTTCTTGGCGTAGGGACATGCTCCTTCCTATCCAAAATCTTGACAGTACCTCCTCATACGTTAAGTCTTGGCTATCTCGTCCGGTTCTAACTCTATAACGTGGTTTGGGTCTTTCACATATTTCTGAAGTATGATATGTGAAACACATTATGAACACGAGACATACTTGAGGTAACGCAAGTCTATAGGCTACATTTCCTACTCGGTCAAGAATTTGAAATGGACCAATAAATCGTGGATTGAGCTTTCCTCTCTTCCCAAATCTTGTAACTCCTTCCATGGAGCAACTCGTAATAATACATGATCCCCTACACTAAATTCCACGTCCCTTTCGATGAAGATCCGCATAACTCTTTTGTCGATCTTGTGCCGTTCAGATACGTTGTCGAATCATTTGGATCTTTTCGGTAGTCATACGTATTAACTTTCGGGTCCCAACATTGTTGCTTCACCCATCTCATCCCAACATATTGGAGAACGACATTTTCGTCCATATAATGCTTCAAATGGAGCTACACCTATACTTGCACGATAAGCATTGTTGTTGTAGGAGAATTCCACCAATGGTAAATACTTATCCCAACTTCCTTTGAAATCTAGGACACAGAGTCTTAATATATCTTCAAGAGTTTGAGTAGTCCTTTCTGATTGCCCATCCGTTTGAGGATGGTATGCCAAACCGGATCGTAAATTCGTGCCCATAGCTTTCTACAAACTAACCCAAAATCATGAAGTGAATCTTGGGTCACGATCTAAAACTATGGATACTGGCATGCCATGCAATCTCACAATCTCATTTAC
This sequence comes from Panax quinquefolius, assembly GCA_020205615.1. NCBI lineage: Eukaryota > Viridiplantae > Streptophyta > Magnoliopsida > Apiales > Araliaceae > Panax > Panax quinquefolius. Next base: position 63,838,464 of record CM035153.1, read on the forward strand.
GTACATACTAGCAAGACGTTCAAGGAAATAAGTCTCCCGAATCGGCAAGAAATGAGCAGATTTGGTTAATCTATCAACAATAACCCAAATAGCATTGATGCCTTGAGAAACCGTAGGAAGACCCGTAACGAAATCCATGGTAATGTGTTCCCACTTCCATTCTGGAATCTCAAGTGGTTGCAACGGACCCTTAGGTACTAGATGCTCCGCCTTTACACGTTGGCAAGTTAAACACATCGAGATAAACTTTGCATTCTCTCTCTTCATATTATTCCACCAAAATGTATGTCGAAGATCACGATACATTTTAGTACTTCCAGGATGGATTGCAAATGGTGTATTGTGTGCCTCCATCATAATCTTGTACTTCAAATCGTAGTCGTTAGGAACACAAAGTCTAGAGTGGACTCAAGTATTCCTTCTTCATCAATTCTAAGCTTGGAATAGCTCCTTCTTGTACTTTCTTCTTCATATGCATCGCCCCGGATTCGGTGGCTTGAGCAACCTTAACTTTTCTATTAAAGTTGGCTCTATGCATATACTTGACATCATCGCACTCATTCCCCGCATATGATCTTCTACTCAACGATCGCCTACCACGTTAAGCTTTTCCAGGATGGCATGGTCGAACATGTCTTTGAAATGAGTCTCCTCTTGAGTTCTTCGAAGCTCTTCCCACATTCCTTGCTCCATTCGAATTTTGTATCTCTACGAGTCAGCTGCGATAATGGAATAGCGATTCGAGAATATCCTTCAACGAATCTCCGATAATAACCAACTAAGCCTAGAAAGCTACGTATTTCGATTCGACTTAGGTTGCTCTCAATCGTGACTCATATCCCAATCTTGGATAGCACGTCACAATGACACCTATCGATTTACTATCGCATCTAATACGACGTCCCTATAGAGAGAGTGCGCTTCGGTGCATTCCACAAAGGAAGTCACCAGATAAAAGCTCAGGTACCAAATTCTATAGTTGAATTTTTTTAACTCCTGAAGTTCAATAGGAGCCATTCGATATGAGATTTTAGAAATGAGTTTTGTACCGGGTTCAAAGTCGATACAAAATTTAATATCAGTCTTTGGGAGTAAACCAAGAAATTCTTCTAAAATACGTCAGGAAAAATCAATAACAACAAGAATATTATTCAAATCTGACGTGTCTTTATTCAAATCCATAACATGGACTAAGAAAACTTGACATCCGTAATAAACGAATGACTTCATGGCTTGATATGAAAATGTTTGACTACAATGGTTTGATTGCTTGAATTCGAATAACAGGTTGCTTAGGAATATGAAAACTAACAACCTTACAAAAACAATCAATTTGGCATGATGAGTAGTTAACCTTAAAATCACATCAAAAGAAAATATCTCTATAGAAATAAGGTTAACAGGTAATGTGATAGTGCCAACCTGAATCAAACAAGATTTCTAAACAATGGATGTAATGAAAGTTTCTCCTAACGGATTCTCCATAAATAGGTCAAAGTCTAATTTCTCCGTAGTCAAGTTCAAACGTTGAGCGCAAGCAAGAGAGATAAAAGAATGGGTAGAACCGGTATCTAGTAAGGTATATACTTCGCAAGAATTTATAATTAACTAACCCGTGCTAACTTCGTTCGGGTTCCTTGCATTTTGACCGGTCACGACAAACGCTCTTCCAAGAACCGTTGACTTTGACTTTTCTGGGACATCCTTTTGAGTCACCATTCACGCTGGACTGGGTTTCGATATCATACAATCTCGAGCGATATGTCCTTCTTTTCCACAATTATAGCATACCTTGGAAGGCTTTGAACAGTTTGACCTTATATGTCCCTCCTCTCCACATCTGTAGCATCTAACTGGCGATCGTTCTCTTCCCCTAGAATTTGTTGATGGTGTTGATGCTGCTGCCGACGTCTTCCCGTCATCGTTAAATCTTCTCTTTTAGATTGGACATCTCTTTCCATAATATCAACGCGTCGTGCAACTTTTACCCATGCATCACTCATTCTCACTCGTTCGATTATTTCTTCTTTCATTTCGATTCGACTTTATCATCTTATACTCGCCAAAGAGTGCTTACATTCAAGCATCACGATCGGGTAACACAAGCTTGAATCGTTGCATCCTTTTGCTCCACGATCGCTCGCAATTCTTTAGCCGCGCTCTTCTAACTCATGAATACGATTTTGCAATTCTATATTTCGATCATAAAATACCTCTAATAAACTCTCTTCGTACCTCTTCTTCCTCTTCTTCCTCACTCTCATTTGTTACCTCTGCGATTATCTAAGCACAACTATCAATTCTTCACTCACCACATGGATATCTCTAATTCCTTCTTACCGACATCACATTATCCGGTTGGCGATTAGAGGTGTCTCCACGATCTCATTCACTCCATTGTTAACGTTCTACAGTACCATTCTAAAAAAAAACTATCATAAAACAAGGGTTAATTAAATAAATTAACAAATCACATAATACCCCTATAATATGACCAACCAACAAATAAGCTTAGGTAGGACACACTAGCGAAAGATTTACTCGTCTCTCCCTCCTAGTTTTATTCCCGATCTCGCCAGAGATCATATCCCAAAGCTCGATATTAACCGTGGACGCCCCCAAAATAGGTATACACAACACCCATTCCGAGTGCCAAATACATGGTACAAGAAGCAAACTACAACTTCAATAATACAAATGTCGTGTGAAATACGACAATATATATAATGAGTTTAAATACAAATATTATCTTCTAGACAATATCTATACTCAAATAAATCCTCATCACATTTATTGATACATTATTTTAAAAAATGGTGAGGACTACTAAACAACTCTCTCTAGAACCTTCATTCCATACCCCAACTAGTACTCGCTACATTCTCGCCTCCACGAGAAGAAAAATGGAACAACAAGGAAAAGGGTGAGCTCAACTAGCCCAAAGTAAAGAATATTATGACTAAGATAATATACAACAAATTATCGTTAGTCTCCAACGAGGAAAAATCGATAGAATACTATAGACAACAAGTTTGAGATCAATATTCGCAATGAAATAATAATTCATAGAAGAGTTACGTAGAGAATGAAATCTACTATAATCTATGAATTTAACAGATCCATCATCAATATTTTATCCCCGTAACATCAATCAATATTCATCTCAAATCAAATATTCATCTTTGCACTACATGCCAAAGATATTCATCAATCGGTCATGTTCATCTCAACACCTGTTCATCTTTGCACTAAAGGCCAAAGATATTCATCAGTCGGTCATGTTCATTTAAACACCTGCTCATCTTTGCACTACAGGCCAAAGATATTCTTCAGAAATCATTCATCTTTGCACTACAGGCCAAAGATATTCAATAATATCATCATTTAAGACTGAGGATGATGAAAAATATTTTTAAAGAACGAATCCAGTGAAACAAAATGACAAGGATTAAGGATTAAGGATTCGTACTTTGTTTTATCCATGTCCAACAATACCTCAAAAATAATCATAGTGGTGTAAAATTCAAGAATGATCAAAACATAGATACAATCAAAGCTAGTATCCAAAATAGATATTTTGGACGAAAAGAAGAAATTTTATTTTTCGATGAATAGTGCCGTATACGTGAATAGTGTCGTATACGTGAATAGTGCCGTATACGTGAATAGTAACTCCGACACCAAAAGATAGAAATTCCACAAAAAAATATTTTCACGCTTCATGAATAGTACTCGTGAATAGTAACTCGTGAATAGTAACTCATGAATAGTAACTCGTGAATAGTAACTCATGAATAGTAACCCCGACATGAAAAAGTTCCAAATTTGATAAAAAACTTGGATCAACATTTCAAAGATAATGATATTGAAGAAATAATATCATTCTGAAAAAATAATATCCCTTACCTCAAAGAATCAAGTGCCGGAAGGAAAGATCGGAAGTGATTTGAATGAAACTTATCTTGAACAAAGAACTCTCAAAGTATCTAAATACTCACAAAATACACTCAATAATATAGAGAGAAAGAGAAAACTTTGTTTCGTGTGATTTTCAATTCTAACTTAGCCCTCTATTTATAGGAAAATGTTAGCCACAAAAGCAGACTTTGACTTGCTACTGATGGCTTTACTCGCTACTATTGCCACCCACCACATTTGAAATAAAATTCAGCACATTTTTCACCAACCATAAGTGGGGCCCACTCAATTCTAGAATTTTCCACCAAAATCAATTATAACCCTACTTTCAGAATCAAACACCTCTTAAAATTTATAACAAATCATTCGTTCATTTTTAACGGTTCAAAATTTGTGGACATATACTCAACTTATATATGTATAACATATCCAAAAATTACAACGATCCAACGGTCGGATTAAATATTATAACTCACACAATAAAGCTATAATAACACCGATTTAATCTTTTAATACCTCCAATCCGATAAAATACTGATAAAACACCTCAACATAATTTCTTCATTTATAACCACATAAATAAATCCATCATTTATATCCACATAAAATAAATATTTCTTTATCATATGAATCAATAATTAATTATTCACAAATAATATTACGTAATCACAATTATGACAAACGGTAGTTCCGCTCCCGGAAAGAGGGGCTTTCCAATAAGGATCTCTCCTTCTTGGCGCCGCAATTAGGTGACCAAACCTCTCCTTAGATGAACTTTCTAGACATTGCCAATAATGTTATCTAATAATATTATTCAAATAATATGAATTATTGATCGATAATGGGAAATATCATGCGGTGACAATTATTGAACAACAATAATATAAAATATCAACGCAACAATTATTGAATCAATAAAATAAAATATCGAACAAGTAACTCTTTGTGAAAATTATTGAGTAGTGCTATCTTACGCATTTAATCAATAATTCAACAATACATGCAATCTGTAGGTATTGCTAGCATCATGCAACCACGCCAGACATCGTATTTTAACCACCGGTATTCCAACAAATCTTAACTGGTAATAACTACGCCGTTATTTATAACCACCCAAACTTTGTCGTTTTCCTCATCCAATCGCTTTTCAGTTATGGGGCCCACACATGTATTTTGCGTCATACGAATATTCCCCACAAAAGATTGAATATTCCACGACCAAACGAATATTCCCCGATAAAATGAATATTTTATAACCACTTGCTTATTTTGAAATATTTGCGTATTTTACCCCTAACTATCCACATTAATCAAATCAACCCTTACTATTTCAAAATAATAAATAAAGGAAATTCCTTTTTATTTAAAAAAAATTTCGGGGTCTTACATATAGGGTAGCCCGCATATACAGGTTATTCCAACAGAATAATAAATAATGGAATAATATAAGTTATCTTCATGAATACAAAAGAAATAATACCCCTTACCTTAGAAGAACTGAATATTGGAAAAGTGAAGTAGCAGAATACTTTTCTTCTTTCTCTCTATAATTTCTCTCTCTAGAGTTTCAGTGAATTCATAAGAAATAATGAATGAATGAACTTCTATTTATAGAAGAATGGAGTGAATAGTAACTAATCCATGAACGGTCAGATTGATTTACTTTAAAGCAGACGGTCAGATTGATTTAATAAAATATTCTAATAAAACAAAATCTTTTAAATAAAATAAAATTTATTCTATTTATTGTCTAATAAAACAAATAACTTTATAAAATTATTACATTTTATATAAAAGATTTTACTATGCAAAAACACTATGCAGTAATTATATAATACTATCATAATAAAATATAATATATTCTAATTATTGTCTAATAAAACAAATAACTTTATAAAAGTATTCTATTTTATATAAAAGATTTTACTATCTGAGAACACTATGCATAATAGAATATAATATATTCTATTTATAAAATAATAACTTTATAAAAGTATTACATTTTATATAAAAAGCTTTTCTATTTTATTACATTAATAATACAAATAAAACAAAACTTATATATATATATATATATATATATATATATATAACAATCAACAATAATTGAATCAAATAACGTGAGATACTATGGAACAATTACTGTAGCAATAATTAAACAAAACTGAGTGACTTCTCACGTAAGCATCAATAATCAATACCGTGTGCTACTATGCAACCACACGTATTACTGTACTTTTACTACCGAGTAGTTCAACAGTATTAACGGTAAAACTTCCGCCGATATTTTTGTAAAACTATTTTTGTCGTTTTCTCAATCCGATAATAATTCCGTTGTGGGGTCCACCAATGATTGTGCCATCGTACGAATATTCCCCGACACAAAGAATATTCCCCGATGAATCGAATATAATATAACAACTTGCATACTTTGCAAAATTTATAAATATTACCCACAACTATAATATTATATTAAATCCACACCATAATTTTCAAAAAAAAAATCGAGAAATTTAAATTTTTATTCGTAAAATTTGGGATTTTACATTTGTGGGCCCCACTTTGTGATTGAAATTGGATTATAGCCCGTAAAATCGTCCGTTTGTGGATTTCGGTCTACTTCTGCTTGGAATTTAGAAAAACTTAAACTTACAAAGTTGTAAAGAATGGAATTTCCGATGGAATGGACATAAGATTCGAATTTTTCTGATAAAAGTGGTATTTATTATGAATTATTGAAGCTCCGAAGTTCCGAAATAATTGATTTTTGGAAGTTTTAATTGTTTTATTTAAGAAAAACATTTTTTTTTTGCAATTAAGTGGGCTCACATGTGATATAAATGTGCTGAATTCAGTTGGTCTAAGGTGGGCTTGAAATTTTATAATTATATTATTATTTTATTAAACTTTCTGCTTTGGTGTTCTAAGCATTTTCTTATAAATAGGGTGCTTAGGTTAGAATTGAAAATCACACCAGAAACTGAAGTTTTCTCTCTCTATATTATCGGCGTATTCTTGTGAGTATTTTGATACTTTGAGTGTTCTTTATTTGATTGCAAGACCCCTTCAAAGACTATATCTAGTATTCGGTTAAATCTTGTCTTTTCGAGGTAAGGATATATTTTTAAAAATGTTATTATTTCTTCTAATATCATTATCTTAGGAATATTAGTAAGATTTTTCTTGTGAAATTCTTGTCTTTTAGTGTGTCGGGTTACTATTCAAGTATACGACATTATTCACGTATCGGCAAGACTATTTCACGAATACTAAGACTATTCACGGAAAAATTAAATTTTGTTTTTGTCCAAAATATCTATTATGGATACTAGCTTTGATTGTATCCATGTTTTGATCATTCTTGAATTTTACTTAACTATGATTATTAATGAAGTATTTTTGAACTTGGACTGTTTAAAGTACGAATCCTTAATATTTGCTCTTTTGTTTCACTGGATTTGTTTTCTTTAAAATATTTTTCGTCATCCTCAGTCCTAAATGATGATATTATTGAATATCTTTGGCCTGTAGTGCAAAGATGGATGTTTTTCTTATGAATATCTTTGACCCGTAGTGCAAAGATGTACAAGTGTTGAGATGAACATGACCAACTGATGAATATCTTTGGCCTGTAGTGCAAAGATGAATATTTAATTCAAGATGAATATTGATTGATGTTACAGGGATAAAATATTGATGATGGGCTTTTAAATTCATAGATTATAGTATATTTCATTCTCTACATAACTCATCTATGAATTATTATTTTCGCTGCAAATATTGATTTGAAACTTGTTGTCCATTGTATTTTATCAGATTTTTCCCTGTTGAAGACTAACGATAACTTGTTCTATATTATCTTAGTCATAATATTCTTTACTGGGCTAGTTGAGCTCACCTTTTTCTTTTTTGTTCCATTTTTCTTCTCAGGAGGCGATAATGTAGCTAGTTCTAATCGGGGTGTGAAATGATGGTTCTAGAAAGTTATTTTAGTAGTCCTCACCATTTTTGTAAAATAATGTACCAATAATTATAATGAGGACTTATTTGGGTGTGAATATTGTCTAGATGGCAATATTTGTATTTAAACTCATAATTTTTATGTTGTATTAATAAAGTTGTAGTTGTTTCTGTACCATGTTATTAACGACTCAAAATGGGTGATGTATACCTATTTTGGGGGTGTCACAGTTGGTATCAGAGCTTAGGGATATGATCTCTGGCGGAGATCGGGGAATTGAACTAGGAGGGGAGAGACGAGTAAAACCTTCGCTAGTGTGTCTTACCTAAGCTTATTTGTTGGTTGGTCAGTATATAGGGATATTATGTGATATGTTGATTTCTTTAATTAACCCTTGTTTTATGGTAGTATTTTAGAATGTCGACTGAGAATGTTAACAGTGGAGTAAATGAGACCGTGGAGACTCCTTTACTCACTAATGAGGAGAACGTGCAACAGGCCGACAATGTTCCTCCTGTAAACAACACCACTGATCAGACGATGAACGACGGAATGTTTAGAAGCTTTTTGCAGTTCATGCAAAATCAGACGAGGGAGACTCGTGCACAAAATACACGTGGAAATGATAACAACGAACAGTTTGTCACAGCCAAACAGTTCAAAGAGTTGGGACCACCAGAATTTTGGGGAAAGCCAGATCTGATTAAGGAAAAAATGTGGGTCAAACAAATTACCAAGATATTCGACGTCTTGGGATGCATGGAGGAACAAAAGGTTCCATTCGCCACCTTTATGTTCGTAATGAGCAGACATCTTGGTGGGAATCGTGAAGCGTACTCCATCGGTACTTTTCAACATGTCTTGGGAGACGTTTGAATCTATTCAATGACAAGTACTTTCCTGAAAGTATTCGTCAAATGAAGGAAGTGGAGTTTATTAGATTGGAACAAAATAACATGACGGTGTCCCAGTATGAGGCGAAGTTTGCAGAGTTATCCAGGTTTTCACCTCATTTGGTGGAGAATGAGGAACGTATGACGCGGATGTTTCTGAGAGGTTTAAAACCCGACATACGTCAATATCATATTTTTCATAAATTTTCTCTCTATTCAGATGTTGTCAACAGGGCTCAATTATTAGAGCGAGATAACGAGTACCTTCAACCGAGGGACCACAACCAGGATAATACCGGTGACAGCAGTCATCAGAACAACGATAACCAGCGGAGAAAGAAAAATACGGACAAAGGCGGTAACCACTCTGGTGGTAATCATGGCCATGAAAATAGAAGAAGCGAGTCGGGGGGAGATTTTAAAAAGAGGAGATTCAACAATGACAATGCAAAGACGTCAGCACCAGCAGCAACTGGTTCTAAGGGAGGAGAATGACCACTAGTCGTATGCTATAAATGCGGGAAAGAGGGACATATCAGCCCAAACTGCCCACAACAGTTCAAGGTATGTTATAATTGTAGAAAGAAAGGACATATCGCTCGAGATTGTACAGTAGTGAAACCAAGTCCAGCGGGGATGGTGACTCAAAAGGCTGTCCCAGAATAGTCAAAGTCAATGGTTCCAGGACGAGCGTTTGTCGTGACTGGTCAAAATGAGAGGAACCCAAACAAGGTGATCACGGGTAAGCTAATCATAAATTCTTGCAAAGTTTATACCTTACTAGATACCGGTGCTACCCATTCATTTATCTCTCCTTCTTGTGCTCAACGTTTGAACTTAACTCCGGAGAAATTAGACTTTGATTTATCTGTGGAGACTCCGTTAGGAGAAACTTTCATCACATCCACTGTTTATAAATCTTGTTTGATCTAAGTTGGCACCATCACATTACCTGTTGACCTTATCTCTTTAAAGATACTTGCTTTTGATGTGATTATAGGGATTGATTGGTTAACTACTCATCATGCCAAAATTGATTATTTTCGTAAGGTTGTTAGTTTTCATATTCCTAACCAACCTGTTGTATGAATTCAAGCAACTAAACCACTAAAATCTATCACTGTCATATCAAGTCATAAAGCTATTCGTTTATTGAAAAATGGATGCCAAGCTTTCTTAGCCCATGTTATGGATTTGAATAAAGACACGTCAGATTTGAATAATATTCCTGTTGTCAGAAAATTTCATGACGTATTTCCTGAAGAACTTCCCGGTCTATCTCTAGAACGTGAAGTTGAATTCTTTATTGATCTTGAACCTGGTACAAAGTCCATTTCTAAAACCCCATATCGAATGGCTCCTATTGAACTTCAGGAGTTAAAGGTCCAACTACAGGAGTTGTTGGACATCGGTTTCATTCGTCCTAGTACATCTCCTTGGGGTGCTCCTATTTTATTTGTAAAGAAGAAAGACGGGAGTATGCGACTTTGTATTGACTATCGGGAATTGAACCATGTCACCATCAAGAATAGGTATCCGCTACCTCATATTGATGACCTGTTTGACCAGTTGCAAGGAGCACAATTCTTTTCAAAGATCGATCTTTGTTCTGGATATCATCAGCTGAAGATTAGAACTGTGGATTTTCCAAAGACTGCCTTCAGAACTCGTTCTGGGCATTATGAATTCTTATTCATGTCTTTTGGATTGACTAATGCCCTTGCGGCTTTCATGGATATGATGAACCGAATATTTAAGGAATATTTGGATCAGTTCGTTGTTGTCTTTATTGATGACATCCTCATATATTCCAAAAACCGTGAAGATCATGAGCACCATTTGAAGCTGGTACTCCAAAGGCTTCGTGAATACAAGCTATATGCCAAGTTGAAGAAATGCGAGTTCTGGCTTGAGGAAGTAGCATTCCTTGGGCACGTGGTGTCAAAACATGGAGTATCTGTTGACCCGGCGAAGATTGAAGCAATACAAAGTTGGGAGCAACCAAAGACGGTAACCGAAGTACGTAGCTTTTTGGGCCTAGCTGATTATTATCGGAGATTCGTGGAAGGATTTTCTCGAATTGCTACCCCGTTAACTCAACTGACTCGGAAAGATACAAAATTCATATGGAGTGAGGAATGCGAAAAGAGTTTTCAAGAGCTTAAGAAGAGACTCATTTCGGCACCTATTTTAACAATACCATCTGGTTCGGATGGATTTGTTATTTACAGCGATGCTTCGGGCAAAGGGTTAGGAAGTGTTCTCATGCAACATGGGAAAGTTATAGCCTATGCCTTGCGACAACTTAAAGAATATGAGAGGAATTATCCTACTCATGATCTAGAGTTGGCAGCAGTCGTTTTCGCGCTAAAGATCTGGAGGCACTATCTATATGGGGAGAAAGTGGAGATATATTCAGACCATAAAAGCCTCAAATATTTGTTCACCCAAAAAGAACTCAACATGCGGCAACAACGTTGGCTCGAACTGTTAAAAGATTATGACCACACCATTCAATACCATCCTAGAAAAGCAAACGTGGTAGCTAACGCGTTGAGTAGAAGATCATATGCAGGAACGAGTGCGATGATGTTAAGTATACGCATAGAACCAACTTTAATCGATAAAGTTAAAGTTGCTCAAGCCACAGACCCGGAGCTAATGCGTATGAAGAAGAAAGTACAAGACGGTGCTATTCAAGAAGCAAGAATTGATGAAGAAGGAATACTTCGAGTACACTCCAGACTTTGTATCATGATCTTCGATATACATTTTGGTGGAACAATATGAAGAGAGAGATTGCAAAGTTTATCTCGAGGTGTTTAACTTGTTAACGTGTAAAGGCGGAGCATCAAGTGCCAAAGGGTCCATTGCAACCACTTGAAATTCCGAAATGGAAGTGGGAACACATTACCATGGATTTCGTTATGAGTCTTCCCACGGTTTCTCAAGGCATAGATGCGATTTGGGGTATTGTTGATAGATTAACTAAGTCTGCTCATTTCTTGCTGATACGAAAGACTTATTCCCTTGAACGTCTTGCTCGTATGTACGTGAATGAGATTGTGAGATTGCATGGCATACCAGTATCCATAGTTTTGAATTGTGACCTAAGATTCACTTCACGATTTTGGGTTAGCTTGCAAAAAGCTATGGGCACGGATTTACGATTCAGTTCGACATACCATCCTCAAACGGACGGACAATCAGAGAGGACTATTCAAACTCTTGAAGATCTATTAAGACTCTGTATCCTAGACTTCAAAGGGAGTTGAGATAAGTATTTACCATTGGTGGAATTCTCCTACAACAACAGTTATCAGGCAAGTATAGGGGTAGCTCCATTTGAAGCATTGTATAGAAGAAAGTGTCGCTCTCCAGTATGTTGGGATGAGGTGGGTGAAGCAACATTGTTGGGACCAGAGTTGGTACATATTACTACAAAAAAGATCCAAATGATTCGATAACGTATACAAACGGCACAAGATCGACAAAAGAGTTATGCGGATCTTCATCGAAAGGACGTGGAATTTAGTATTGGGGATCATGTATTGTTGCGTGTTGCTCCATGGAAGGGAGTTACAAGATTTGGGAAACGAGGAAAGCTAAATCCATGATTTATTGGTCCATTTCAGATTCTTGACCGAGTAGGAAAAGTAGCCTATAGACTCGTGTTACCTCCAAGTATGTCTCGTGTTCATAATGTTTTTCATATATCTGTGCTACGTAAAAATGTGAAAGACCCGAACCACGTTATTGAGTTAGAACCAGACGAGATAGCCGAAGACTTAACATATGAAGAGGTACTTGTCAAGATCTTGGATAGGAAGGAGCATGTCCTACGCACAAAGGTCATACCACAAGTCAAAGTTTTGTGGAGGAACCATGCTATTGAGGAAATGAACTGGGAATTGGAAACGAAAATGAAAGCGAGGTATCCTCACCTTTTGAAACACAGTGCACGTCACGCCAATTTCGAGGATGAAATTTCATAAGGAGGGAGGTTGTAAGACCCCAACTTATTATAAATGAAATTGAATTTCCTCTATTTATTATTTTGAAATAGTAAGAGTTGATTTGATTAATGTGGTTAGTTATGGGTAAAATGCATAAATATTTCAAATAAGCAAGTGGTTATAAAATATTCATTGTTATGGGGAATATTCGTTTGGTCAGTGGAATATTCTTACTTTGTCGGGGAATATTAAATGACGGCCAAGTGACCTTGTGTGGGCCCCATAACGAAAAGCGATTGGATGAAGAAAGCGACAAATATAAGTTGTTTATAAATACTTGGCGTAGTTATTCTTTATTATCTTGTTGGAATACCCGGTGGTTTAAAACACACGATAGCACTGCAGTATTGCACCAATTATTGATTCTTACGTAAGAAGGCACTACTTAATAATTGTTACAGAAATTAATGTTCAATATTTTATTTTATTGATTCAATAATTGCTTCGTTGATATTTTATATTATTGATGTTTGATAATTGTCACTACACAGTATTTTCCATTATCAGATAAATAATTCACATTATTTGAATAATATTATTAGATATAATTGTTGACAATGTCTAGAAAGTTACATCTAAGGAGAGGTTTGGTCACACGATTACTTGCGGCGAGTAAGGATAAATCCTTATTGAAAAGCCCCTCTTTCACAGGAGCGGCTGGTTGCCCGATATTGTGATTCTGTAATATTATTTGTGAATAATTAATTATTGATTTATATGATAAGGAAAATATTCATTTTATGTGGATATAGATGGAGAAAATTTTAAAGTGACAATTGTTGAAAAATTTATATTTTATCTTTTCTGATAAATAATTCATTTAAAAATATTATTATATTTGAATAATATAATAATGGTGATATTTTACAATGAATGTGTGATATATGAATAAATGAGGATGAAGAGTATTTTGTCACAAAAATGTTTAAAATATGTTAAACATGTTTGTGGGCCCCACTTTTTTGATTAAATTGGATAGCTTTTGTAAAATCGTCCGTTTATAGATTTCGGTCAACTTATGCTTGGAATTTGGAAAAACGTAAACTTACAAAGTTGTAGAGAATGGAATTTCCTATGGAATGGACATAAGATTAGAATTTTTCTGATAAAAGGACTATTTATTATAAATTATTAAAGCTTCGAAGTTCCATTGTAATTGATTTTTGGAAGTTTTAATTGTTTTATTTAAGAAAAACATTTTTTTTGGAATTAAGTGGACTCACATGTGATATAAATGTGCTGAATTCAGTTGGTCTAAGGTGGGCATGAAATTTTGTAATTATATTATTATTTTATTAAATTTTCTACTTTGGTGTTCTAAGCATTTTCCTATAAATAGGGTGCTTAGGTTAGAATTAAAAATCACACCAGAAACTGAAGTTTTCTCTCTCTATATTATCGAGGGTATTCTTATGAGTATTTTGATACTTTGACTGTTGCTATACGGTGCAAGATCCCTTCAAAGACTATATCCGATATTCGATCGGAAATGCAGTCTTTTCCGAGGTAAGGATATTTTTTTAAAATGATATTATTTCTTCTAATATTATTATCTTAGGAATATTAGTAAGATTTTCTTGTGAAATTCTTGTCTTTTAGTGTCAGGGTTACTATTCACGTATACGGCACTATTCACGAATACGACACTATTCACAGAAAAATTAAATTTTTATTTTTTATCCAAAATATTTATTATGGATACTAGCTTTGATTGTATCCATGTTTTGATCATTCTTGAATTTGGACCGTTTAAAGTACGAATCCTTAATATTTGCTCTTTTGTTTCACTGGATTCGTTTTCTTTAAAATATTTTTCATCATCCTCGATCTAAATGATGATATTCTTGAATATCTTTGGCACATGTAGTGCAAAGATGGTTGATTTTCTTATGAATATCTTTGGCCCGTAGTGCAAAACGCATGCGGTGTAGAGATGAACATGACCAAGGTGATGAATATCTTTGGCACGTAGTGCAAAATGAATATTTGATTCAAGATGAATATTGATTGATGTTACTGAGGATAAAATATTGATGATGGACTTTTAAATTCATAGATTATAGTAGATTTCATTCTCACGTAACTCATCTATGAATTATTATTTTCTTTGCAAATATTGATCCGAAACTTGTTGTCTATTGTATTTTATCAGATTTTTCCCTGTTGAAGACTAACGATAATTTGTTTTATATTATCTTAGTCATAATATTCTTTACTGGGCTAGTTGAGCTCATCCTTTTCCTTTTTGTTCCATTTTTCTTCTCAGGAGGCGAGAATGTAACGAGTTTTAGTCGGGGTGCGGAATGATGGTTCTAGAAAGTTATTTTAGTAGTCCTCACCATTTTTGTAAAATAATGTACCAATAATTGTAATGAGGACTTATTTTGGTGTGAATATTGTCTAGATGGCAATATTTGTATTTAAACTCACATTTTTTATGTTGTATTAATAAAGTTGTAGTTGTTTCTGTACCATGTTATTGACGACTCAAAATGGGTTATGTATACCTATTTTGGGGGCATCACATTTATAACATTTGGATTAAGGTGTTATGAAATCATTGATTTATGAATCTTACTCTTTAAATTAAATGCAGTTGTTGATCATATTGTTTTTATTATCATATATAACATTCTTATAATCCCGGTGATGAAATTTCTCTTTGACTTAAGTGTAAAGATGGGTAGATTATTGGTGTGATCATGACTATGAGTTCTCTTTGGCCAGTAGTGCAAAGATGAATTGTTGACTGGTATGATCATGACCATTGAATTTACAATTGAATATTTTTAGCTTAAGTGCAAAGGTGAATTAATGAACATGGTTATAATTATGGTTTATATAAATTATGAAATGATTATGTATTTCTTTGAGATATTAATATCTTTGGCCTGTAGTGCAAAGATGAATTATTGATGAATATCGTTGGCCTGTAATGCAAAGATAACCTGTTGCTGAATATCTTTGGCATGTAGTGCAAAGATGAACTGTTAATGAATATCTTTGGCATGTAGTGCAAAGATGAATTATTGATGAATATCTTTGGCCTGTAGTGCAAAGATGACATGTTACTGAATATCTTTGGCATGTAGTGCAAAGATGAACTGTTAATGAATATCTTTGGCCTGTAGTGCAAATATGAATTTATTAGTATGGTTATGAACAGGAAATGTGATTTGGTATAACCATGATCTTTGATATTTCAGGTAAAGACATGTGATGAAAATTATCTTTGTCCTGGATGAGAAAAGGAATTTGGAACCATAAATATGATTATGAGTTATTCGTATGATTGTGGACAAGATCTGTTGATTGATATTACAGGGATAAAACATTATTGGTGGACTTTTAACATAGAGAAGATAATAGACATTATGGTCTATTTGACTCTTCTAATGGATTGCTCGTTCCGCTGCAACTATGGTTGAAAAGTTTTATCATCTACCATATGTTCTAAATCTATGATTTATTACTGATGAAGGCTATTGATAATTTAATTATCTTTAGTCATGATATTCTTTACTGAGCTAGTTGTGCTTACCCTTTTGCTTCACAATTCCTTTCAGATAATAAGAGTGTTAAGGGTTGCGGGGATAACGAGGGAATAGAGCGGTGATTCATATATTTGTTGAGGTTCTCCCTAAATAGTATGGAAATAATTTTATTGAGAACTTTAGATAAGTGTGTCGTATTGTATACGTCATTTGATATTTAATTTTGGTGAACCAAATAGGGTGAAGTGAACCCAACTTTGGAAGGGTGTTTTGCCACTATCATACAAGATGTCTAATGACATACAACCTTGTGTTATCATAAGACAAGGTTGTGCACATCCACTTGCTGAGTATATCTACGAGCACTACCTATATGATCTTGGAGTTTGGTTGAAATGTAATTCTCAATTATAGACAGTGGAGATAGTTATATGTCAAGAGAAGACTCACCATTGGAAGGAACATGATAGTAATCTTCTCGTTTTTCTTTGGGGTCTATTGGGTCAGCCAAGAATAATTCTTGAGTCATATGATATCTATCATAACCTAGATGCATGGCCTCCCATGTACGAAGGTTTCCTTGAGCACTTCCCAAAGATTTTAATTTCTAAAACAGTTATTGACTGTACCTTTATGTAATTTATCAATGTGAGGTGTTGTTCATAGTTGGGACATGAGTCACAATTGGTATTAAAACTCACAGTATATGTGTTGTTGTATTTTGCATGACAATTGTAGTAATAAAGTTGTAGTTATTTTCTGTACCATGTATTTGGCGACTCAGAATAGGTTGGATGGATTGCACCTATTTTTGGGGTGTCACAATCATCCACCACCTGCAATTCAGCAAGAGAAGAAATCAGAAATGGAGGAGATGATGATGAAGTATATGGAAAATACTGAGGTAATGATCAAGAGCCAAGCAGTGGCTATAAAGAATTTGGAGACACAAATGGGTCAAATGGCTAGCATGCTCAACAATTGACCACAAGGAACATTGCTAAGTACGACAGAGGCTAATCTAAGAAGGGAGGGTAAAGAACAATGTCAGGCAATAACTTTAAGGTCAGGGAAGCAAACTACAGAAATTCAGCATGGCGTGCCTGCACCACTTTTACATAAGGAAATCGCGCGGCCGCGCGGTGAAGAGAATTTTTTTAAGGAAAGTTTGGTTAAAGAAGGTTCTAAGAAAGGGAAAGTGAAGAAGAATAAAGAAGAGTCACCTGAGAAACCACTGACCAAGATACCAGTTGTTCATCCCCCTATTCCTTATCCACAGAGATTACAGAAGCAAAGGGAAGATAAGCAGTTCAGTAAATTTTTGGAGGTGTTCAAGAAGCTACAGATTAATATACCTTTCGCTGAGGCATTAGAATAGATGCCTAGTTATGCAAAGTTTATGAAAGGTATCTTATCAAGGAAGAAAAGGCTAGAAGACTTTGAGACAGTAGCCTTGACTGAAGAATGTAGTACAGTGCTTCAACGTAAGTTACCTCCAAAGCTGAAGGACCCAGGCAGCTTCACGATACCTTGTTCAATCGGGGAGATGTGTTTCAGTAAATGCTTGTGTGATCTAGGGGCGAGCATAAATCTGATGCCATTATCAGTGTTTAATTAGTTGGGATTGCCAGCTCCAAGACCAATAAACATTTTATTGCAACTTGCTGACAGGTTGATAACCTATCCATGAGGTATTGTAGAAGATGTACTGGTCTAAGTGGATAAATTCATCTTCCCAGCTAATTTCATCATATTGAACTATAAAAAAGACAGAAGTATATCGATCATTCTTGAAAGACCATTCCTAGCCACAGGAAGGACCTTGATAGATGTTCAGAAAGGTGAATTGACAATGTGGGTTTATGATCAAGAAGTCACATTCAATGTATTCAAGGATATGAAATTCCCTACAGATGAAGAGGAATGTTTCAGGATTGATATGGTGTTGATTGATGAAGTAGTGCATTTAGTGGATAATGAACCCTTACAGATTGCCATTCTGGGTAATTTTGAGATTGAAGATGAGGAGATTACTGAGTTGGTTCAAATTCTTGACACAACACAACACTTCAAAAAATTCAAGACTCTTGTTGAGCCACTAAAGAATGTTGGGGAGACATCAGTGAAACTCAAGCCATCTCTTGAGATGACTCCAGAACTTGAATTGAAACCACTTTCAGATCATTTGAGGTATGAATTTTTAAATGATAATTCAATATTACATGTGATTATTTCTTCTGCACTAACATCTTTTTAGGAAGAAAAACTGCTAAGAGTTCTTAGAGAGTTCAAGTTAGCGATTGGATGGACTATAGCAGATATCAAAGGGATCAGCTCATCTTTCTACATGCACAAGATCCTACTAGAAGATGAAAGTAAACCCTCAGTGGAGCAACAATGGAGACTTAATCCAATTATGAAGGAAGTGGTTAAGAAGGAAGTTCTGAAATGGCTGGATGCAGGAATAATATATCCAATTTCAGACAGCTCATGGGTGAGCCCGGTGCAGTGTGTGCCAAAAAAGGGGGAATAAATGTAGTCTCCAATGAGAACAATGAACTGATACCGACTAGGACAGTAACGGGGTAGAGAGTCTGCATGGACTATCGCAGACTTAACAAAGCTACAAGGAAAGATCACTTCCCACTACCATTTATTGATCAGATGTTGGACAGACTAGTAAGTCATGAATTTTATTGCCTTTTGGATGGGTATTCAGGCTACAATCAGATTGTGATAGCTCCAGAAGATCAGGAAAAGATAACTTTCACATGTCCATATGGAACATTCACTTTTAGAAGGATGTCTTTTGGTTTATGCAATGCCTTAACCACATTTCAGAGGTGTATGATGCAATCTTTTCGGATATAGTGGAGCACAATGTGGAGGTGTTTATGGTTGGCTTCTTAGTATTCAGTGATTCTTTTAATTTATGTCTGGAAAATCTAGTGATGGTATTGAGAAGATGTGTTAAAACAAATTTGGTTTTAAATTGGGAAAAGTGCCATTTTATGGTACAAGAAGGAATAATATTGGGACATAAGATGTCGAAGAAAGGGTTAGAGGTGGACAGGGCGAAGCTAGAGACCATTGAGAATTTGCCTCCACCAACTTCTGTTAAGGGTGTGCGCAGTTTTTTAGGGCATGCAGGCTTTTATCGCAGGTTTATTAAAGACTTCTCCAAGATCACAAATCTACTTTGCAGTTTATTGGAGAAGGATGTGCAGTTAAAGTTTGATGAAGATTGCATGTCTTCATTTGAGCATTTGAAGAAGAAGTTAACTACAACATCAGTGATCACAGCACCAAATTGGGACCTACCATTTGAATTGATGTGTGATGCCAGTGACTTTGTTATGGGGGCTGTTTTGGGCCAGCGAAGGGACAAGGTCTTTCATGTGATATACTATGCAAGGAAGACCCTCACTGATGCTCGGTTGAACTACACCACCACAGAGAAGGAACTTTTTGTAGTTGTGTATGCTATTGACAAATTTTTAGCCTATTTGATTGGGACTAAGGTGATAATGTACACAGATCATGCGACAATTCGGTATTTGGTGGAAAAGAAAGATGTAAAGCCTCGTTTAATCAAGTGGATACTTCTGTTGCAAGAATTTGATTTGAAGATCAAGGACAGGAAATGTACTAAGAATCAAGTGGCGAACCACTTATCTAGACTGAAAAATCCAGGAAGGGATGTAGATGACAAGATTGTGATTAATGAATCCTTCTAAGATGAACAGTTATTTGTGGTGAAAGTGGAGGTGCCATGGTTCATAGATTATGCTAATTATTTAGTGAGCAAGATCATTCTTGCAGACTTGATTGGCTATCAAAAGAATAAATTTTTGCATGATGTAAAGTGGTTTATATGGGATGAACCATACTTGTTTAAACAATGTTCTGATAAGATGATAAGGAGATGTATCCCATATAATGAGACAGAGGATATTTTGCAGGATTGCCACGCATCATTATATGGAGGTCACTACGGTGGAGAAAAGACAGCGGCTAGAGTGTTGCAAGCAAGATTCTATTTGCCGACGATTTGTAAAGATGCTTACAGTTTTGTCCAAAGGTGTGATAGATGTCAAAGAGTTAGGAATATTTCCAAGAGAAATGAGATGCCCATGAATATAATCCTCGAGGTTAAAATTTTTGATGTGTGGGGGATAGATTTCATGGGGCCTTTCATTTCTTCATGTGGGAATCTATATATTTTATTGGCAGTTGACAATGTTTCTAAGTGGGTGGAAGTGGCAGCTCTTCCAACAAATGATGCTTAGGTGGTCCTAATATTTTTACAAAGAAGTATTTTCACAAGGTCTGGGACACCAAGAGCCATCATTAGTGACGAGGGCAACCATTTATGTAATCGACATTTCACAAATCTTTTAGCTAAGTATGGGGTGAATCATCGCATTGCTACAACTTACCATCCCCAAACTAATGGTCAAGCAGAGGTTTCGAGTTGTAAGGTTAATAGAATTTTAGAGAAGATAGTGAACACCACAAGGAAGGACTGGTCATTAAAGTTAGATAATGTTGTATGGGCATACAGGACTGCCTATAAGACACCGTTGGGAATGCCACCATTTCAGCTTGTATATGGAAAGGCTTGTCACCTTCCCATGGAGCTCGAGAAAAAGGTGTATTGGGCAATTAAGAAGCTCAACTTTGACTTGAAGGCTGAAGGAGAAAAATGCCTAATCCAACTCAATGAGTTGGACAAATTCAGATTGCAATCTTACGAGAACTCCAAGTTATACAAGGAAAAGGTGAAGAGATGGCATGACCGCAAGATTATGGAAAGAGTGTTTGAACTGGGGCAAAAAGTTCTATTGTTCAAATCAAGACTTAAACTCTTCCAAGGGAAACTCAAGTCAAGGTGGTCGGAGCCATTTACTATGAAGGAGGTTTATCCACATGGTGAGATCGAGATATTTCATAAGTTCCCAGACAAGCCCTTCAAGGTCAATGGTCAGAGGCTTAAGCATTATTATGGTGGTGAGGTTGACAGGCAGAAGGTCACCTCAATTCTTTCTACTACATGATTGGATCAGAGATAGTCAAGCTAATTGACTATAACTTAGCGCTCGATGGGAGGCACCCCATTATTTCTATCCTGACCTCTTGTTTAATTCTTCTGAATCATGTCTATTTCGTATCTGCATGTTTAATTCTTGATAGCACATAATTTTTTATATAAGTTTTGTTAGAGATGCTTGTGAATGTCATTTTGATTAGGAGTAGCATATAAAGCATTCTGCTGGGATATATTCATTCATGTATGTTACTTAGTCATGTTTTGATCTTGGAAAGTTGTCATATCTCAGATTTGTCAATGTTGTATATGCAGGTGATTTGCAGAATGTTAGTAGCTACTGATTTCTATTTTAAAGTGCATCTAAATTTTTTTCATGATACAGGTACGCTGACCTAACAATTCAAATAGATTTAAAAAGTCAGCGCTTGCGCGCCAGACATCAACAATGCAATCGCGCCATTTTCGATTCAAAAGTCGATGCGGTGCGCTTGAGACTGGAGCTAGAAAAATTTTAAGTTTTTAAAAAATGCGTCTCACTCTAACTCTCTTATATTAGTTACTTTGAAGATGTGCATCTCTCCGTTTCTTTTCAAAACCAAAGTTTATCTTCTCCTCTCCCAAACCGTTTCTTTCCAATTTTAAATTCCTCACCCCACTACGCATTCTACGCGTCAGTTTCCTTCCCACGTTCAACATCTCATACATATCCTAGTTCAGTTTGTTAGTGTTTCTTCAGAGGGTGAGCGAAAATAACAAGTTTAGGGGTATTCTTTGTTTGTCAGATTATACAAACTTTATTCCATCAGAAAAGTTCTTCTTCTCTTCATCAAGTGCAATGGTGCCAAAAAGAGCAAGTTCCCTTACTCCATCATCATCGTCTTCCTCCAGCAGTCAGAGTGAGGATGTAGTAGACCATACAAAGTTCATCAGCCTTGATGCCCAGATAAAGTACTACAGGATAGCAGCAAAGACCTTTGTGAAGGGACGAGGTTTCAAGCCTGAGAAGCAAGATGGCCAGTTATGGGATATGATACATGAAAGAGGATGGGTGGGAGTGACTGTTACTCCTTTGCCTGTACCAATGGGAATTTTTCAGGAGTTTTATGCAAATGCCAAAGACACCATGAGTGGGATATCTATGGTCAGAGGAGTTCAAGTGGACTATCGGCCACAATCGATCAGAGAAGTTTTTAGGATACTCGACGCACCACCAACTAGATGTGCTAATTGGGTCGAGGCTGCACGCTTCGAGACCGACTTGGACATAATAAGCACTGACTTGTGCATACCAGGGACATAGTGGACTTACAGGCCAGGAACGAATCATCCTAGAATCTTCCAAGCCTAAGCCCTCAATCGCTATGCTAAGGCTTGGAACTTGTTTATTTGTGCAAAGCTTATGCCATCATCACATCAACATGAGATCACAACTGAACGGACAATTATTTTGTGGGGAATAGTCATAGGCAAGTACATCGATGTGAGCCACCATATTCATCAGAATATGTTACACTATATGAGGGGGAGCACTACAGGAAGCATCTCACATGCGTCCGTTGTTGGTAGTCTGTGTGCACAACAAGGGGTCACTTGGGATGATGAACAAATGCAGTACCCTAGCATAGATATCACTCACGCTACTATTTCCAAATTCGAGGATTGGGCGGGAGGTACGCCACACCTGAGAGGCAAAGGCTTTATTCTATTAGCCGCATCATCGGTGCCATCTTCGTAGCCCATGTAGGCAACTGAAGCAGGCACGCTAACCCAAGCCACTATTGTCCATGATAATTGTCGTCTCCGAAGGTTGGAGAGGAAGGTCGACGCAATGTATGGCAATTTTTCAGCATTTGCCAATGGTTTAACGAGGTCCCTAGCTGAGGCTTTTGCGCAGTAAGGAGCAATGCTTGAGTGGCCACAATTCAGGACAGCCGTGCCATTTCCACCGTCGGATTCACCACCCAAAGAGGGTGGTGCAACTGATAATTAGGGAAGTTCCTTTAAACCCTTTACCTTCATTCATTGGGGACACTGAATAATTTAAGTTTGGGGGTATTGGGTGCTTAGTAGAGTAGTGTAGTTGCATGTAGTTAATTTGCAACATTTTTTCATGTTTTATTTAATTTTTGCATTTTTATATGTTTAGTATGTGTTAGTTAATAATTGCAGAAAAGTTTTGTATTTTAGTGATTAATATGTGTTTAGCTACATATCCCAAGTATCTAGTTGTGTGGAATTTTAATCTAGCCGATGATGAATTAGAATTTTGATAGATTAATGAATTTAGTGGATAACATGAGCTCAACTATAATGTTTTACATGATTTAATTCATGCTTGTTATTTAGATGCTTTCAGTTAGCACGTAGGTGTTCATATATGCTTGTTGGTATAAGAATAATGTGTTTTAACTGCTTAGTAGAAAATGTTGTTTTAAAAATGGAATTGTGTAGAAAAGTAGACATAGACTATGAAAACATTGATAATCAAACTTTGGGAACACATGGGTATGCTTATTGTATATAAAAAATAAAAAAATAAAAAGGAAGAGAAAAAAATCTATCTTGGAACCTTCCCGAGTTGAATTATTGAATCGTGTGAAGGGGCGAGATGTAGCGTAACATGCACTCGCTGTAAAAAAAAGAGAGCAATAAACCCCGCGGGAAAGTGTGAAAATCGCCCTTATGAGTAAAAAATAATGCAGATTAAACCCATTGTTGAACCTTAGTTTGTATTGAAGTGTTGGAAAAGTTTTTGTTTCATTAGTATATGTGATTCTTGGTTTAAACTTCAATTTTCAATTTTTAGTACTATAACATGTTTAGTCTTTGCCTAGGTTAAGTTTATTTATGAACACATCACACACACACAACATCTTTATAGTGAGTTTGGATTATTTGATTGTATGATGTAATGCCTGTAGCTTAGTTTGGTACTTTGTTCTTGAATTTGGATAATTCTCTGAGCACAATTGATTGGAATTCTAATTTAGCTGGAAATCTTGGGACTCACTTGCATCGTAGTGTAGTTTGCATAGCATGTAGTTGCATTATTCATTTTATTTTCTTGTGCATTGTTTGAGGGCAAACAATAATTCAAGTTTGGGAGTATTTGATAAGTAGGTTTTATACCTACTTATTGGTTACCAACTCACGAGAATTATGCTAAACTTAAGTAGTTTTATTATGTTTTATTTGTCTTTTGTGTTCATTTTGAAGTATTAATTGATGGAACTCCTATAGCAACATAAAGTGTGGAATAGCGTGGAATAACAAGGATTGGCATGGATTAGCATGGATGGAATGAAGCTAGCAAAAGCATGGCAAGGTGAACATGAGAAGATGAGGAACTGGAGCAGTAGAGGAATGAAATGCAGAAGAAAAGGAATGCAGAGCAAGCAAGCAACAAATAAAAAGCAGCAACAACAAGACAACAGAAGACATAATGCAGTAGCAGTGCGACCGCGCTGCTTTAAAGACTAAACATTGTGTGCCCGCGCCTAAGGTAAGACAGATGCAGATTAGGAATTGCGCTGTCGCGCTTCAACAAGGAAGGGCTATGGTGCACCCGCGCCATACATTAAGAGAATAACTCTATCGCGCTACCGCAGAATATCTGATATAATCTCGCTTGTGCACATGAAAGTCTTCTTCGATTAATTTTCTTTGACTTTTTGTAATTTGAATTTGAGCGTGTTTTGCTCAACTAAAATGATATGGTTGGTACCAGATGTGTTTTCTATTATCATTATTAATGTTCTTAGTTTTTAGCTATTCTATAGAGGGTTTGAGCATAAGATTACTACATTTTGCTCTTCTCTTATTCTAGATTATTAAATAAAATCTAATTTTCATTTTTGGAGATTGTTGGTGTATTGGAAAATCCTGGAAATATAACTTGCAGCACAAATTTGTAGATTTGATTATCTCATTTCTTCATAACTTTTGTTTGCTTTTCTATTTTAATGGTTTGCTTCAATCCCATAATAGCTTTTTGTTCAGAAATGAACTAAACTCCATTATGGGATTCTAATGGATTTTGATGCGTAGTTTAAATATGTATATCTGAATGTCTTGTTGAATATTTATCATTTGATTTCCCATTATGATTTTACAAAATGCTTGAATGCTTGATCACCATTCACACTAATTGCTTTTATGGATTTGGAAAATAAAATGTAAGTATAGATTATATCATAATGGCATATGTTCATGAGGCTAATTTGTTTAAGCTTTGTGATTCGTGAACCGGATAGACATATACCGGTCCACCGTGTGTAGTCATGAAAAGAGTCTGCACTTTAATTTATTATTGCTGGAATTTCACATAGACATATAGTGATTTTGGTAATAATGATGCTTACATGGAATTCTATAGATTGTGGATTTTGTGTAAATTAGACATAGTTCATTGAAAAATGTTTATGCTATACTTTTGTGCTCTTGACTAGCTTTCCATGATACTTAATCAAACATGACATGAGGATTGCAATTTAGATGAAACATTAAATGAAATTAGAATCCCATTCTTCTCCAATTTGATTACATCACTTTAGTAATTATAAGTTTTGTTGCGTTAATTAATTTAGAATTCAATTTAACTGTGAGTTGATCGTTTAAGCACATAGAAATAGTGATTAAGTTATTGCATGATAAATTATAATTAACACCTTTCTCCATGGATCGATACCTTTCTTACTCCGTACTACTTGTTGACCCATGTATACTTACATGAGTTAGAGTCCTTTTTGTTAGACTAAAAAGGAGGTAACAATTTTTTGGCGTCGTTGTCGGGGAGAGGCATTTATTTTCCCTTTTCTTCTATAATCTCTGTAGATAAGGAACAGGGGGATGAACAATTGGTATCTTGGTCACTGATTTCTCAGGTGACTCTTCTTTATTCTTCTTCACTTTCCCTTTCTCAGAACCTTCTTTAACCAAACTTTCCTTAGAAAAATTCTCTTCAGATGTAAGTACCATTATACGGTTTCCTCATGTAAAAAGTGGCGTGGGCGCGCCGTCTTTGAATTTCTCTGATCCGCTTCCCCTAACCTTAAAGTTATTGTCTGACATTGTTCTTTACCCTTCCTTCTTGTATTAGCCTCTGTCGTACTTGGGAATGTTCTCTGTGGTCTGTTGTTGAGCATGCTAGCCATTTGACCCATTTGTGTCTTTAAATTCTTTATAGCCACTGCTAGGCTCTTGATCATTACCTCGGTATTTGCCATATACTTCATCATCATCTCCTTCATTTTTGATTTCTTCTCTTGCTGAAGTTTAGGTGGTGGATGATGTTGTTGTTGATGTTGAAATCATGGAGGGTAGGGTGGTTTTGATGCAAACTGCTGATGAGATGGTTGTGACTGAAACTGATGTTGTGGTTAAAACTGTTGACTTTGTTGATTTTGATTGTTTGACCAGCTCAAACTTGGATGGTTGCGGTTTTTGGGGTTATAGGAATTCTGGAATTGATTCGGATTCTTCTGATAGTTGCTTATATACTGTACCGATTCTGAACTAATTCTACATTGATCATTTGGATGCGACCCTGCACAAATCTCATATACAAAAGTAACTGTCTTCACTTTACTTTCTACCAACGAATCAATCTTCTTTGCCATAGATGCCATCTGAGCTGACAACTATGTGATAGCATCCACCTCTAACACTCCCGCAACTTTAGGCTGTGGTATCCTAGCCGTAGGATTTTGAAAGTCATTTGCTGCCATAGTCTCTATAAGATTATAAGCCTCTTCATAACTCTTGACCCATAAGGCTCCTCCTACTGCAGCATCTACAATCGGCCTTGATTGCCAACCCAATCCATTATAAAATGTATTTATCTCCATCCAATCCGGTATTCCATAATGGGGACATTTCCTCAGCATCTCTTTATACTGTTCCCAAGCTTCATATAATGACTCACCTTGCTGTTGTTAAAACTGGGAAATCGCTGTCCTCATTTTAGCCATCTTAGCCATTGGAAAAAATTTAGCTAAGAACTTTTGGGCTAAGTCCTCCCATGTTGTAATAGATCCCAACGGTAAAGAGTGGAGCCAACTTCTTGCCTTGTCCCAAAAAGAAAATGGAAACAGCCTGAGCCTGATTGCATCTTCTGTCATCCCATTTTACCTGAAGGTGTCTAATATCTCTATGAAGCTTAATAGATGTTCATTCGGGTCATCTGTAGCAGCACCCCCAAACTGTACCGAATTCTGTACCATTTGAATAGTGCCCGACTTTATCTCAAAAGTGTTAGCTACTATAACTGGCCTCACAATACTCGACTGTTTCCCATTTATATTCGGCATTGAATAATCTCTTAAGGCCCAATGTTTCTTTTCTTTTTGCTCTTCTATTGCCATACTGGATGTTGAAGTCTCAAAATCTACTTGTATATTCCTACGTGCTCTCGATCTCCAAGCGCTACCGTTGATATTTTCCTGTGCAAGAATCAACTCAGGATGTAAAGATCGAGTGCGCATATACTATGCATAAGTACCTAAAATTCAAACAAAAATAAAATAGAAATAAGTTTAGAAATAGAATTGTCTAAGTCACACAAATCTACCACCTGATTATTGAAATTTTTATTGTTGTTGTTCTCCCACTTTCTTTTTCCTAAAGTACTCCACTACTGCTTATTTCCCGACTATCTCCTCCTGTGCTCTTACCCTTCTTGTAAGACCCCAACTTTTATGAATAAAGATGAATTTTCTATAATTATCATTTTTTTGAATATTATGGAATGAATTTGATATAATGTTATAGTTGTGGGTAATAGTTATAAATTTTGCAAAGTACTGTAAGTTGTTATATAATATTCGATTAAGTCGGGAATATACGTTTTAACAGGAATATTAAATGACGTCACAATCATTGGTGGACCCCACAACGGAATTATTGTCGGATTAAGAAAATGACAAAAATATTTTATGAGAATAACGGTGGATGTTTTACCGTTAAGCTGTTGAAACACCGGTGTTAAAAAGTGCGAATCTGGCGTGTGGTTGCATAGTAGCACACGGTATTGATTATTGATGCTTACGTGAGAAGTCACTCAGTTTGTTTCAATTATTTCTTCAGTAATTGTTGCATAGTATCTCATGTTAATTGATTCAATTATTGTCTATATTTTATATATTATTAAATTAATAATTTAGATGATATAGTTATTAATATTATTATTTTTAATATTAACGATGTCTAGAAGTTCTGCCAACGAGAGGTTTGGTCAGCTAATTGCGCGCCAATAGGGAGAAATTCTTATTGGAAAGCCCCCTCTTTCCTAGGAACGACATGGTCGATTAATATTATGAATTATAATAATGATGAAAAATGTTGTTAAAAATATTGAAGGAATTTTATAAAGTATTTGTTGTAGATTTTGGCGTATTATTTGGACCCCCATTTACCCATTTATCAAAATAATTGGTAGAAAGTTATTCATATATATATATATATATATATATATATATATAATCATGTGTGGGTGCATGTGAAGTTGACAAATGGGGGAAAAAAAAGGATTGTCACGGGTGGGAGATGTGGGAATAAGTTTAGTATTGTATATATGTCTTTTTTTGCTAACAAAAGACTTATTGGCTGTTATGGCCCCAAGATGAAAACCTTTCAAAAATAATTTGACTAACTTATGTGATTTTTGTGGGTTGTGAAGTGTCGTGGGCGGCTGGGAGAATTTTTATATATTTATATATATTATAATAAGTTTTGTTTTATTAGATTATAAATAGAATATATTATATTTTATTGTAAACCAATCTGGACCATCCATTTAAAAGTAAATCAATCTCGACTGTTCAGGAATTAGTTACTATTCAGTCCATTCTCCTATAAATAGAAGCTCATTCCTTCATTATTTCTTACGAATTCATTGAAACTCTAGAGAGATAAACTATAGAGAGAAAGAAGAAAAGTATTCTGCTACTTCATTACTCCTATATCCAGTTGTACTAAGGTAAGGGGTATTATTTAATTCGTATTCATGAAGAGAACTTATGTTATTCCATTCTTTATTATTCTGTTGGAATAACCTGTATACGCGGACTTCCCTATATTTGGTAAAATTCTTCTGTTATTCCATTCTTTTTTATTATGTTGGAACATCACATGCATGCGTTTTATGCATGACTGGTTCCGTTATTTATTATTCTGTTGGAACATCCGTAGAATGTAATTTACCGATCCGGTTCCGTTATTTATTATTACATTGAATAACCCGTATGCATACGGTCTATCGCATGCCTGGTGATTTCTTTTGTTATTCCATTCTTTATTATACTCAGTTGGTTAAAGTTTTGACTTCTATACTCCATGAAATTAGTTGAATATCCTTGATATTTGCGATTCATCCAGTATCTTTTCATGGAAATATTCTTCTGAGCATTCTTGAATTTTACTCTACAAAGAAGTATCATGTTGACAATTTGGACATTATTAGTTCCTAGATAAATTAATTCTTGAACTTGTTTTATTGAATGCTTATATCATTGTCATCATCCTCATGTTTATATTTTGTTGAAAGTCATCTGTGGCCTGTAGTGCATAGATGGACTTGGTATTATTATGACCAGGGATTATTCGGTGTAATCATGACCGTAATGTTACAAATGATGTGGTAAAAGTCCTCATTGGCCCGTAGTGCATTCATGGACTGTTGTTGGCATGATCATGACCATTGATGAATACACGAATATTCTTGGCCCGTAGTATATGGATAATTTGTGGTTGTGATACTAATGAATATCCTTGGCCGTAGTGCAAGGATGATGTGGATTATTTATTAAGCTGAGTCCCAGCGATAAAAGTGATGAAAAACCTTTTAAATCATAAAAGATCGTAGATTTTATTCTTAACTTGACTTTTTTAATGGATTGCTTGTTCCACTGCAGTTAAAATTGATGTTTGTTATATTGTATCAGTTTAACACTGTTGAAGGCTAACGATAATTTATTTTGCATTATCTTAGTCATAATATTTCTTACTGGGCTAGTTGAGCTCACCGTTTTACTTTCTTTGTTCTCTTTAGGAAATGAGAACGTAGTAGGGACTAGTCGGGGAACGGAGTGACAGTCCAGATAATAGCATTAGTAGTCCTCACTATTCTGTTAAATAGTGTGATAATAAATGTAATGAGGACTCAATTGAGTGTGGATATTGTCTAAATGACAATATTTGTATTAAAACTCACAGCATATGTTTTTGTCGTATTTTACACGACTATTGTATAATTAAGTTGTATTTGAATTTTGTACCATGTATTTGGCGACTTAAGATGGGTAATGTATACCTATTTTGGGGGCGTCACAGTTGGTATCAAAGCTTAGGGATATGATCCCTGGCTAAGATGTGAGACAAAAACTAGGAGGGGAGAGACGGGAAATTCCTTCGCTAGGATGACCTACCTAAGTTTATTTGGTATTTAATTGGTCGGTCAAAATATAGGGATAATATGTGATATGTTAATTAACCCTTATTTTGTGGCAGTATTTGAAAATGGCATCCAAGAATGTTGACAACATCAATGGAGCACAGGAGACCGTTGAGTCTCCACAGATCAATAATCAAGATAATGTGCATCGGGAAGGCGACAATCCTCAGGCAAACAACAACACTGACCAGATGATGAACGATGGAATGTTCAGAGGCTTTATGCAATTCATGCAACATCAGGAAATAGCGGCTCCTGTACAAAATGCAGGTGGAAACACTAGCAACTCTCGGACGGTCGTCGCTAAGCAGTTCAAGGAACTGGGACCACCGGAGTTTTTTGGAGAGCCAAAACCACTTAAGGCGGAGACGTGGATAAAGCAGGTCTGCAAGATATTTGATGTCTTGGGATGCTCCGAGGAGAAAAGGGTTCCCTTTTCCACCTTCATGTTGCGTGCAGAGGCAGATTATTGGTGGGAATCTTTAAAACGTACTCAACCTGCCGCACTGAAGATGACTTGGGAGAAGTTCCAAGAATTGTTCAACGACAAGTACTTTCCCGAAAGTATTCATCACATGAAAGAGGCAGAATTCATCAAGCTGGAGAAAAACAACATGACCATGTCGCAGTACGAAGTCAAGTTTGCCAAGTTGTCTCGGTTTACGTCCCATTTGGTTAATAATGAGGAGAGAATGACGCGAATATTTCTAAGAGGTTTGAAACCTGAGATACATCAATATCTTATCTCTCACAAATTGTGTTTGTATTCAGATTTTGTTAATAGGGCTCAGTTATTGGAGCGCAATAATGAGTCAACCCAACCAAAAGAGAAACAACCAAAGAAATGATAATACCGGTGATACTTGATCATGAAGCGGTGACAATAAGCGTGGAGGGAATCAATATGCCAGAAATGGTAACCACTTCAGTGGTAATCATGGTTAAAACAATAAGAATGGACATCAAGAAGAGGAGATTCAACAATAATGGAAAGACATCAGTACCAGCACCCGTTGTTAAGGAAGGAGAACGACCACCTATCATATGCTTCAAATGCGGATGGGAGGGACACATTAGTCCAAATTGCGCGATGCCGTCCAAAGCATGTTATAATTGTGGAAGAGAAGGTCACCTAGCCCGATTTTGTCATTCACCGAAGATAAGTTCAGCTAGGATGGAGGCACTAAAAGACGTCCCAGAAAAGTCAAAGCTAGTAGTGCAAGGGAGAGCGTTTGTCGTGACCTCCCAGAAAGCAAGGAACCCGAACGAGGTCATCACGGGTAAGCTTATCATAAACTCTAACGAGGTCATCACGGGTAGCTTCTCCTACTTGCGCTCAACGTTTAAATTTGACTCCGGAGAAATTGGACTTTGACTTATCTGTTGAAACTCCGTTGGGAGAAACCTTCATTACATCCACTGTTTATAAGTCTTGTTTGGTTCAAATCGGTACCCTCACATTACCTGTTGATCTTATTTCATTGAAAATACTTGCATTTGACGTAATTCTAGGGATTGATTGGTTAACTACTCATCATGCAAAAATTGATTGTTTTCGTAAGGTTGTTAGCTTTCATATTCCTAACCAACCTATTATGCGAATTCAAGCAAACAAACCATTAAAATCAATCATTGTCATCTCAAGCCATAAAGCTATTCATTTATTGAAAAACAGATGTCAAGCTTTCTTAGCTCATGTCACGGATCTAAACAAAAATATGTCAGTTTTGAATGATATTTCTATTGTTAATGAATTTCCTGACGTATTCCCTGAAGAACTTCCTGGCTTACCCCCAGAGCGTGAAATTGAATTTTGTATCAACCTTGAACCTGGTACAAAACCTATTTCCAAAGCCTCATATCGAATGGCTCCTATTGAACTTCAGGAGTTAAAGACCCAACTGCAGGAATTGTTAGACATCGATTTCATTCGTTCTAGTACGTCTCCTTGGGGTGCTCCTGTTCTATTCGTGAAAAAGAAAGATGGGAGTATGCGACTTTGTATTGATTATCGGGAGTTGAATCATGTCACCATGAAAAATAGGTACCCATTGCCACGTATTGATGACCTGTTTGACTAGTTGCAAGGCGCCAAATTCTTTTCAAAGATTGATCTTCGTTCTAGATATCACCAATTGAAGATTAGAACCGATGACATTCCAAAGACGCCTTTCAGAACTCGGCTCGGGCATTATGAATTCCTAGTCATATCTTTTGGATTGACTAATGCTCCTGTTGTCTTCATGGATATGATGAACCGAGTATTCAAGGAATATTTGGATCACTTTGGGGTCATCTTTATTTATGACATCCTTATTTATTCCAAAAGCCGTGAATATCATGAGCAACACTTGAGGCTGATACTTCAAAAGCTTCGTGAATATAAGCTTTATGCCAAGTTGAAGAAATGCGAGTTCTGGCTTAAGGAAGTAGCATTCCTTGGGCACGTGGTATAAAGTCATGGAATATCTGTTGACCCAGCAAATATTAAAGCTATTCAAAGCTGGGAGCAACCTAAATCAGTGACCAAAGTACGTAGCTTTCTCGACTTAGCTGGTTATTATCGGAGATTCATAGAAGGGTTTTCTTGAATCGCTACACCCTTAACTCAGCTGACTCGGAAAGATACAAAATTCAATTGGAACGAGGAATGTAAGAAGAGTTTTCTAGAACTCAAGAGAAGACCCATTTCAGCACCTGTTCTGACAATTCCATCTGGCTCGGAGGGATTTGTCATCTATAGTGATGCTTCAGGCAAAGGGTTAGGATGTGTTCTCATGCAACATGGGAAAGTCATAGCCTATGCCTCTCGACAACTCAAAGAATATGAGAGGAATTATCCTACTCATGATCTAGAGTTGGCAGTTGTTATTTTTGAACTAAAGATTTGGAGGCATTACTTGTATGGGGAGAAAGTTGAGATCTTTACGGATCATAAAAGCCTCAAATATTTCTTCACTCAAAAGGAACTCAACATGCGACAACGACGTTGGCTTGAACTGTTGAAAGATTATGAGCATACCTTCCAATACCATCCTGGAAAAGAAAACGTGGTAACTGACGCATTGAGTAGAAGATCATATACGGTTACGAGTACAATATTGTCAACGCAGAGACCCATTTTGTATGACTTGCAAAGGATGGAGATAGAGATAAAGACTCTAGGGACCCACGTGATGATGGCAAATATACTAGTTGAACCGACTTTAATCGATAAAGTTAAAGCTACTCAAGCTACAGACCTGAAGCTGATGCATATGAGGAAGAAAGTATAAAAAGGTGCTATGCCGGAAGCAAGAATCGATGAAGAAGGAATACTTTGAGTCAACTCCAGACTTTATGTTCCTAACGATCCTGAGTTAAAGTATAAAATCATGATGGAGGCGTATAACACACTATTTTCAATCCATCTTGGGAGTACCAAAATGTATTATGATCTTCGACATACATTTTGGTGGGGCAATATGAAGAGAGAGATAGCGTTGTTTATCTCAAGGTGTTTAACTTGTCAACGAGTCAAGGCAGAGCATTAAGTACAAAAAGGTCCGCAACCACTTGAAATTCAAAAATGGAAGTGGGAGCATATTACCATGGATTTCGTTACTGGTCTTCCCAAGGTTTCTCAAGGCATAGATGCAATTTGGGTCATTGTTGATAGATTGACCAAGTCTGCTCATTTCTTACCAATACGAGAAACTTATGCACTTGAACGTCTTGCTCGTATGTACATAAACGAGATTGTAAGACTGCATGGTATGCCAATAACCATAGTTTTTGATCGAGACCCAAGATTCACTTCACGATTTTGGGATAGTTTACAAAAAGCTATGGGCACAGATTTACGATTTAGTTCGGCATATCATCCTCAGACGGATGGATAATTAGAGAGGACTATTTAAACTCTTGAAGATTTATTAAGACTCTATGTCCTTGACTTCAAGGGAAGTTGGGACAAGTTCTTACCATTGGTGGAGTTTTCTTACAACAACAGTTATCAAACAAGTATTGGCATGGCTCCATTCGAGGCGTTGTATGGAAGAAAGTGCCATTCTCTAGTATGCTAGGATTAGGTGGGTGAAGCAACGTTGTTGGGACCAGAGTTGGTACGTATGACTACGGAAAAGATTCAAATAATCTGACAACGTATAAAAACCTCACAAAACCGACAAAAGAGTTATGTTGATCTTCATCGAAAGGACGTGGATTCGATATTGGAGATCATGTGTTGTTACGTGTTGCTCCATGGAAAGGAGTTACGACATTTGGAAAGAGAGGAAAGCTCAATCCTCGATTCATTGGCCCATTTTTAATCCTCAATCGAGTTGGGACTGTAGCCTATAGACTCTCTTTACCGCCAAGTATGTCTCGTGTTCATAACGTTTTTTATATATCCATGTTACGTAAATATGTGAAAGACCCAAACCACATTATTGAGTTAGAACCGGAAGAAATAGCGGAAGATTTAACGTATGAAGAGGTTCCTGTTCAAATCTTGGATAAGAAGGAACATATTCTACGCTCCAAGGTTATACCTCAAGTCAAAGTTTTATAGAGGAACCACGATGTTGAGGAAATGACCCGGGAGTTAGAATCTGAAATGAAATGAAGGTATCCTTACCTCTTCAACATACCAGGTACGTACCTTAATTTTGAGGGCGAAATTTCATAAGAAGGGGAGATTGTAAGACCCCAACTTTTATGAATAAAGATGAATTTTCTATAATTATCATATTTTTGAATATTATGGAATGAATTTGATATAATGTTATAGTTGTGGGTAATAGTTATAAATTTTGCAAAGCACGCTAAGTTGTTATATAATATTCGATTAGTGGGGAATATTCGTTTTAACGGGGAATATTAATACGACGCAGCACAATCATTAGTGGACCCCAATGTAATTATTATCGGATTGAGAAAGCGATAAAAATATTTTATGAAAATAACGGCGGAAGTTTTACCGATTAGAGCTGTTGAAACACACGGTGTTAAAAGTATGCGATGAATCTGGCGTGGTTGCATAATAGCACACGGTATTGATTATTGATGCTTACGTGAGAAGTCACTCAGTTTTGTTCAATTATTGCTTCAGTAATTGTTACATGATATCTCACGTTAATTGATTCAATTATTGTCGATATTTTATATATTATTAAATCAATAATTGAGATGACATAGTTATTAATATTATTATTTTCAATATTAACGATGTCTAGAAGTTCTGCCAAGGAGAGTTTTGTCACCTAATTGTGCGCCAATAGGGAGAAATTCTTATTGGAAAGCCCCCTCTTTCCTGGGAACGACCTGGTCGATTAATATTACGAATTATAATAATGATGAAAAATGTTGTTAAAAATATTGAAGGAATTTTATAAAGTATTTGTTGTAGATTTTGGCGTATTATTTGGACCCCCATTTACCCATTTATCAAAATAATTGGTAGAAAGTTATTCAATATATATATATATATATATATATATATATATATATATATAATCATGTGTGGGTGCATGTGAAGTTGACAAATGGGGGAAAAAAAAAGGATTGTCACGGGTGGGAGATGTGGGAATAAGTTTAGTATTGTATATATGTCTTTTTTTGCTAACAAAAGACTTATTGGCTGTTATGGCCCCAAGATGAAAACCTTTCAAAAATAATTTGACTAACTTATGTGATTTTTGTGGGTTGTGAAGTGTCGTATGGTATATTGGGAGAATTTTATATATTTATATATATTATAATAAGTTTTGTTTTATTAGATTATAAATAGAATATATTATATTTTATTGTAAACCAATCTGGACCATCCATTTAAAAGTAAATCAATCTCGATCGTCTCAGAATTAGTTATTATTCAGTCCATTCTCCTATAAATAAGCTCATTCCTTCATTATTTCTTATTTAATTCATTGAAACTCAGAGAGATAAACTATAGAGAGAAAGAAGAAAAGTATTCTGCTACTTCATTACTCCTATATCCAGTTGTACTAAGGTAAGGGGTATTATTTCTTTCGTATTCATGAAGAGAACTTATGTTATTCCATTCTTTATTATTCTGTTGGAATAACATGTATACGCGGACTTCCCTATACTTGGTGAAATACTTCTGTTATTCCATTCTTTATTATTATGCTGGAATAACATGTCTATGCAAAGTACCACAATAATGGTGAAATTCTTCTGTTATTCCATTCTATATTATTCTGTTGGAACATCTTGTCTGTGCGTTTACGCATGACCTGGTTCCGTTATTTATTATTCTGTTGGAACATCCCGTCGGTGCGAATTTTGTCTGACCTGGTTTCGTTATTTATTATTCTGTTGGAATATCCTGTTTGTGCGTTTATGCATGACCTGATTCTGTTATTTATTATTCTGTTGGAATAACTTGTCTATGCGGTCTACCGCATGCCTGGTGATTTCTTTTGTTATTCCATTCTTTATTATACTCAGTTGGTTAAAGTTTTAACTTCTATACTCCATAAAATTAGTGGAATATCCTTGATATTTGCGCTTCATCCAGTATCTTTTCATGGAAATATTCTTCTGAGCATTCTTAAATTTTACTCTACAAAGAAGTATCATGTTGACAATTTGGACGTTATTAGTTCCTGGATAAATTAATTCTTGAACTTGTTTTATTGAATTCTTATATCATTGTCATCATCCTTATGTTTATATTTTGTTGAAAGTCATCTGTGGCCTGTAGTGCATAGATGGTCTTGGTATTATTATGACCAGGGATTATTCGGTGTAATTATGACCGTAATATTACAAATGATGTGGTAAAAGTCCTCATTGGCCCGTAGTGCATTGATGGAAAGTTGTGGAATGATCATGACCATT
This sequence comes from Panax quinquefolius, assembly GCA_020205615.1. Lineage (NCBI taxonomy): Eukaryota > Viridiplantae > Streptophyta > Magnoliopsida > Apiales > Araliaceae > Panax > Panax quinquefolius. The sequence continues at coordinate 63,876,090 of CM035153.1, forward strand.
GATGAATACACGAATATCCTTGGCCCGTTGTGCATGGATAATTTGTGGTTGTGATACTAATGAATATCCTTGGTCATAGTGCAGGGATGATGTGGATTATTTATTAAGCTGAGTCCCAGCGATAAAAGTGATGAAAAACCTTTTAAATCATAAAAGATAGTTGATTTTATTCTCTACTTGACTTTTTTAATGGATTGCTTGTTCCGCTGCAGTTAAACTTGATGTTTGTTATATTGTATCAGTTTAACACTGTTGAAGGCTAACGATAATTTATTCTGCATTATCTTAGTCATAATATTTCTTACTAGGCTAGTTGAGCTCACCCTTTTACTTTCTTTGTTCTCTTCAGGAAATGAGAACGTAGCAGGGACTAGTCGGGGAACGGAGTGACGGTCCAGATAATAGCATTAGTAGTCCTAACTATTCTGTTAAATAGTGTGATAATAAATGTAATGAGGACTAAATTGAGTGTGGATATTGTCTAGATGATAATATTTGTATTAAAACTCACAACATATGTTTTTGTCGTATTTTACACGACTATTATATAATTAAGTTGTATTTGAATTTTGTACCATGTATTTGGCAACTCAAGATGGGTGATGTATACCTATTTTGGGGGCGTCACACTTCTTCTCTTTGTTATACATACTTAAAGCTTCACTTCCTCCCTCTACAATAATAGCTTTTTCCAGTAATGTCGTAAAAGAATCGATCTAAAGAACTGACACCTTGTTAAACAACTAAGGCTTTAGTCCTTGTTCGAAATGCCTAGCTTTCCTCTCTTCATCTACCACCTGGTGTTCAGCAAACCGAGTCAGTTCATTGAACTTAGCCATGTATTGCGCCACCGTCATATCTCCTTGCTTAAGTTCTAAGAACTTTACCTCCATCTTATTCTTCATGCTCTTCAAGAAATAATTCTCCAAGAACAGAGCCTTGAATATCTCCCAAGTGACTATCCCTTCACCCGCTCTCTGCTGATTCACCTCCCACCAGTAGTTTGCTTCGCCTCTCATCATGTAGGTTGCAAAATCCATCTTCTGGTCTTCACCCACACGAGCGATGGTGAACGCCTTCTCCATCTCTTTGATTCATGTCTGAGCCACGATTGGGTCGGTTGTTCCTACAAATTCTGGTGGTCCTACACTCTTAAAATCATTAAAGTTTGTGACTGGAGCTACTTGGGGAATGGGTGGTACTGGTTCGTTTCTTCCCCTAAGAGCTTCTCCTAACAAATCTACAAGCCTCTATATCGGATCTACTGGTCCTCTCTCATCATTAATCGACTCTTCTGGTCCAGTTATTCTACGTCTGGTCGGCATGCTTCTGCATCATAAAATTTTCATTTTAGTATCTAATTATATTACTTAGACATTTCTTAAATAAAAGAAATAAAATTTTATTACACGTTTCTAAAATAAGATCATTTATATTCATATGCCAAATCGTTACAATTACATGGTCTTTTCTAGCATACTTCTATAGATGACAACATCATATCCCCTTTTAACACAAAAGATGGGGACAATACTCACATATTACTCCTCTAACATTTTCCAAAAGTTTGGGTGTTTACAACTATCTCACATCTTACACAAAGACTGAGATTTAACAACAACAATTTAAACAACACATAAATAAAATACTACAACTACTAGACTTCTTCCTCTAGACTTAATCTAACATCCCACGTTCCACGGTGCTCTGGTATTCCTTCTGATTAATGTGCACCACCATATCTTGGCTTATAGTATGCTGGGTCTGTCCTTGCTCAGCCGGGTAGTGATTTACCCCATCAATCAATCTCTCCATAGTCGTGCGCAGAGCATAGCCCATCTTGTTCATTTTCCTTCTCTTGCATCTCACCTCATCCTCTAGATTAATAGCTCGATCATTAGTTTCTTCCCACTTCTCCTCAAAGTGGATCCTATCCATCACCTCCATCTCTAGCTAAGTACAGAATGCTTCCTTCTCAGTCCTCTCACTCAACTCTCTTTGTTCCATCTCTTCTAACTTCCCTGCCAACTCTACATTCCTAGCCACTGATCGGTGAAACAAGGTCCCCATCTAGATCCGTGCCTCCTTACGGTGAGCAATCTCCACCTCCATCTCCTGCATCACTAATTTACTCTGATGGTCCTCGTCCCTCAATTTCAAGAACTCAGAATCCCTTTCCCTAGCCTCAACCTCTAAATCCTCCACTCTATATCCTAACTCCAAAATATGTTCCTCATACTCCCCCAACATCCGATCCTCAAAAGTAGCCTCGTCGGAGTCCTCCATAGGCTCAGGTTCCTCCTCCATAGGCTCCTCCTCCGGATAAGACTCCTTAGGTAAAGGCTCCATCTCCTCCTCATCGTCATCCTCATCAATAGGGGCCACTACCTATATGGGCTCCACTATCGATGGTGCCTCATATACCACGTGTATGTCATGCGGCTCCTCCTCTATCACTCGGCTAGGTCCTCCCATGTCAGTCATCATACAATCACCAACACAAGACAAAACAAACAACAACTCCATTAGAATGTTAAATAACATAAGTTCATTGTATATAATGAAATTATATTTCATAACACACTAAGTCTCTCTCTAGAAAACTCTGCATGAGTTTCATCCCTCTCTATCTTCTAAGTTCTCCTAAGTTATAATCTAAGGACTCTCATTCAAGGTTTATAACTCTGACTACTGATATTAACTCATGACGCCCCAAATTCAGACCACACTTGTCTCAAATTTGATTGTCACGTACTAACTCTAATAACATACTAAAATCATCATAGCAGAATAACACAAATCATACTAAAACTTGATTGTCACGTACTAACTCTAATAACATGCTAAAACTTTACACATACTATATCAAAATCCTACATCCTCATAACACAAATCAGATTGTATGATGCCACAAAGTCCAACAACACATTTTCAAATCATTGCCTTATACATTGTAAACATTCTTTTGGACTTAACATTTGAAAGTTATAATTACTCATTAAACATTCAACTCAATCACCTAGAATGCTTCTTAACACATCACATAGCATATTGGTCATATAATATAAGTAAAAGTAACCATATAAGTATGCTTTGAACATAGGATCAGAAACATAAACTAGACAAGACTGCAGGATGGCGCAGCTGCGCCCTAGCTAGGCTTAGGGACGACGCAACTGCGTTGTCCCCTGGACAGACTAGGGTTAAGCTTTGCATCCTTGTTTCTGTCCCATCCTCTAGTATACTTAATTAATCATACTTAAAATGCATACAGGCTAAAGTACTTTATAAAAGTGTATACTCATCTTGAGTTTACTTTTACAAGTTTTAGTTTACGATTTTCATGGAATTAAAGCATAAAAAGGGTCATGTAATCACCATAGTTTATAACTTTGGCCATATGTCTACATAGTGAGGTCACACATTCTGTTAATAAACATGCTCGTAGTGTTCATATCATTTATTCAAAGCTAGCATTGATATTGCTTTAAAACATACCTATACTCATGCTTGGTTTACTACCGTTATATCAAACACATAAGAGTAATGCTTAGAAACATAATGAACGTAAACATGTTATTTTAGATTCTCAAAACTTAACTACTCATACTTAATGCACTTGGTTTAAAAACATACCATAGTTTGATTCCAAAATTATTTTAGACTTAAACAATGTCATTTAACACATACAAGACAACTTTAAAGCTTTTATCATATGTAGTTAAGGCATGCTAACACTTTTACAAGATCAAAATGTATATCACATAGTTTTCATGCATATTAGCTTTGTTATATCAAGCTTTTTCCTTAAAAAATTTCCTAACACAAAGCTTATCAAGTTGGTCATGAATACAATATCTATGAATCATATATCATGCTTATTTAGGTTCTAAATCAGTCATGTACGTGTGCTACCAAGTTTAAAATTTGTAGGACATGTATTACTTCAAAGTTTATTTTCAAAACTTTAACTTTTCCTTACAAATCTCTCACTAAATCATGTTGATCACTTCATACTATATAAGAAAGCTTTAACTCTCATGTTATACCCCTTTTTAGGTATATAACCAAGTCATGATACCAAGTTTACAACACATACCATAATAAAAGTCAGTAACTGATTCTGGGGTATGGTGCAGCTGTGCTGCACCCTAGTATAAATAGGGTGAAGTTGCGCCATGCCTGGAACAACAGCAGTAACAGACACTGTTTTGCAGAGCCTTACTCAACTTTCATCCTTTTTTATTTAAACATGTTCAAATCCTCATTAAAAATTTCATACATGCAAACCTACTTCTTAAACACATTATAGCATGTTAATTCATATCAATTGACATAGAATTCTATGGAATTTCAAGAATTTAGCAAGACCCAATTCAGAAACAAAAGTTAAGATTTTTTATACCTCTTAGAGCTTAGTAACTTAGTTTCTTCCTTCTGAGATATCTAGCCTCTTCTTTGGACAACAATCACTCAATTTCAATTAATCAGAGTTTTAACAGGCAAACAAAAGCAATGAAAAACTAAAAATGGAGCTGCCATTTATAGAAAAAACTTGGACTGGGCATTTATTTTACACTGAGGTTTGAATCAAAGGAGAAAGAAAGAAAACATTGGTCAAAAGAAAGGTTGGCCAACTGCCCACCTCCCTAGCCATCATCACTGCTCAATCTAGCTTCTAACCACCGACTAATTTTCACGCAATAGAGTTAGGCTACTGTTCATGTACTGATTATTGACACTCATTTTGGGACATGGCTAATTCTTAGCACTAAAGCTTGGTATAGTTACTTTAATTCCCAAAAATATAATCTTAATGTACAATTGTTACCATATTAGGAAATTAGGGAATATTTATGTACTCACATCATATAATCCATGTACATTAAATACACGCAATAAAATAACACAGTTACGTATTATTGTCTGGGTATCCCCCATAATTATTTTTACTACTCATATAACCACATAATAGCATTATGTAATATTAATGTTTATTTAAACATTTAATTCCTTTCCCAGTTTCTAGAATACATAGCTGTTTTAATTATTTCTGTATTACAATTACATATAATTTCATTGTACTACTTGGTACCTCATGTCATTAAATTGTACTCCTATCATATGATTCTATTAATGTCACACATATATCAAAAGTGTTCCATTTCATTTCTACAGTAGAAACTAACCTATCTCAGATTGATCACTAAGCCTTGTTAATGCCATTTTCTTGTTAGTGAGTGCGAAATATGCTTGGTCCCTGGTAGTGCCAAAATGGTTTAGCTTCAAGCCAGTTCCCATTTCTATCACCACACTATTTTTACATGACATGAATTAACTTATATACTGTTGATATTATTAGTTTAAGAGTGTATTTATTCCTTATATGGAATCACATAATCATACACAATTAATCATCCTCTTAGTTTAACCACTTAAATTACCCTTCTCAATAAATTCAATTTAACTTAGTTGAATTATTCATTTCACATCACATCAATATTAATATTCAAATAAATATTTATTCTCTTATTTTATCAAAATAATATTTATTCATAAAATTCTCGGTCCTTACATGCAATCTACACATGATCTGACCCGAATTCCAGTTCCAGATCAAATCCCACATAGCATACTACAAGTCCAATACACTAGACAAGAAAAAACATGAACCAATTTAGATCTATGACCTCTGACATTCAGGTTGTCAGGCCATAAAACTAGGGTTCTTTACAGTTTTGGAAAACCTAATTTTTGAGCATTTTGATGTTATGGATCTATGATGTAACATCATAGATCACTAAATAACATCTAATAACATAAGTTTAATCATAAAAACACAATATTTAAAGTAAGACCCCGACTTTTTATAAATAAAATTGAATTTTCTCTAATTATTATTTTGAATAATAAGGTGTTAATTTGATATAATGCTTTTGTTATGAGTGAAATGTGCAAATTTTGCAAAATAAGCAAGTGGTTATAAAATATTCATTGTTTTCGAGGAATATTCGTTTGGTCATGGAATATTCTTGTTGTCGAAGAATATTCGTACGATGGCACAACCATTTGTGGGCCCCATAACAGAAAATGGCCGGATGAAGAAAACGACAAGTTTGAGTTTTTATAAATAACGGCATAATTGTTACCGTTAACACTGTTGGAATACCCGGTGGTTAAAAATACAGTAATACGCGTGGTTACATAGTAGCACACGGTATTGCACATTATTTTTGAATTATTGATTCTTACGTAAGAAAACACTACTAAATAATTGTTACAGATATTAATGCTCAATATTTTATTTTATTGATTCGATAATTGCTACGTTGATATTTTATATTATTGTTGTTTTAATAATTTTCACTGCACGGTTTTTCCCATTATCATATCAATAATTTATATTATTTGAATAATATTATTAGATAGCATTATTGGCAATGTCTAAGGAATTTATGTCTATGAAAGGGATTTGGTCACCTAATTGCGCACTAGTAAGGAGAAATCCTTATCGGAAAGCCCCCTCTTTCCTGGAAACGACCCAGTTGTCATTATTGTGATTCTATAATATTATTTGTGAATAATTAATTATTGATTTTTATGACAAGAAAATATTTATTTTATGTGGATATAAATGAATGAATTAATGTTGAGGAGTTTTATTAGTATTTTGTCGGAATGGAGGTATTAAAAATCATCCGTATGTGGATTTCGGTCATTTTATGTTTGGAATTTGGAAAACTTTCTTCTACAAAGTTGTAGAGAATTAAATTTCCTATGAAATGGACATAAAATTCGTATTTTTCTGATAAAAAGGTTATTTATTATGAATTATTGAAGTTTCAGAAATAAATATTTTTATTAAAAACATGGGTGGGCCCCACTTTTGGTTGTTGTGGAAATTATTGATTTTGGTGTGCCCCACTTGTGGAGTGCTGATGAATTGGTCAAGAAGGTGTGCATAGAAATTTTTTTAAAATATTAATATTTTATTAAATAGTATACTTTGGCGTTCTAAGCATTTTCCTATAAATAGGGTGCTTAGTTAGAATTGAAAATCACACCAGAATCAGAAGTTTTCTCTCTCTATAATATCGAGCGTATTTTTGTGAGTATTTAGATACTTTAAGAGTTGTTATTCAGTGCAAGTTTCCTTCAATATTATATACGATATTTCAGTCAGAAGTACTGTTCTTTTGAGGTAAGGGATGTTATTTTCTTCGTAAATAATGTTATTTCGTTCAATATCATTATGCCAAAATATTGGTATAAATTTTATTATGAAATTTTTACCTTTTTATGTCGAGGTTACTATTTACGTATATGGTTCTAATCACGTATACGACACTATTCATGAATATGGTACTATTCACGAGTACTATTTACGAAGTATGATTTTTCTTGTGGAATTTCTACCTTTTCGTGTTGGGGTTATTATTCACGTATACATCACTATTCATGTATACGACACTATTCATGTATACGGCACTATTCAAAAATACAGCACTATTCATAGAAAAATGAAATTTTCTCTTCTTTGTCCAAGATGTCTATTATGGTTACTATCTTTGATTGTATCTATGTTTTGATCTTTATTCTTGAATTTTACTCCACTATGGTTTATTATGTAGTATTTTTGACCTTAAATTATGTAAAGTACGAATCCGTAATCTTTGTCCTTTTATCTCACTGGATTCGTTTCTTTAAAATATTTTTCATCATCATCAGTCCTAAATGATGATATAGCTGAATATCTTTGGCCTGTATTGCAAAGATGAATGATTATCTGATAAATATCTTTGGCCCGTAATGCAAAGATGAACATGACCAACTGGTGATACGAATGAATATCTTTGGCCCATAGTGCAAAGATGAATATTTGATTCAAGATGTGTATTGATTGATGTTACATGGATAAAATATTGATGATGGACATTTAAATCTTAGAAGATAGTAGATTTCATTCTCTACTTAACTCTTCTAATGACTTGTTATTTCCGCTGCGAATATTGATCTAAAACTTGTTGTCCATTATATTTTATCTGATTTATTGAAGGCTAACGATAATTTGTCATAAATTATCTTAGTCATAATATTCTTTACTGGGCTAGTTGAGCTCACCATTTTCCTTTTTGTTCCATTTTTATTCTCAGGAGGCAAGAATATAGCGGGAACTAGTCGGGGTGTGGAGTGATGTTCTAAGTCAGTTGTTTTCGCAGTCCTCACTATTTTGTAAAATAGTGTATCAATAATTGTAATGAGGACTTATTTGAGTTTGAATATTGTCTAGAAGATAATATTTGTATTTAAACTCATAGCATATGTGTTGTTATATTTTGCACGACAATTGTAATAATGAATTTGTAGTTATTTTTTGTACCATGTATTTGGCGACTCAGAATGGGTTGTGTGGACATATTTTGGGGGCGTCAAAGTTGGTATCAGAGCTTAGGGATATGGCCTCTGGTGAAGATCAGGAAATAGAACTAAGAGGGGAGAGACGATTAAATCCTTCGCTAGTGTATCCTACCTAAGCTTATTTGTGTTTAATTGGTCGGTCAGAATATAGGGATAATATGTGGCATGGTAATTTGTTTAATTAACCCTTGTTTTGTGATAGTATTTGAGAATGGCCGGTGAAAATATTAACAATGGAGTAAATGAGACCGTTTAGACACTTCTAATCACCAACCAGGACAATGTGATGTCAGGCGAAGAAGAAATTAGAGATATTCATGTGGTGAGTGAAGAATTAATAGTTACACCCAAGCTAGACGTAGAGGTAACAGCTGAGAGTGAGGAAGAAGAGGAACCTGAGGAGGATTTATTAGGTGAACTTTATAATGAAATGTAGAACTGCAAAATCGTATTCATAAGTTAGAAGAGCAGGCTGAAGAATGGCAGGCGGTCGTGGAACAAAAGGATGTAACAATTTAAGCTTGTGTTACCCGATATGTGATGCTTGAACAAAAACATTCTTTGGCAGAGTATAAGATGACAAAGCTGGAATCTGAGAATTCAAATGTCAAGGATCAGCTGAAAGAAGAAACAACTGAACGAGTGAAAATGAAGGATGCATGGGTAAAAGCCGCACGACTCGTTGATATTATGGAAAAAGAAGTCTGATCCAAGAAGGCTAAAATAGATGATATATATTTCTCTTTTTGGAAAGCAATTGGGAGAACCCAACATCGAGTTTTGAATTACCCTATACATTGCAGTCAACCCCAATTCGATATGGATCAAAGATTAATGATTCAGATCATGGAAAAGGAGTACGACGAAGTAGTTAAGGGTGGAATATGCCCTATAGCGAAAGTCAATTCTAGCGGTAATGATGACACCAAAAGCTCTCCTAGACAAGTCAAAACCAGTGGTTCAAGTGAGAGAACTTTTTCGTGACTGCCCAAAACGCGAGAAACCCGAACGAGGTGATCACGAGTAAGCTAATCATAAACTCTTGCGAAGTTTATACCATACTAGATACCGGTTTTACCCATTCTTTTATCTCTCCTATTTGTGCTCAACGTTTGAACTTGACTTCAGAGAAATTAGACTTTAAATTATCTGTTAAGACTCCATTAGGAGAAACTTTCATTACATCCACTGTTTATAAATCTTGCTTGATTCAAGTTGGGACCATCACATTACCTATCTATCTTATTTCTTTGAAAATACTTGCATTTGATGAGATTTTAGGGATTGATTGGTTAACCACTCATCATGCTAAAATTGATTATTTTCGTAAGGTTGTTAGTTTTCATATTTCTAACCAACCTGTTATGCGAATTCAAGCAACCAAACAACTAAAGTCAGTCACTGTCATATCAAGCCATAAAGCCATTCGTTTATTGAAAAACGGATGTCAAGCTTTCTTATCCCATGTCATGGACTTGAACATAAATATGTTAAATTTGAATAATATTTCTGTTATAAGTGAATTTTCTAATGAATTTCCTGAAGAACATCCCGGTCTACCCCCAGAACGTGAAGTTGAATTTTTTATTGACCTTGAACCTAGTACAAAACCCATTTCTAAAACCCCATATCGAATGGCTCTTATTGAACTTCAGGAGTTAAATGTCCAACTACAGGAGTTGTTAGACATCAGTTTTATTCGTCCTGGTACATCTCGTTAGGGTGCTCCTGTTTTATTCGTAAAAAAAAAAAGATGGGAGTATGCGACTTTGTATTGACTACCGGGAATTGAACCATGTCACCATCAAGAATAGGTATCTACTACCTAGCATTGATGACTTGTTCGAACAATTGCAAGGAGCACTATTCTTTTCAAAGATCAATCTTCGTTCTGGATATCATCAGCTGAAGATTAAAACTGAGGATATTCTGAAGACTGCCTTCAGAACATGGTATGGGCATTATAAATTCTTAGTCATGTCTTTTGGATTAACTAATGCTCCTACTACCTTCATGGATATGATGAACCGAGTATTCAAGGAATATTTGGATCAGTTCATTGTTGTCTTTATTGATGACATCCTCATCTATTCCAAAAGCCGTGAAGATCATGAGGACCATTTGAAGCTGGTACTTCAAAGGCTTCGTGACAACAAGCTATATTCTAAGCTAAAGAAATGCGAGTTCTGGCTAGAGGAAGTAGCATTCCTTGGGCACGTGGTGTCAAAACATGAAGTATCTGTTGACCCAGCGAAGATTGAAGCAATACAAAGTTGGGAGCAACTGAAGTCGGTGACCGAAGTACGTAGCTTTCTGGGCTTAGCTGGTTATTATCAGAGATTCGTGGAAGGATTTTCTAGAATCGCTACTCACGTTAACTTAGCTGACTGGGAGAGATACAAAATTCAGTTGGAGCGAGGATTATGAGAAGAGTTTTCTAGAACTCAAGAGGAAACTCATTTCGGTACCTGTTCTAACAATACCATCTGGTTCGGATGGATTTGTTATCTACAACGATGCTTCAGGCAATGGGTTAGGATGTGTTCTCATGCAACATGGGAAAGTCATAGCCTATGCCTCGCGATAACTCAAAGAATATGAGAGGAATTATCCTACTCATGATTTGGAGTTGGCAGCAGTCGTTTTCACATTGAAGATCTGGAGACACTACCTGTATGGGGAGAAAGTGGAGATTTATATAGATCATAAGAGCCTCAAATATTTCTTCACCCAAAAGGAACCCAATATGCGCAATGACGTTGGCTCAAGCTGTTGAAAGATTACAATCATACCATCCAATACCATCCTGGAAAAATAAATGTAGTAGCTGATGCATTGAGTAGAAAATCATATGCGGGTACGAGTGTGATATTGTCAACGCAAAGGCCCATTTTGTATGACTTATAAATGATGGAGATAGATTTAAAATCTCCAAGTACCCACGTGATAATATCAAATATACGAGTAGAACTGACTTTAATCGATAAAGTTAAAGCTGTTCAAGCCATAGACCTAGAGTTGATGCGTATGAAGAAGAAAGTACAAGAAGGTGTTATTCCAGAAGCAAGAATTGATGAAGAAGGAACACTTTGAGTCAACTCCTGACTTTGTGTTCCTAAAGATTCTGACTTGAAGCATAGAATCATGATGGAGGCACACAACACACCTTTTACAATCCATCTTGGGAGTACCAAAATGTATCATGATCTTCGACATATATTTTGGTGGAGCAATATGAAGAGAGAGATAGCGGAGTTTATCTCGAGGTGTTTAACTTCTCAACGTGTAAAGGCGGAGCATCAAGTACCAAATGGTCCATTGCAACCACTTGAGATTACGAAATGGAAGTGGGAACACATTACCGTGAATTTTGTTACGGGTCTTCCCAAGGTTTCTCAAGGTATCGATGCAATTTGGGTTATTGTTGATAAATTAACCAAGTCTGCTCATTTCTTGCTGATAAGTGGATTTTATACACACGAATCAGTGTCCATTTCATGCTTATTGGTGGATAAATTCTTGTGTTCATGTTCATTTTTACTGGTTTTATGTTATTTCATGTGTAAGATGGTTGTTGTGGCATTAAAAGTGCATTTGGAGTCAATTGGGATGATTTGAAGTCAATTGCAGAAAAATTGGAAAAAGCCATGAAGTTCAGCAAACTATCTAGCAGATTACACCCGTAGAAAGTGGCCTGCTGTTTATATTACATACCTCACGGGAAGGGGGGTCTTTATTAGCGATTATCGTGAAGGACATGGCACGGGCTGGGGTCTTCATACGATTTTGACAGAAAGGGTGCCCGCTGGGGCGGGCTCATATAAGGCATGCACCCCCCGCCGGGGCAGGGGGTCTCGGTTAGAAAAGACTCCTGCTACTTGCTGAACTTTGATGGGAGTTGGTTTCTAGCATTTGAATAGCTTATGAACTCTATTTAGCAGAGAATTCGGCTGGGACTTGTGTGTTGGGCTTCTATTACTCAATTAACAACAAATTAAACAACATACAAGACACATTACGAAGAAAAAATCTCAGTTTTTCTTAGCAAGCGTTGGAGTAGTATTTTGAAGGGATTTTCAAGACGATTGCAATTCTAGGTTACGAGAAGGGTGTTTTTCAATATTCTTCATCTTAAGCTATTTTTTGTAATTGTAAGAATGACTTCTATGATTTATTCGGTATTTATTTCGTTTATGATGAACTAATTCACTTTTTGGGCTTGTGATGGATCTTTGAGTGAATCGATGATTTTGTAAACTTTAATTTCCATTTCAATAATCTATTTCCAATTTATCTATATTAATTTGAGCTTGAATTTATGAATTGCCTGATCAACAATTCTTTGTGGATTTGTATGGAATCGAGAGAGGATATTCAAATCTAGACCTAATTAATATAGCAAGTGTTCATGAATTTTATGAATAGCAGAATCTTGATGAATGTTAAGGTAGAGATATGCTTGACATCGCATGTAATTGGATAGAGAACTTAATCTTAAACCTTCTTTAATTCTAATTCACATAGAGATATAGTGAGTTAGTTATTTAAGGTGTTTAACTTGTTTCTATCTTAATTGTGGATTTAAGTTAATACGGTATTAGTGCATCAAGAGGTGGTTAATACTACGTTCGTGTTCTTGATTAATAAACTGGGATAGTGAATTGATTTGGAATAAAGGTGTTAAAATCATAGTGAAGCTTAAGGTGAAATCATAAGTCTAATTCTCCATTAATTGTTTAAAATTCCAGATTTTGATATTTGTGATTGTTTTGTGGTAGTTTGTTATTCTTTAATTTAGAATCTTTAATTATAATCATTGAGTTAAATAGTTTGATAAAATTAGGATTAATAGGAAATTGGTACTTGTGAGTTAAGATTATTGCTAGTTGATCTCTGTGGGAATGATACTCTACTTACTATTATATTACTTGTTGACCACGTATACTTGCGTGTTGTGCGTATATAGATTTTACCCAACAAGTTTTTGGCGCCATTGTCGGGGACCAATTTAGTATAGATCTTAATAATTTTTACAATATCAGTTTAATTAATCCAGTTTTACTTCAACATTTTTTTTATTTTTATTTTATTCCTCTTATTTCAGGTGTTGGAAGCAGTTTATGCAAACTTGGTCCAAAAATCCAGACTTGCTGCCCTTTGAGGACGACATAGAGAAAAGGTTTCAAAGGTTAAGTAAGTGGATCAAGGAAACGAGGTAAGAATTTGAAACATCTGAGAACGAAGATGAAATGACAGCTGAAGATCAGAAAGCGTTAAGGGACTTTGCCACACCCAAGGTGACTGAACTGCAGTTAAGCATCACCAGGTCCGCAATAGCTACAAATACATTTGAAATCAAGCCTGGGACAATTCAAATTATTCAGAATTCAGTTCAGTTTGGGGGATTGGCCAATGACGATCCGAATGAACATCTAGTCAGCTTTCTGTAAATTTGCGACACTTTTAGGTACAATGGGGTGTCGGATGATGCGGTGAGATTTTGCTTGTTCCCATTCACTCGATGGGACAAGGCAAAAAGTTGGTTACACTCTCTACCACCAGGATAAATCACTATGTGGGAAGACCTAGCTCAGAAATTCCTTGCCAAATTCATCCCACCGGTGAAAACTGCAAAGATGAGGAACGAGATTACAATGTTTGAGCAGCAACATGGGGATTCGTTATATGAGGCATGGGAGAGATACAAAGAATTTCTCCGAAAGTGTCCCCATCATGGGTTTCCAAAGTGGTTGCAAGTGAACACGTTTTACAATGGATTGAATGGGAACCTCAGAACCAGTATTGATGCAGCGTTGGGTGGAGAATTCATGGCTAAGAGTTACGAGGAAGCCTATAATTTGATTGAAACCATGGCAGCCAACAACTACCAGTGGCCCACGGCGAGAATGACACAAGCTAAGGAAGCTGGGGTATTAGAAGTGAATGGGGTGACAGCTACACAAGCACAGATTTCTGCGCTGTCCAAAAAGTTAGATGCTAAGATAGGGGCTCAAGCACAGCAAGTGGCAGTTATATGTGAGTTTTGCACAGGCAAGCACCCAACGTATCAATGCACAATTAATCCAGCTTTTGTGCAGTTTGTGGGCAACTATAATAGAATTCCACAGAATACATATCAGAATACATACAATCAAGGGAATAGGAATCATTCAAATTTCTCGTGGAGCAACAATCAGTAACATCTAGCTCCACGACCATCATATCCCCCAGGTTTTCAGAATCACCAACAACCGGCTCAGCATCAGGAAAGGAAATAAGATTTCGAGGAAGTGGTGTCAAAGTACATAACTAGTAATGAGGCAGCGATGAAAAATCAAGCAATAGCCATCAAGAACTTGGAAAATCAGATGGGGCAAATTGCTTTAGCACTAAATAACAGGCCACAAGGGACCCTACCAAGTGATACAGAAAGGAATCCGAAGGGTAACCACGAACAGTGTTAGATAATTACATTGAGTTGTGGAAAACATCTTGTGGGTAATAATGCAGAAAATTCAGCGACACTGGAGGGAAAAGTTGATGACAGTAACGTGGTTGAAGGAAACAAAGGTGAGGATAAGCAGAGTGAGGAAACAAAGTTAAACAATAAGCCAATTATTTATCCACCACCACCATTTCAGTAGAGAGTCCAAAAAAAGAAATTAGACAAGTAATTCGCAAAGTTTTTAGAAGTGTTCAAGAAACTCCAGATTAACATTCCATTTGCAGAAGCCCTAGAGCAAATGCCGAGCTACGTGAAATTTATGAAAGGGATTCTGTCAAGGAAAAAGAAATGGGAAGATTTTGAGACAGTTGCACTAACAAAGGAGTGTAGTGCAGTATTACAGCAGAAATTACCACCAAAACTTAAGGACCCGGGGAGTTTCACTATCCCATGCACGATCGAGAACATGCATTTTAGCAAGTGTTTATGTGATTTGGGGGTGAGTGTAAACCTTATGCCATTGTCAGTATACTCAGAATTGGGTTTGCCCGCGCCAAGGCCTACGAATATTTCATTGTAATTGGCGGATAGGTCAATCACATATCCGAGAGGCATAGTAGAGGACATTTTGGTTAAGGTGGATAAGTTTATATTCCCCGCGGACTTTATCATTCTGGATTTTGAGGGAAAAGAGCATCCCGATTATCCTGGGGAGACCTTTCTTGGTCACGGGTAGGACACTGATAGATGTACAAAAAGGAGAACTTACTATTAGGGTCCAAGATCAAGAAATCAAATTTAATGTGTTCAAGGCCATGAAATTCCCTACGGATGAGGAAGAATGTTTTCGGATGGATTTGGTCAACGATCCGTTAGAAACAAATTTACTGGGGGATGAAGAGGTCGACGACCCAGAATTGGTGGTTTACTTACAAATGCTAGATTCAATGCCACGAGTGAGCCGATTAAGAACACCGTTTGAACCATTACAAACTGAGGAGATAGCTGCAGAAAAACTAAAACTGTCATTGGAAGAGCCACCAAAGTTGGAACTTAAGCCACTCCCTAAACATCTCAGATATGCGTATTTAGGTAATTCAAATTCTTTACCTATTATTATTTCTGCTGCACTTAACGAATTGCAGGAAGAAAAGTTGTTGAGGGTGCTTAGGGAACACAAATCAGCGATTGGATGGACGATTGCGGACATAAAGGGAATTAGCCCTTCATTTTGCATGCACAAGATTCTGATGGAAAATGAGGTAAAACCAACGGTGGATCAACAACGTCGACTTAACCCTATCATGAAGGAAGTTGTGAAGAAGGAAATTTTGAAGTGGTTAGATGCCGGTATCATCTACCCGATTTCTGACAACAAATGGGTTAGTCTGGTCCAATGCGTGCCGAAAAAGGGAGGAATGACTGTGGTGCAAAATGAGGACAGCGAGTTAATACCGACTAGAACAGTGACAGGTTGGAGGGTTTGCATGGATTATAGGAAGTTGAACAAGGCAACCTGAAAAGACCATTTCCCGCTGCCCTTTATTGATCAAATGTTGGATAGATTGGCGGGACATTCATATTATTATTTATTGGATGGGTACTTGGGCTATAACTAGATAATCATCGCTCCGGAGGATCAAGAAAAGACGACATTCACGTGCCCTTACGGCAAATTTGCATTCGGGAGGATGTCATTCGGGTTATGCAATGCACCTGCAACCTTCCAACGGTGTATGATGGCCATTTTTTCAGATATAATGGAGAAGAATGTTAAAGTCTTCATGGACGACTTTTCGGTCTATGGAGACAATTTTGATACTTGCCTAGGAAATCTGGTCATGGTGTTGCAACGATGTAAGGATATGAACCTTGTACTCAATTGGGAAAAATGCCACTTCATGGTTGAAGAGGGCATAATTTTGGGCCATAAGGTATAGGCTCAAGGTTTGGAGGTTGACAAAGCAAATCTGGAAAAAATCGAGAAACTGCCTCCTCCGAGCTCAATTAAGGGTACTAGGAGTTTTCTGGGACATGCTGGGTTCTATAGGAGGTTCATAAAAGACTTCTCCAAAATTCCAAAACCTATATGCAGTCTTTTAGAGAAGGATGCTACTTTCAGTTTTGATGAGGAATGCAAGTCAGTGTTTGAATTATTGAAAAAAGAAATTGACTACAGCACCTGTGATCGTCGCACTAGATTGGAACATGTCATTCGAGCTAATGTGTGATGCGACTGACTATGCGGTTGGGGCTATTTTGGGCCAACAACGAGACAAGGTGTTTCACGCCATATACTATGCAAGCAAAACACTCACAGAGACTCAAATGAATTACACAACCACAGAAAAGGAATTTCTTGTAGTGGTGTATGCGTTTGACAAATTCCAGGCTTACTTGATCGGGACTAAGGTGATAGTCTACACAGACCATTCGACGATTTGGTACTTAATAGCAAAAAAGGACGTTAAGCCACGCCTTATCCGATGGATTCTCCTACTTCAAGAGTTTGACTTAGAAATAAAGGATAGAAAGGGGACAGAGAATCAAGTAGCCGATCACTTGTCTAGGCTAGAAAACCAAGGGAAAGCAAAGAAGACAGATGTGAAATTAACAAATCATTCCCATATGAGCAACTGTTTGGGATTCCTGCAGAGATTTTGTGGTATGGGGATTATGTAAATTTTCTTGTGAGCAAAATTCTACCAACTGACCTCACATGACAACAAAAAAAGAAGTTTCTTTATGACATGAAATGGTACATATGGGATGAACTGTATTTGTTTAAGCAGTGCACTGACAAAATGATTAGATGGTGCGTCCCCTACAGTGAAGTGAAGAACATTCTCCATGAGTGTCACACATCTGTGTATGGCAGACATTATGGGAGTGAGAGGACAGCAGTGAAGGTGTTGTAATCTGGGTTTTAATGGCCCACATTATTTAAGGATGCCCACCATTTTGTCAAACAATGCGATAGGTGTCAAAGGGTGGGAAATATTTCGAAACGGAATGAGATGCCTTTACAAACGATTCTTGAAGTGGAAATCTTTGATGTATAGGGTATCGATTTCATGGGGCCATTCCCGTCATCACTCAACAATTAATATATTTTGCTCGCAGTGGATTACATATCGAAGTGGGTTGAAGCTGCAGCACTACCATCCAACGATGCCAAGGTGGTCCTCAAATTTCTACAGAAAAATATTTTCATTAGGTTTGGCATGCCGAGAGCAATAATCAGTGACAAAGGTAGTCACTTCTGCAATATGTCCTTTACAGCTCTTTTGGCCAAGTATGGGGTCAACCACAAGGTAACTACAGCGTATCACCCTCAAACCAGTGGGCAGGCTGAGGTGTCAAACAGAGAAGTTAAGAAGATATTGGAGAAAGTAGTAAATCCGAGTCGAAAAGATTGGTCACTTCGATTAGATGATACATTATGGGCATACCAGACTGCGTACAAGACACTAATCGGAATGTCACCATATCAATTACTGTACGGGAAGGCATGTCACTTACCGGTCAAGCTACAGCAAAAGGCTTATTGGGCGGTCCAAAAACTCAATTTTGATCAAGCAGCTATAGGGGAGAAGAGACTACTTCAACTGAATGAACTCGACGAATTTCACCTTCACGCCTATAAGAACTCCAAAATATACAAAGAAAAAGTAAAAAGATGGCACGACCAAAAAATTATGCGTCGAACATTCGAGCCGGGGTAATCAGTCCTTTTGTTCAACTCACGGCTGCGATTGTTCCCAGGAAAGCTTAAGTTGAGATGGTCGGGACCATTCACTATCAAGCGGGTATTCTCTCATGGCGCAATTGAACTCTACAGTCGCAATCCATTAGATACGTTCAAAGTCAGCGGACATCGTCTAAATCATTATTGGGGTGGAGAAGCTAACACCGATGTGATCGCCATCACATTGGCAGATACAATATGAACATGAAGTAGTCAGGCTGAACGACTTAAAATCAAGCGCTAATTGGGAGGCAACCCAATCTTTAGTTTATTTCGCATATTTTTCATTCATAGTAGTTACAATATAGTTTTCATTAAAATACTAGGTAGTAGCATACAATAAAAGTCTCGTTATTCTCTACATAATGCATCATGTTATCAACAACTCATTATCTCTTATGTTTTACATCATGCAGGATGAACAAAGGATAACATGGTGAGTTACAATGAAGAAAAGTGAGAAAACAGAGAGGTGTCGACAAGAGGCATGCTCACCACGGGCGTGCTCCTTTGAACTACAACCATCGCCGGGGTGGGGGTCCCTAGACTTTTAACAGCATACAAGCCCGCTGGGGCGGGCCTCTTTAGCCTTGTACCCCCCGCCGAGGTGGGGGTCCTCAATGCCGAATCATAGCAGGGGCATGCCACGGGCGGGCCTTCTAAGCTTAATATACTACCCACGGAAGTGGGGTCCTGGATTTCAACTGAATAGTTCGGTAGTTACATGTGCTAGACTCCACAACTCCCATAACTTCTCCCTCAATTAAATCTCCTCATAACCACCACCCACTACACCCATGATTTCCAATGCTCCACTACCTCTCCCCACCTCTTCAATTCACCAATAAACATCCTCACACCACCTCTATATATTACACATCTCATCCCATATTCCACACAACACTCTACAATTACACTCATCAAATTTTTGAATTAGGGCATGCATAGAGGCTAGTTGTGAGCATTTGAGAGGTAAGCACTCCACTATTTTCAAATTACTAAGCTTCATTCACCATATTGGAGGGCCAATTTCACAAGTGTGAGGGATAACCATTTGTGCACACCAAGTGTTCGTCATTGTGTTTCAACCAAGTTTGGGGGAGAGCTAAGGAAAGTTAAGCAATAGAGAGAGATCATGGCTTCACATTCAACATCAAAACACCAAAGGGGAGAGAGTTCAAGGCCATCTAAACCAACCCAAACTTTTGATTGCCAGAAATTCGCTAGTGCCGCTGCCGCCGACCGATATGATTACATGCCCACCAAAGCCCTTACACCAGAGTGGGGGTTGGCACCGGATCCTAACGATGGGGAGATGATGCCTCAAATTTATCAAAAAGGGTGGACGAAATTCACAGAAAAGCTGGAACCCGCTGTGGTCAACATTATCAAGGAGTTTTATGTAAATACCGAGCACAAAGAACCATTCCACGCGTTTGTGAGGGGTCATTTGGTTCCGTTCCGTGTCAATGCAATCAACACCTACTATCAACTGAGGGTACCTCGCCACTGTCACTATGCTCACCTACAAAATTCTGATCCGGACTATGATGCAATAATCACGGAAATGACAAAGCCGGGAACATCTTGGATGAAAGGTCGGAAGGGAGGCACAGTGTTCCATAGCAAGGACCTTAGCCGGTATGGAAAAATATGGTACGCATTCTTATGCGCTAAATTGCTTCCATCCCAACACACCTCGGACGTCACCAAAGAGAAGACGTTGTTGTTGTACGCAATTGTGCAAGATTTCATCATCGACGTCAGGGCCATTATCTGTTTCTCCATCCACCGGTGTTTACGTGGAAATTTTTTGGGCGGCTTGCCACACCCATCACCCATATGTGGGTTGTGTCGCAATGCAGGGGTGAGATGGTCTGACGATGAGCCCACACAAATGCCGCTCACGTTGCTTAATTCTAGAATGATAGCGCGATATTCTGTATGGGCAGGAGGCGAATCACATCCACGTGGTATGGGCTTTACTTTTCTGTTGGCTTCGAAAGATGAAGTTGATACTACAGAGGCATCGGAAGATGATGATGAAGCTATGGGAGATCAAGGGGCCAAGCAGGTAATGCAGACCGAGGCCATATCCAGTCCTCAGTTCCATGATTTCCAAAATCAAATGAATGCACACAACAAAGCAGCACGTAGGGAAATGTGGCAGTTAGCAATGAGGCAAGATCACATGTTTGATGCTATGAACGTATCCTTCGCCTCACTCAACACAACCCATCAAAGCTTCAACCCGGTGGCTCAATTTCCATATCAGCAGCCCGAACTAATGTCGAGATTTCCACCAAGTGATTCTGATGAAGAAGAGCAACAACCACCTCCTCAGACTTTAGCAATAGCAGGGAAGTCCTCATGTACTTAGTTTTGATTAATCATCCAATGAGGACATTGTATTACTTAAGTTTGGGGGATTTACATACATGTTTGCATGCATATGTTATTCTAATAGGTTTGCATTTTGTCATTTTAATTTCAGTATTTCATATTAAGTTGTCATTTAAATTTCAGTATTGCATATTAAGTTTTATATTACATGATAGCTTAGGTGAATACATAGTAGTTTAGGTTATTGTTGTCATTTCATAGTAATTAGTTTGTAAATAGTTCATTTTGTTATATATAAAAAAAATTAAGTTAGTTAAATATTGTGTTTGCATAAGTCTATCAATGTTGTAGTTCATATTATTTGTGGGCCAATGATGAGATTGATAATAAGTTAACCAATACAGCATTGATTACGAGAACTTTGATGCTATTTATGTTAAGAATCGAATCTTGAGCTCATTTGAAACTGGTATAGAAAAGGTTAGCACGTTTAATAACATCTTTGTTGACTGGTCAGTTCAAATTGATACATAAATAGTCTCTAAAGTATAATGCTAGAGTAAATGAGAAAATGACAAGGATAGATAGTAAAGGCAAAAATTAAGCAAGAACCTAAGTTTGGGGGATGATATGTGGGGTATATAAGCTTTATCTAAAAAAAAGTATATATATTGTGACTAGTCTTGTTTCGGGGCCATTGTTACTTGAGCAAGTACGCTCGAGGGGATTGTCTTTACACCTAGCGCCCTAAGGTCTTTTATGGTGGGAGTCGTTGGTTGAAAGCTCGCTAAGGGGTAGCACTGTCAGCCTAATGGGATGAGACATTGCACGGTCATGTATGTATATAGTATATATATATAAAAAATGAATAAAACGGGAAAAGAGCAAAAAGCCCCCGTAAAAAAAAAAAAAATATATATATATATATATATATATATATATATATATGTGTGTGTGTGTGTGTGTGTGAAAAAGTTATAAGTACCCTGTATGAACCCCTGAGATTGGTAATTATTTTAGTTTTAGTTGGAGCTGTCTATTTTTGAAAATTTTAAGTTTGCGTTGTGTGATTCCTTCTAAGAAATTGGTTATGTATTTAATTTGAGTCCATAGCAATTATCATAGATGTTGAACACACGCACACTTTATCAGTGATGATGGCTTGAGATTTGCAGATTAAGACGAAATTGTAGATTGGTTTTGATAGTTGATATTGTATAGTTGCTTGTTTCGCTGAGGTCATTAACATAATCTTGATTCTGCGATACTGATGGATTCGAAAGCATATAAAGTAGATCATATTCATTTTGTCACATTGCATTGCATAGCATGTAGTTGTTTTGTGCTCGAGGACTAGCACGATTTAAGTTTGGGAGATTTTGATAAGTGGATTTTATATACGCGAATCAGTGTCCATTTCATGCTTATTGGTTGCTAAATTCTTGTGTTCATGTTCATTTTTACTAGTTTTATGTTATTTCATGTGTAAGATGGTTTTTTGGCATTAAAAGTGCATTTGGAGTTAATTGGGATGATTTGGAGTCAATTGGAGAAAAATTGGAAGAAGCCATGAAGTTCAACAAACTATCTAGCAGATTACACCCCCGCCGAGGCGAGGGGTCTTCATTAGCGCTGATTATAGAAGGTAGCACTTGATGGGCGATTTGCCTATAAAGCCCACGGTATGGGGTCTTCATATGATTTTGACAGAAAGGGTGCCCGGCATGGCTGGCTATAAGGTATGCACATGCACACCCAAGGCGGGAGGTCTCGGTTTGAAAAGACTCTCTCGCTTATTGAACTTTGATGGGAGTTGGTTTCTAGCATTTGAATAGATTATGGACTCTATTTAGCAGAGAATTCGGCTGGGACTTATGTGTTGGGCTTCTATTACTCAATTAACAACAAATTAAACAACACACAAGACAGATTACGAAGAAAAAATCTCAGTTTTTCTTAGCAAGCGTTGGAGGAGTATTTCGAAGGGATTTTCAAGACGATTGCAATTCTAGGCTACGATAAGGGTGTTTTTCAATATTCTTCATCTTAGGCTATTATTTGTAATTGAAAGAATGATTTCTATGATTTATTCAATATTTATTTCATTTTTGATGAACTAATTCACTTTTTAGGCTTGTGATGGATCTTTGAGTGAATCGATGATTTTGTAAACTTTAATTTCCATTTCAATAATCTATTTCTAGTTTATCTATATTAATTTGAGCTTGAATTTATGAATTGCCTGATCAACAATTCTTTGTGGATTTATATGGAATCGAGAGAGGATATTCAAATCTAGACCTAATTAATATAGCATGTGTTCATGAATTTTGTGAATAGCAGAATCTTGATGAATGTTAAGGTAGAGATATGCTTGACATCGCATGTAATTGGATAGAGAACTTAATCTTAAACCTTCTTTAATTGTAATTCATAGAGAGATATAATGAGTTAGTTATTTAAGGTGTTTAACTTGTTTCTATCTTAATTATGGATTTAAGTTAATACGGTATTAGTGCATTGAGAGGTGGTTAATACTACGTTCGTGTTCTTAATTAATAAACTGGGATAGTGAATTGATTTGGAATAAAGGTGTTAAAATTAGAGTGAAGCTTAAGGTGAAATCATAAGTCTAATTCTCCATTAATTGTCTGAAATTCATGATTTTGATATTTGTGATTGTTTTGTGGTAGTTTTTTATTCTTTAATTTAGAATCTTAAATTATAATTATTGAGTTGAATAGTTTGATAAAATTAGGATTAATAGGAAATTGGTACTTATGAGTTAAGATTATTGCTAGTTGATCTATGTGGGAACGATACTCTACTTACTACTATATTACTTGTTGACCACGTATACTTGCGTGTTGTGCGTATATAGATTTTACCCAACACTTGCCGATACGGGAGACTTATTCCCTTGAACGTCTTGCTCGTATATACGTGAATGAGATTGTGAGATTGCATGGCATGCCAGTATCCATAGTTTCGGATCAAGACCCAAGATTGACTTCATGATTTTGGGTTAGTTTGCATAAAGCTATGGGTACGAATTTACGATTCAGTTCGGCATACCATCCTCAAACGGACGGGCAATCAGAAAGGACTATTTAAACTCTTGAAGATCTATTAAGACTCTGTGTCCTATATTTCAAAGGAAGTTGGGATAAGTACCTACCATTGGTGGAATTCTCATACAACAATAGTTATCAGGCAAGTATAGGTGTGGCTCCATTCGTAGCATTGTATGGACAAACGTGTCGCTTTCTAGTATGTTGGGATGAGGTAGGAGAAGCAACGTTGTTGGGACCAAAATTGGTATGTTTAACTACATAGAAGATCCAAATGATCCGACAACGTATACAAACGGCACAAGATCGACAAAAGAGTTATGCGGATTTTCATCGAAAGGACGTGGAATTTAATATTGGGGATCATGTATTGTTACATGTTGCTCCATGGAAGGGAGTTACAATATTTGGGAAGAGAGAAAAGCTCAATCCACGATTTTTTGGTCCATTTGAAATTCTTGATTGAATAGGAAATGTGGCCTATAGACTCGCATTACCTCCAAGTATGTCTCGTGTTCATAATGTGTTTCACATATATGTGCTTCGTAAATATGTGAAAGACCCAAACCACATTATTAAGTTAGAACTAGATGAGATAACCGAAGATTTAATGTACGAAGAGGTACCTGTCAAGATCTTGGATAGGAAGGAGCATGTTCTACGCACAAAGGTTATACCATAATTCAAAGTTTTGTGGAGGAACCATGTTAATGAGGAAATGAATTGGGAGTTTGAATCGGAAATGAAAATGAGGTATCCCACATTTTCGAAACACAAGGTACGTACGTCAATTTAGAGGACAAAATTTTATAAGGAGGGGAGGTTGTAAGACCACAACTTTTTATAAATAAAATTGAATTTCGTTTAATTATTATTTTGAATAATAAGGTGTTAATTTGATATAATGCTTTGGTTATAGATGAAATGTACAAATTTTGCAAAATAAGCAAATGGTTATAAAATATTCATTGTTGTTGGAGAATATTCATATGATGGTGCAGCCATTTGTGGGCCCCATAACGAAAAACAGTCGGATGAAGAAAATGACAAGTTTGAGTTTTTATAAATAACGGCATAATTGTTATCGTTAACACTGTTGGAATACACGGTGGTTAAAAATACAGTAATACACGTGGTTGCACTATAACACACGGTATTGCACAATATTTTTGAATTATTGATTCTTACGTAAGAAGGCACTACTCAATAATTGTTACAGTTATTATTGTTCAATATTTTATTTTATTGATTCAATAATTGTTACGTTGATATTTTATATTATTGTTGTTTTAATAATTATCACTGCATAGTATTTCCCATTATCAGATCAATAATTCATATTATTTGAATAATATTATTAGATAACATTATTGGCAATGTCTAAGGAAGTTCTGTCTATAAAAGGGGTTTGGTCACCTAATTGCGCGCCAGTAAGGAGAATTCCTTATCGGAAAGGCCCCTCTTTCCTAGGAACGACCTGGTTGTCATTATTGTGATTCTGTAATATTATTTGTGAATAATTATTTATTTATTTATATGATAAGGAAATATTTATTTTATGTGGATATAAATGAAGGAAATAACGCTGAGGAGTTTTATCATTATTTTGTCGGAATAGAGGTATTAAAAATCATCCGTTTGTGGATTTCGGTCATTTTATGTTTGGAATTTAGAAAAACTTTCTTCTTCAAAGATGTAGAGAATTAAATTTCCTATGGAATGGACATAAAATTTGTGTTTTTCTGATAAAAGGGCTATTTATTATGAATTATTGAAGTTTTGAAAATAAATGTTTTTATTAAAAATATGGGTGGGCCCCACTTTTGGTTGTTGTGGAAATTGCTGATTTTGGTGGGCCCCACTTGTAGAGTGCTGATGAATTGGTCAAGAAGGTGTGCGTAGAAATTTTTTAAAAATATTAATATTTTATTAAATAGTCTGCTTTGGCGTTCTAAGCATTTTCCTATAAATAGGGTGCTTAGTTATAATTGAAAATCACACCAGAATCAGAAGTTTTCACTCTCTATAATATTGAGCGTATTTTTGTGAGTATTTAGATACTTTGAGAGTTGTTATTCAGTGCAAGTTTTCTTCAACGTTATATCTGATATTCCAGTCAGAAGTATTGTTTTATTGAGGTAAGGGATATTATTTTCTTCGTAAATGATGTTATTTCGTACAATATCATTATGCCGAAATATTGGTATGAATTTTATTATAAAATTTTTACCTTTTCATGTCGAGGTTACTATTCATGTATATGGTACTGTTCACGTATACGACACTATTCACGAATACGGTACTATTCACGAGTACTATTTGCGAAGTATAATTTTTTTTATGGAATTTCTACCTTTTTGTGTCAGGGTTACTATTCACGTATACGACACTATTCATGTATATGACACTATTCAAAAATACGGCACTATTCACAGAAAAATATGAAATTTTCTCTTCTTTGTCCAAGATGTCTATTATGGTTACTATCTTTGATTGTATCCATGTTTCGATCTTCATTCTTAAATTTTACTCCACTATGGTTTATTATGGAGTATTTTTGAACTTGAACTATCTAAAGTACGAATCCTTAAACTTTGTCCTTTTATCTCACTGGATTCGTTTCTTTAAAATATTTTTCATCATCCTCAGTCCTAAATGATGATATAGCTGAATATTTTTGGCTTATAGTGCAAAGATGAATGATTATTTGATGAATATCTTTGGCCCGTAGTGCAAAGATGAATAGGTGTTTAGATGAACATGACCAACTTGTGATACGAATGAATATCTTTGTCCCGTAGTGCAAAGATGAATATTTGATTCAAGATGTGTATTGATTGATGTTACAGGGATAAAATATTGATGATAGAATTTTAAATCATAGAAGATAGTAGATTTCATTCTCTACTTAACTCTTCTAATGAATTGTTATTTCCTCTGCGAATATTGATCTAAAACTTGTTGTCCATTATATGTTATCTCATTTATTGAAGGCTAACGATAATTTGTTGTACATTATCTTAGTCATAATATTCTTTACTGGGCTAGTTGAGCTCACCCTTTTCCTTTTTGTTCCATTTTTCTTCTCAGAAGGCGAGAATATAACGGGAACTAGCCGGGGTGTAAAGTGATGTTTTAAGTCAGTTGTTTTAGCAGTCCTCACTATTTTGTAAAATAGAGTATCAATAATTGTAATGAGGACTTATTTGAGTTTGAATACTGTCTAGAAGACACTATTTGTATTTAAACTCACAGCATATGTGTTGTTGTATTTTGCACTATAATTGTAATAATGAAGTTATAGTTATTTTCTGTACCATGTATTTGGCGACTCAGAATGGGTTGTGTGGACCTATTTTGGGGGTGTCATAGTTAACATAGCATACAAGATCAGATTCTTGGGTTTTAGGGTTATACCTCTATTGAATAATCTTGATTCTAGGCTTCCTTAACTGTTTTTGATGTTCTAGGAACTTGGTTAGGGACTAAAATGCTTATGATTTTCGTGAGTTTAGAGAGAGGGACTTGGTAGAGAGTTTGTATACAAATGAGGCTAATATGTGAACTTTTCTCTCTTAATCCTTGTATATTTTAATTCAATGAAGCTAGACTTGCAAGGTGGCATAAGAGATTAGATTTGGCTGAGATATATGAGCACATGGAACATCTTAACATGGTGACTCATTAGATTTTCTAACTCATTTGCTTAAATCATAAGAAAAGGGTAGTTTGGTCATTTTGCATACAAAAGGGCATTTTGGTCTTTTCCCTCACAATTTTAAGGGTAGTTTGGTAATTTCATATATTTCCCTTAAATTTTAATTCTTAGGATTTGCTAATCACCATTAGGGTTTGCTAATCACCGATTAGGGTTTGGAAATTAAGGTTTAGGGTTTCCTAAAAATAAAATGAGGATTTCTAACTTAACAATTAGGGTTTCTAAATATTCGTTAGGGGTTTCCCTTATTAGATTCATAATCACTAACACTTATCCTTAATCATCTAAACACAATCACTAATCAGTCTTAATTTCCTATTTAAATTTAAAATTAGGGTTTAGAAATATGTCATTAGGATTTTTCTAAGGCTATGCTAAAACTGATCACAATTAACATTACACACACATTGTACATACTTATAGCACTGAAATATAATCATTATATTATATTATTCAACTTACTTATTCAAAATCCAGAATTAGGGTTTTGAACCATATCCAACTCAACTTTCATTCTCAGTCAACTTATAAAATTAAATTGACTATCCAGCTAAATCCATATCGCATATATTACAAAATATTATTACTGAAACCAATATGCATAATAATTAATAATTAAATAAAAAAAATTAATTCGTTAAAATATAGATATAATTTGTCTGCAAATTCTCGGTCTTTACATGTTGTTCGTTGTCCAAACATTCATTTCTAACTACCCAAATATAATAAAATATAAACAGTAAATCTTCCCATTAAAGGGTTACATAATTAAATCCAATAAATCCCAAGTCATCTATCCTTAAAACATTTATCAAATGCGAAAAATTAATTAATTATATCACATAATTTAATCAAGTCTGAAAACATAAATCTCAAATAAACTAACAAGTCTTCAACACTTGTTCATCTTTCCTTTCCCTTTGCTAGTGGTTGGCTCATCAACCTTCTCAACTTTAGCTGCAATGGTTATATATATATATATGCAAGATTGAGCAAAACAAATGCTCACTTAAAGAAAAGCCCTTTGTACCATGTATTGTGCACAAACATTTTAACACTTTCACGTAAATAATCCCCTATAATAGGGTTGTTCATCTCAGTTTTAACTTACGAGTCCACACCAAAGGAAGTTTGGTTTGGATAACTTTCACTGGTAATTTAGAATTCAACGTACATCAACTAAGGGTTAGTTGAATCAAAAGTTCAGTGACAAAGTAAAGATTCAACAACAATGTAATACAAAGTATTATGAACCATAAATGAATACTGCAACGCAACAAGTTCATACTTTTAAGATTAAAGTTCAAAGAATTAAGAAGATATAATAAACCTTGCTTGAAAAACATGGTAAGCTAAGGTTACAATTTCCAACAAGGAAGCAAGATCAAACTTTGCTCAACAGATTTTAAGAATTTGCTTAATATAAAAATAAAGCTCTGAAACTTGCTCAAATAAAGTTAGGGTTAAAGAACTTGCTCAATGTAAAGGAGTAAGGTTTAGGAACTTGGATAATCGTAATAAAGATAGGGTAAAGAAACTTGCCTTGCGTGTAGGCTAAACAGTTATAACTCACGTTCCCAAATATCCTATACAATGTCATCATAACATAATTAGTTACCACATTTCACGATACATAAATGATTATCTATTTCATTACAACCCTTTGGTATTAGGTTTAACCATATGATTAAACCGCACTTTTATTGCAATAACACAAATCTTCAGCTATCACATAACTCATTAATTACTTAATAATAATTTTCATATTTGGTATTATACAACACCACAATATGATAAATCGCATTTTATAGTCATAAAATTACACTATAATAACACTTAAAAAATTGTACATTAAAAATCAAATTTCTGGGCCAAACTGGTAACTAGCGCCAATGATAAACACATTTTACTCACGTAATCGGTGTCATGTCTTGTCAATGGCCGGCGTTCAGCCGCTTACATTTACTCAAAGAGCCGGCGATTGGCGCAGTAATCGTCAGCAGTGAGCATCGAGTGGCGCTACTGCAACGCTTCGGTTTCTTTACAAAACTAGCGTTGCAACACCATGACCAGTTAAGCATACAATCTGTTCATGAAGAATACAAAACAAAGCCAAATTGGCCTAAAAACTCCTTTCTAACAACAAATTTAGCACATATAAAATACATAAACTTTACAGAAACATAACTTAACATTTCTAACATGTTTCTAACCATATAAACATCAAATTAAAACCTCTAAATTCATTGTTCTTGCTATTTCTTTACTTTTGGATATTCTTAGCGAAACAAATTACTATAAATTCATTTTTCAACCAAAACAACTTGTTTAAAACCCATTGTTTTCGTTTCTCCATATATTTACACAATCAAAAATTAATTTACACTTCATATCATGAATTAAGTATCAATTTTGATTCTAAAATAAGCCACATCATATATATATAACTGTAACTTACTATAAACATGGTTTCCTCACATATATCATGTATTTATGAATTTAACAACTTTAAATCACATACTAAACATATAGAAACAGTTTATATGAACAAATTAACATGTTTTAATCCATACATCAACGAATTGTTCATGAAACTCACACATACAAAACTTTTTAAAATAAAACAAAACTAAGCTTTAAAAATTAAAATTTTACCTTCAATTGCTAGTTTAGCTTTGTTAGATAATAACAAATTGCTTTGATAATCCCCCTCTTCTTCCGATTTTCTCTCAAACTTCTCTAGAGCTCTCTCTCTCTCTCTCTCTCTCTCTCTCTCTCTCTCTCTCTCTCTCTCTCTCTCTCTTTCTTTTTTGTGTTTTCTCTTCTTTCTCCTCTCTATTCTTTCTCTCTTCTAACTTTACGTAATATAACTGTTATAATATATTATAAACTGTTATAATACATAAAAAAAACTGACAAAACCCATAATGTCTACTTAATAATTTATTAGTTATATTATTAACCACTCCAAGCTCATTGCTTTCTTCTTTGCTCGGACTCTAAACGGAGAAGGGAAGAGTTGGAGTGTAATAACCCGATATTTTCTATATAATTAAATCATAAATTTTGTGTATAAATTTTTTTTTATTTTTTTAAAGGTGGGAATATGTATAAGGTAAAGCTTATGTATTTATGTGATAAATAAAAATTTATTTATTACATGAAAAATTATAAATAAATTTTTTTAGAATTATTGACCATTATAAATTATATTTTTATAATTAATTTTTGTAGTAAAAATATTTTTACTTTCCATGAAAATGTGATTATATATGTGACACCCATAAATCTAGGTACTTCATTCCCACAAGATTTGGTGTTCACTGTCCATACATTCATACTATCTACCCAAATAAATAGAATTTAAGTCATAAATCCTTCCCTTAAATAGGGTTACATTAATAAATTCAAAAATAATCTCAGGTTCTCTAACCTTTAAACATCATTCAAGTGCGGAAATAAAATCTATTACATCACATCATTATTAAAAAGTCTAAGATCATCATAATAAATAAAAGTACAAATCAGCATCACTTGTATAATTTTCCCTTTTCTTTGCTAGTTGAAGGTTCATCTACCTTCTCCACTTTAGCTGCAATGAGTTTATAAATATGCAAGAGTGAGCAAAACTATTGCTCACTGAATATAACAATGAATCAACAGGAGTATAATAATAAATGCCAACAATAGGCTCATCAAGAATGGATAGTACTCTAACAATGATAATCAGGAACTAGAATCCAAAACATAGAGTATACATAACTGAGGGTCATAAGACCATGAACTATATCCACAGTTGCGAGTAATCTTTCAACTCCAATTTTTACATTCATAAGACTATAAGGACTCCTCGTACTTAGGGGGGTCACCCCTTTGTACAATGTATTGTGCACAAATATTTTAACGCTACGCGTAAGTTATCCCCTAATAACAATAGGCTTGTTCATCTTAGTATTTAGAGTACAAGTCCGCACCAAAGAAAGTTTTGTTTGGATAAGCTTTCAAGGGTAATTTGAAGTTCAATGAACATCAACTAGAGGACTAGTTGAATTAATAGTGTTTGATAATCATAACAGATGTTTAATAACAACATAACATAGAACAATTGAGAATCATAAATGAATTGACTATACATGTTAAACTCATGCTTGAAATAACTATAGAGCATAAGTATTTAACAAAATGAAGAAAATGGTAAACCTTTGCTTGAACAATAAATAAGCTAAGGCTAGAGTCTTATAATATTAGAAATGAAATTACTGAACATACATTAACTGGTAGCAAGCTAGAAACTATAAACTTGCCCGACATGGTATTAAATTCAAGCAAGGAATAAAAACAGTTCAATAATAAAGACGAGAGTTCAAATTGTGTTCATTATACAAGAATGTAACTTAAGAAACTTGCTTAACTATAAACAAGTTAGAATGAATCAACAATATGAGAATTCAAATAACATTAGAGTTAAAGTTAGTTCGAATGAACTAGGATGATTGACTTATTCAATCAATAGTTGAAATAGAAAGCTTGCTCAATCAAAGAATAAAGCTTCATAATATAATAATGGAACTAGCTAAACGAAATTAAAGAATTCGGAAACTTTCTCAATGTAAAATATAGAGTTTAGAAACTTGCTCAATGTAAATATAGAGTTAGAAAACTTGCCTTGAGCGTAGGCTATAAAGTTAAACTCACAATCACCTACACATAATTTTAGAACCACAATACCTATTAAATATGCTAACATACCATAACATGATCATTACCATTTACATTTAAGAAACTCTAAGTGTTTTACTTTACAACACTTGTCTAACGTTCATTATGTATACCAAATTATCACATAACGCATTCTCGATTTACCAATCACTTTTAAAATTTTGAATTCATAATCCACATAACATGACTCTATTTAACCTTGTTGTTACATGATTCTAAAATTTCATAACCTTAGGCTAAGCTACAATGAATAACCAAAGTCTGCAGAATAAATGCAGACTTGATTAATTCGAAAATGGGCACTTTCATGGTGCCTTGCATGAGTTTTTATATAGGGGATCTTGTGGCGCTACGCTTAAGTGGTTGCTTAGCGCCGGTCGACTTCTTGCGAACTCGGTTTTGCGTAGCGAGCTACTAAGCACTTTTCTTAAGCCAACTAACACGAATTTCACCCATCAAATAGTAAAATTAACACATACAAATGATACAACACCATTAAAACATGCCTCACTTATATATCAATATAGAACAACTTAACAGCAATTACACTACTGTAATTTCTCAAATTTCATGTTTTTCAAATAAAACTCAATTTTCTTAACATTCATCCTAAAAATCATCACTGTAAATTCATTAAATGATCAAATCATCTATTTCAAATAACATTATGTTCATATCTCAATGAACTAACTTCTACAAGCTTCAATTTATACATTCACATACAAATTGACTATTAAAATTGATACTTACTCAGACTATATGAAGAACATAAACACTGACATCATTTTCTTTTACTGTTATCCGAATTTAGCATAAATTTCTCATTTAAAACACAATCTCCAGTTATCATATACTCATATAATCACAAGTAATCCCATAATATAGCAACAATTTAATAATTTGAAATTCACAGATTATATAAAAGTTGTCGTAACACTCATAAACATATATATATATATATATATATATATAATACTAATGTTGTGTAAATATACCTTGAATTTGCTTGCAATCCTTGTTAACTCACTAGAATTTGCCGTGAAAATTCTTGAGGCTCCTTTCCAATTCTCTCTCAAGTTCTCTATCACTCTCTCTGAACTCTCTCAAAATCCAGCGTATAGTGAACAAAACTAAGCCAAAACTGATAGCCAGCGTACGAAATAAACTGATTGTCTTAATACTGAAAGTAGTATGCACACAAGCCAATCATGTTTGATGATAAAACATATACTTTGTAACAATCTTATTCATTTATTAATAAAAGTATTAATTTATTAAAGGCTTTTAATTATCTACATGATCTTTGTTTTATAATATGTGATAAACCCATAGTTTTAAGCAATGCTTTTAGAATAATGATGATGATCATTTTAATGAGATCTAAATTCTTAGAAAGCTTAAAACTAAAATAGTTCCCAATCATTGGATTACTAAATTGGGGATTAGTGAATCCGGATAGATTGGTACATCGTTGCTTGCTTTCATTAGATGAGGATGATTGATCTCATGATCATTTGTGTGGAGACACTAAAGCAAGTATGTAGGTGCTTATTAGAGAATAAGTTCATTGAGCATTGGCTCGCTAAGGAGGAATACCTAATGGAGTTTTATTTGCTGTCAATAGGAATTCTGTAGTGATAGTAGTACAAGTAATCCTTGGACTTGAGATCATCATAGTATCTTGTGTATGATGAGTTATACTTTGACTTATTCCTTAAGACCCTTAGGGTATATCAAAGGGTATGCTTGGGTATAATAAGTTGTACATGGAGATAATGTATGATCAATAAAGAATCTACCACTTCTAATAAAAGAAGAGAAATGTCTATGTGATTCGATAAATGACAACCCAGTAGTCTTTGGCGAAGATGAGAATGAAATTAGAAAGGAGTTTCTAATTTGCATTATTTGAGTTGTGCATTTAAGGATCGAAATACATATAATTAAATAAAATAAGACTTGTGGTAATTCCATGTCTTATATTTAATTGGGACATTGTATGGTGGAAGGATTGAATTGTATGGTAACTATTTACTCAAAGGTTCTTTAATGATTAATGTTGAAATCTATATTATCCGGAAAGTCGTTGATCATTGGGGAGGCTTTATCCCTATTGTAGAATAAATATTATTTATTTAAATAAATTAATTGTTTAATTTATTTATTTAAATAAGATTAAATTATTCTAATTGATTTATTCACAAGGTTTAATATGGAGAACCTAAAGGGTCACACCATAAAAGGAAGAATAATTATTTAAGAAGTTAATGGCATAATCGTAATAATATGTTAAGTATATTTAATTTAATCTATGGTGATAGAATAAATTAAATAGCTTAATATTTATTATTTAATATTTTTGAAATATTAAATATAAATTAATAAGAGGAGTCTTATTAATATTATTACAATTATTATTATTTTAATTTTTAAAAGAGTTTAGAAATTAATTTAATATAAGTACTCTCATTTATTCCTAATAGGATTAGGAGGGAAAATTAGTTAAAGGAGTTTAATTAATTATCCCTAATAAGATTAGGGAGCCCATTGAATTAAAAGAGTTTAATTAAGTAATATCTTATTTCATTAAATAAGGTTACTTGATATCTTTATAAGATGAGTCTTATATCAGATATCAAATGTACGTAATAATTCCAATTTGTTGGAGAGTACGCCCTTTCTATAGAGATAGAAAACTAGGGTTGAGCCAATATCCCTTCTTCTTGAATCATTATTATTCCTTGGTGGATCACCTCTAGAGGCCAAACATATGGGTGGCTAACGTTGATCAAAGGAAGGAACAAA
The DNA here is from genome assembly GCA_020205615.1 of Panax quinquefolius. NCBI lineage: Eukaryota > Viridiplantae > Streptophyta > Magnoliopsida > Apiales > Araliaceae > Panax > Panax quinquefolius. Next base: position 63,911,357 of record CM035153.1, read on the forward strand.
CCCGGTGGATTCAAGTTGAACGCAAAAGGATTTGGAGGTGAACTTGTACCTGAGGAAGCTCGATCTTCAAGGGTATGATTTTATTTCTTATCTTTTCGTTTAATTAATAATTGTGCATAAAGGGTGATCCGGGTATATGGTTTGTAAATTTTTTTTAAACTCTGATTTTACACGTTTCCGCATTTTTATGCAATTTGATTGCGTTCATGAATATTACAAACCTAACAGTGGCATCAGAGCCAAACCTTTATGTGAATTATTAATTATTTTAATTTAATATGTATATTGATATGTGTTTAGAACAATTTAATTGGGCATAATTTTATTGTAAAAAAAATTTAAAAAAAAAAAAAAAAACGCGAAATATTTTTTTTTCGCTGCTGATTTCTGTGGCTCATGATTCGCTGTCAAAAGGGGTTATATATATATGATATATACTTTACAAGAAAATAGAATTAACAAGCAACAAGATTCCAACGTGGCCCATGTAATAGAAAACAGGAAATCATGGCCACGTGTAAAGCAAGGCACTCAGCAGGTTAGTCCATGGAAGGTCAAGCTGTGCAGGATATATATGATTTTTGGTATATATATATATATATAATAACCGTACGGTTATTACTTCAAGGGATCAAATGTTCCAACGTAATATGAATACCATATATTATAAGGATGATTATTATATATATTATATATATAATATATATTACCGTAATATTTATTATATATATATAATAATTTTATAATTAAAATAAATAATTTATTTTAATCTTAAAATAAAAAGTTTATTTTAATATTAAAATATAAAGTTTATTTTAATATTAAAATATAAAATTTATTTTAATTTTAAAATTAAATTTCATGCTAACTAATTAGAGTTGGAATTGGATTCCATGATAACTAATTAGAGTTGAAATTGGATTCTATTTTTCCTTAAATAAAGGAGTTTATTTTGATATGAAATTAGATTTCATATTATTCAAAAATTAAAAGGTTTATTTGTGAATAGGAAAAAGAATCAGTACTTTCCTTAAATAAAGGAGTTTATTTAAATATGGAATAAGATTTCATATTATTTAAAATAAAGGAGTTTATTTGTGAATAGGAAAAGAATATTCGTGTTTCCTTTAATAAATTTTTTTTTAACATAACATGGAATTGGATTCCATAATTAATTAAAATAAAAGAGTTTATTTTAATTAAAAAAAAATTTACATGGAATTGGATTCCATAATTAATTAAAATAAAGGAGTTTATTTTGATTAAAGATTTTGATTAAAATAAAATAGTTTATTTTATTCAAAATTGGATAAATTAAAATAAAATAGTTTTATTTTGATTTAAATTTGGATTAAAATAAAGGAGTTTATTTTGATTCAAAAATTAGATTTTATACTAACTAAATTTGCCCATTAAATGATATCAATATATATATTAAATGTTTATTATTCATAAGATGAATGTTATTTATTGATGCATATGATGATGTGTATGATAATAAATGGGATTGATTATGGACTATTGACCAATATGATTGGATTTTATTTTAGTTGGATGCATGAATGTATGGGTTTTATTAAATGGGGTCTGCGTACCTCGTCTTCTCTAATTTTTCTGAATGTAAATTCTATTCCCCTCCTATGTACTTCCCTTTGATCACGATCAAGGTTTCTATTTATTTTAAATAGTTTTGTAATAGGAATAGTTAGAATTAATTTTGAAGAATTGGAGATCAAGGAGCAAGGAGGCGCTTGAAGACCCGTTTGTAATGGAGCAGGGTTTAAATGTAATAGTTATATTTAAATATTATTTCTTGCACCCCTAGGGTTTGACCTTTTGGTTCACTTGGTGGCTCTAGTGAACCAAACTAGAATAAAAGTCCATAATCAATCCGAGTAGAATATAGTATTCTATATGTGCATGCTTATACTATATATATTATATATTATATAAACATGCTTCGCATGATCATTAATATGACGCGTATTTTATATATATATATATAAATGCGCGCTTAAACAAGATGAGACAAATTAATAACAAACCCCTCAAATTTTTTATATTAAGTCTAAGCGTTCAAAGATATTTGGAATATCGAGCGTCGCCTTTCTAGCATGATAAAATTAATAGAGTATTAAATATTTAATATGAGTTTGTTTGTGTCACCACAAGGCAAGTATTAAGTATTTAAGATGTTAATTTATCACATTTGATGCTTATAAAGAAAATTGAACAATATTGTTTTGTTGTGTCACCACAAGGATGATATTTTTCTTTTTTGAATATATGGAGTGCTAGGTCGGACTTAACTTGGATAATTTTGATTCGGATGTGCCACCACTTGATCAAAATAATCTAAGAGGCAAAAGAAAAGGAGTTAATGTAATTGACAAAAGTTGTCTACCTATTTATTTATATATAGTTTGTTGTGTCACCACAAGGCTATATACATTTGAAATGGGATTCTTATTCTCACTAGCAAATCTTTAATTAGATTTTGCCGAACTATATAAGTAAGGGTAATATAGTTTGGAGAAAATAGTGGGAGATACCAATTTAAAACAAGACCTAATTTATTTTGGTAATTAATAAAAGAATGTATGTTAAAATGTTGTTAATTACAAATTCATTTACAAAATTTTACAATGTCTAAAATTACTATCACTGCGAAGCATATTAGATGCTAAATTAACCAGCCCGAATTAAACGGATTGGTTAAGGAATTTGAGAATAGTTCTCATGGCTGAAAAGCTATCTTATGTCCTTAATACGCCTATCCCTGCAATGGTTGTAGACAATGCCTCTGAGAAGAGATTGCTATTTTTAGAAAGTGGCAAGATGATGCACAGTTGGCTCAATGCATCATGCTCGCATCCATGAGTAACTTGAGCTTGATCGACATGAAACTATGGATGCTTCTACTATATTCCTGCACATCAAGTAGTTGATGGTGAGGAAAGTAGGACTAATAGATATCAGATATCTAAGGAGCTCTTCCGATCTAGAATGATCGATGACACTACAGTACAGATAAAAGTCCTTAACATTATCAATTTGATTGATCAATTAGGACAACGAGTTTTGTCATGGATGGAGAGTTGAGCCAAGATTTGATCTTGTACTCACTCCCGGACTCCTTTCACAATTGTTGTAAATTTTTCATATGAACAAGCTAGATATCAGCTTTCAGTTGATTTGCTTAACATGTTGAAAATGTTGAGAGTCATTTTACAACTAAGAAAGACCATGTCTTCTTTGGTGCAGGCCAAAGGATCTTACGAAAAGAAGAACGATTCAAAGAAGGTATATAGAAAGGCAAAAACAAAGGATAATAAGAACAAAAGCGTCACGGATAGCAAAGGAGTTTGCTTCCACCGCAATAAGCTTTGGACCTTTGGAAAGAAAGCTGCGAGAAGCATCTTGCAGAGGCTAACCAAAGAAGCTTAGTGAAGTTTTGGTTCATAATCTGATTTTTTGTTCATGATTGAAATAAATTTTTTCTTTAAGTCGAGGTTCTACTTGGGTATTGGATCTGAGCTTTGGTTATCATAAATATAGATTTATGAAGGACCAAGCGAAGTAGAAAGTTAAACAAAGATAAGTAATCCTATATGTGGAAAATGAAGCAAAGGTTGATGCATTAGCTATAGAAACTTATAGTTTAGAAATGCCTACGGGCAAATCTATTAAGTCAATAAGTTGTTAGTGTATTCCATTCTTGTTAAAATATTATTTCCATTTTATTGTTGGACAATGAAATCTTTGGTATTATAATTAAGAACAATTGTTGTTCTATTTATAATAATAATATTTTGTATAGAACTGGAATATTACTTAATAAATTTTGTATACTTGACTTACATGAAAATAATTTTATAAATTGAACAAACTAGTATAAGAAAAGGAGATGATCATTCAAAGAGTTGAATGTATGTATTTGTTGAAATACAAGTGTGAATTATATGAAAAGGTTCAAAGAATTCAGAAGTGAAACAAATTGGCAAGTATTAAGATTCTTTGATTAGATCAAGGAATAAATACTTGTGCAATAAGTTTCTAGATCATCTCAAATGGTTTTCTCATAATGGACACATCGATCTGTGATAATTGATTGATGTATACGAATGAAAAAAAATCGTACCTTGTTGGACATGGTGCGGTCCATAACGATTTTACCGACATTCCAGTATCCTTCTGGGATAATGTCCTAAAAATGGCTGCATATCTACGAAAATGGTAACCTCAAAATCCGGCCCCAAGACTCCATAAAAGTTATGGACAGGAAGGATTCCTAATCTTAAGTTTGTTAAGATAAGGGGTTGTCCAACTTATGTGAAAATGTTTCAAAGGATAAGCTTGGGACAAGATTTAACAAGTACAATTTGTGGGAAATCCTAAAGTAAGTTTAGGGTATATGTTCTATAATCCTACTAAGTAAAAGGTGTTTGTTCATGAAAACAGCGCCTTCTAAGATAAAGGTGTTTATTATTGAAGGGGCTAGTGGGAGAATAATAGATCTTGAAGAGTTCAAGAACCACAAAACACTAAAAGTCAAATATGAGGAACCTATAGATAGACCTATTGTACCTGGCAATAGAATCATAAATGCGGAATAGTCAAGAAGATACCTAGGAGGTATGGATTCATCATGGATGATGATGATGAGGTACGCATCATGAAGATGATGATCCGATTACATACGATGAGGTAAGTGTTGTAGACACTCAGAGAAATGGATTGAAGCAAGTTTCTCAAATATGGAACATTCGTTTTGATGAGGCAATCAAAAGAGTTTGATTTTATCAAAAATAAGAATGAACCTAGTGTGTACAAAAGGGTCAGTGGGAGCATCGTGAAATTTCTAGTATTATATGTTGATATACTACGGATGAGGAATAACATACCAATGCTACAATCAGTAAAGATAAAGTTGTCTAAACATTCCTCCACGAATGATTTGGGAAGAGTATCTTAATTGGGGATAAAATCTATATAGATAGATTTAAAAGGATGCTCAACTTAACCCAAGGGCGTATATTCATTTGATGCTAAAGTCGTTTAGCATGGCAAACTCAAGAGATGTCTCATGTCGATGAGCTATGGAGTGTATCTCTTAATAGTCCCCACAGACTCACGAAAAGAGAGGTCGAATGAGTGACAATCATGTATGCAATGATATATACGAGACACGATGTTGATCGATCACATTATGGAGAAGTTCACTATGAGCGGTGAAAAACATCTTAAAGTGCTTAACCTTAGGCACTAAGGATGTGATCATATTCATGGTGGGTCTAAATTAAAACTAGAGGGCTTAATGAGACTCAAGTTTTTCAGACAGACCAAGACGACGAGAAAAATCCACTTTAAGGTAAAGGGTTACCTTGAGCGATTAGTGCGATGAATTAGAAAGGTTCCAAAGCAATGAAAGAGTTCTTTGGTTTAGTGATAAAGACAAAGTATATAGCTATAAATGAAGCTGCAAGTTGATTGTTTGGATTAAAAGTTCATTACAGAACTAGGAATAGTTCCTAAGTCTCATCTTGGATCTAAACATGTGTTGTGGCACTTTCATTTGATTATAAGAATCATTAAAAGATGAGAAATCACTATAGAGATGGTGGACTCTCAAGAACAATATTACATATCCATTAACTAAAGCTTATCCAACAGCAGGATAATCGTCACTTTGAAAAGAAGAGTATAAGATACAATGGCGATTGGCTTTAGTGCAAGTGGGAGATTGAAAGTAGTATGCACACAAGCCAATCATGTTTGATGATAAAGCATATACTTTGTAACAATCTTATTCATTTATTAATAAAAAGTATTAATTTATTAAAGGCTTTTAATTATCTACATGATCTTTGTTTTTATAATATGTGATAAACCCATAGTTTTAAGCAATGCTTTTAGAATAATGATGATGATCATTCTAATGAGATCTAAATTCTTAGAAAGCTTAAAACTAAAATAGTTCCCAATCATTGGATTACTAAATTGGGGATTAGTGAATTCGGATAGATTGGTACATACGTTGCTTGCTCATTAGATGAGGATGATTGATCTCATGATCATTTGTGTAGAGACACTAAAGCAAGTATGTAGGTGCTTATTAGAGAATAAGTTCTTTGAGCGTGGCTCGCTAAGGAATACCTAATGGAGTTTTATTTGCTGTCGATAGGAATTCTGTAGTGATAGTAGTACAAGTAATCCTTGGACTTGAGATCATCATAGTATCTTGTGTATGATGAGTTATACTTTGACTTATTCCTTAAGACCCTTAGGGTATATCAAAGGGTATGCTTGGGTATAATAAGTTGTGCTGAGGAGATAATGTATGATCGATAAAGAATCTACCACTTCTAATAAAAGAAGAGAAATGACCTATGTTATTCGATAAATGACAACCCGGTAGTCCTTGGCAAGGCGAATGAAATTAGAAAGGAGTTTCTAATTTGCATTATTTGAGTTGTGCATTTAAGGATCGAAATACATATAATTAAATAAAATAAGACTTGTGATAATTCCATGTCTTATATTTAATTGGGACATTGTATGGTGGAAGGATTGAATTATCGGTAACTATTTACTCAAAGGTTCTTTAATGATTAATGTTGAAATCTATATTATCGGAAAGTCGTTGATCGCTAGGGAGGCTTATCCTATTGTAGAATAAATAATATTTATTTAAATAAATTAATTGTTTAATTTATTTATTTAAATAAGATTAGAATTGTTCTAATTGATTTATTCACAACTTGGGGTTTAATATGGAGAACCTAAAGGTCACACCATAAAAGGAAGAATAATTATTTAAGAAGTTAATGGCATAATCGTAATAATATGTTAAGTATATTTAATTTAATCTATGATGATAGAATAAATTAAATAGCTTAATATTTATTATTTAATATTTGTGAAATATTAAATATAAATTAATAAGAGAGTCTTATTAATATTATTACAATTATTATTATTTTAATTTCTAAAAGAGTTTAGGAATTAATTTAATATAAGTACTCTCATTTATTCCTAATAGGATTAGGAGGGAAAATTAGTTAAAGGAGTTTAATTAATTATCCCTAATAAGATTAGGGAGCCCATTGAATTAAAAGAGTTTAATTAAATAATATCTTATTTCATTAAATAAGGTTACTTGATATCTTTATAAGAGGAGTCTTATATCAGATATCAAATGTACGTAATAATTCCAATTTGTTGGAGAGTACGCCCTTTCTATAGAGATAGAAAACTAGGGTTGAGCCAATATCTCTTCTTCTTGAATCATTATTATTCCTTGGTGGATCACCTCTAGAGGCCAAACATATGGGTGGCTAACGTTGATCAAAGGAAGGAACAAACCCGGTGGATTCAAGTTGAACGCGAAAGGATTTGGAGGTGAACTTGTACTTGAGGAAGCTCGATCTTTAAGGGTATGATTTTATTCTTTATCTTTTCGTTTAATTAATAATTGTGCATAAAGGGTGATCCGGGTATATGGTTTGTAAATTTTTTTTAAACTTTGATTTTACACGTTTCCGCATTTTTATGCAATTTGATTGCGTTCATGAATATTACAAACCTAACAAATACTCCAACTTAATTATAATGGCAGTTACAACATAAACGTATATAATATAAATATATTATATTTAATATTTTATTTATTTTATTTATATTATTAAATTTAAATTTCAAAAATTAGAAATATCAAAAGCCATAAGGCTTGTTTTGCAAACCATTTAAATTTTAAAGAATTAAAATACTTAAGCCTTGATTGGAAAAACTAATTTAAATCCTTTTTAATTTATTTTAATAAACACTTTATTTTATAAACTATAATAACATATTATTTCATAACCAACATTAACCCATTAAATTAATCACATACTATATTTTAATTAAATATAGCCTTTTAGCAAATATCACCAAATTATAATTTTCCTTATAACTTCATTTAATAATTTAACATACCATCTAAATTATTAAATCAACATAACAACATAACACCTCATATTATAATACAAACCTCTAAATTATAAATTAATTTAATTTAGTAACTTCTCTAATACATTTAGATCTAATACATTTAGATTCATCAACCATCACATCAATAAAATATTTATTTAACAACAAACACCTCAAATACTATTTATATAACTCAATAAATATTTAAATTATAATTTAAAATTTTGGATCTTTACATCCTTCCCTCCTTACAAGGATTCTGTCTCCAGAATCACAATTCAAACAATCAAATCGTCTTATTCTCCCCTACTTACAAAGATTCTGTCCCTAAAATCGAAGACACAGACTAAACAAATAACTCAGGGTAATTCTTCATTATATCAGCTTCGAGTTCCCACGTAGCCTCTTCGACATTGTGGTTTCTCCATATTAGCTTCACAGAAGGTATCACTTTATTCCTGAGCACTTGTTCTTTCCTGTCGACTATCTGGATAGGAATCTCTTCGTAAGACAAATCTTTCTTGAATCGCACAGCGATTCATACTCAATCACATGCTTGTAATCGGGTTTATCTGATGCAATAACAAACACGTGAAAAACATTGTGCACATGCTCTAATTCTGGAGGTAAAGCTACTTCATAAGCTACCTCCCCCACTTTTCGCAAAATTTTGAAAGGTCCAATAAACCTCGGGCTGAGCTTTCCTTTCTTGCCAAAATGAATTTTCCCCTTCCAATGAGAAACTTTCAGGAACACAAAATTTCCTACTTCAAACTCACGACTCTGTCTGTGTTGATCAGCATACTTTTTCTGTCGATCTTGAGCCGCTACCAGTCTTACTCTAATGAGTTTGACAACTTCAGTGGTCTGCTGAACCAGTTCTGGGCCTAGTAATTGACGTTCACCAACTTCTTCCCAGCATAGGGGAGTTCTACATTTCCTAACGTATAATGCTTCGTATGGCGGCATACCAATGCTTACGTGGTAACTGTTATTGTATAAAAATTCCACCAATGGTAAATGGTCATCCCAGTTTCCTTTGAAATCCATAATGCACGCTCTGAGCATATCTTTAAGCGTCTGCATCGTTCTTTCACTTTGCCCATAGGTTTGCGGATGATATGTTGTGCTCATCTTCAATTGTGTTCCCATGCATTCTTGTAGTCTCTTCCAAAAATTTGATGTGAACCTCGGATCTCTGTCTTATACAATTGACATTGGAACTCCATGTCTTGAGACGATCTCTTTAACGTATAGTTTCCCCAGCTGATCAAGATTAAATCTAATCTTGATTGGCAAAAGGTGTGCAGATTTTGTTAGTCTGTCCACTATCACCCATATCGCATCGTACCCTTTCTGAGTCGTTGGAAGACCTACTACAAAATCCATTGTAATATGCTCCCATTTCCATTCCGATATCTCCAACGGTTGAAGTAATCCGCTTGGTTGTTGATGCTCGGCCTTCACTTTCTGACATATCAAGCACTTTACAACGCATTCTGTAACATCTCTTTTCATGTTCGACCACCAAAAATGACATCATAAATCTTGATACATTTTCGTACTTCCCTGATGAATTGAATATCTTGAGCTATGTGCTTCCGTCAAAATTTCTTCTTTAACATCTTGAACTACTAGAACCCAAATTCATCCCTCGAATCTTAGCATTCCCTCAGTATCGACCTTGTACTTCCCTGATGAATTGAATATCTTGAGCTATGTGCTTCCGTCAAAATTTCTTCTTTAACATCTTGAACTGCTGGAACCCAAATTCATAATGTTCCTTCCAATGGTGAGTCTTCTCTTGACATATAACTATCTCCACTGTCTCCAGTTGAACATTATGTTTCAAATAAACTCCAAGATCATATAGGTAGTGCTCGTAGATATACTCAGCAAGTGGATGTGCACAACCCTGTCTTATGATAACTCGTTGGTCATTAGACATCTTGTATGATAGTGGAAAAACACCCTTCCAAAGTTGGGTTCACCTTACCCTATTCGGTGCACCAAAATTAAATATCAAATAACGTATAAAATACGACACACTTATCTAAAGTTCTCAATAAAATTATTTCCATACTATTTAGGGAGAACCTCAACAGCTATAAACCACCATTCTATTCCCATGTTATCTCCGCTCGACCCGACAACACTCTTATTACTTGAAAGGAATTGTGAAGCAAAAGGGCTAGCACAACTAGCTCAGTAAAGAATATTATGAATAAGATAATCAGATTATCAATAGCCTTCATCAGTAATAAATCAGAGATTTAGAACATATGGTAGATGATAAAACTTTTCAACCATAGTTGCAGCGGAATGAGCAATCCATTAGAAGAGTCAAATACACCATAAAGTCTATTATCTTCTCCATGTTAAAAGTTCGCCAATAATTCTTTAACCCTGTAACATTAATCAATAGATCCTGTTCACAGTCATTGAATAACTCATAATCATAATTGTAGTTCTAATTTTCTCTTCTCATCAAAGACAAAGATATTTTTCATCACATGTCTTTACCTGAAACATCAAAGATCATGGTTATACCAAATCATAGTTCATGTTCATAATCATACTAATAAGTTCATCTTTGCACTACGGGTATTAACAGTTCATCTTTGAACTATATGCCAAAGATATTCAACAACATGTCATCTTTGCACTACGGGCCAAAGATATTCAACAACAGGTCATCTTTTCACTAGACGCCAAAGATATTCATCAACAATTCATCTTTGCACTACAGGCCAAAGATGTTAATATTTCAAAGAAATATATAATCATTTCAGAATTTAAATAAACAATAATTATAACCATGTTGATCAATTCACCTTTACTCTTAAGCTAAAAATATTCAATTGTAAATTCAATGGTCATGATCATACCAATTCAACAATTAATCTTTTTGCCTCATCGCCAAAGAGAACCCATAGTCACGATCATACCAATAATCTACCCATCTTTACACTTAAGTCAAAGAGAAATTTCATCTTAGGGATTATAAAATGTTATATATGATAATAAAAACAATACGATCAACAACTACATTTAATTTCAAGAGTAATATTCATGAATCAATAATTTCATAACACCTTAATCCAAATGTTATAAATCACTTAATAATCTCATAATCTAATATTATTAATATTACCACAATATTTCAATCATTTCTTAAACTTATAAATAATTTATTTTAATTGTTTACACTTTACTAATCAATGCATTTAATCATCCTAAAATGCCAAACTCATAAAATTTCATCACCAATAACCAAAACCCTCATCAAAAATCTGCATATACCTTATATAGGATTCCCAAGCCATAAAATCATACTTTCCAATTTTCTTACTTCACATAACATATTTAATTCATTTACTCATAACTAGTCCATTTTTATGAAAAATACAAAATCAGTACAAACAAATTTTTTTTCCTTGGATTTAGTATAATATAGTTCCATATTGAACATATATTTTGCTCGGAATTTTTAAAATTCATTTACTATTTTTCATATGGCCAAAACTGCCAAATATTTAGACATTTATCATAAATTGTACTTTTGTCCAAAAATTCTGAAATTTATAGGGTATACTGATATTATATAGATGTACTCCCAATAAAAATTTCATCAATTTTGGAGTTAACCACAAGGAGTTATAAGGGTTTACTTTTAAAATAGTCTTTTCTCATAAAATTCATAACTCCTAATCAATACATCCAAAAATCGTCATTTTTGGACATAATCAATAAAACTCATTAAATTATCATTTTAAATTTTTCTAGAATTTTTGATGGTCCGAAAAATTACGAAACTGAAAAACATAATAACCCTTAAAAATCTCTTACCTCAAAAGAGCATTATTTCTAATTGGAATGTAAAGCCGACGGAACCTTGCACTGAATAACAACTCTCAAAGTATCTAAATACTCACAAAATATGCTTGATAATATATAGAGAGAAAGCTTATGTTTCTAGTGTGATTTTCAATTCTAACTTAGCCATCTATTTATAGGAAAATGTTAGCACGCCGAAGCAGACTTGACCTGCTACCTGATGGCTTTACCTGCTACTATTGCCACCCACCACATTTGAATTAGAATTTTAGCACATTTCTTCACCAACCATAGGTGGGGCCCACGCATTCTGGAATTTTCCACCCAAATGATAAATTCTGAAACTTCAACAATTTTTGAACCAGTCACCTCTTAAAATTCATAACAATTTATACGTTCTTTTTTTACGGTTCAAAATTTGTGGACATATACTCAACTTATTTATGTATAACATATCCAAAAATCATAACGATCCAACGGTCGGATTAAAAACTATAACTCACATAATATATCATAAGAACCTTTGGTTTAATTTTTAATACCTCCTTTCAAATAAAAAATCTTGATAAAACACCTCAACATTAATTCCTTTATTTATAACCACATAAATAAATCCATCATTTATATCCACATCAAATAAATATTTCCTTATCCTATAAATTAATAATTAATTATTCACAAATAATATTACGAGAATCACAATTATGACAACCGGGCCATTCCGTGAAAGAGGGGCTTTCGATAAGGATTTCTCCTTATTAGTAGCATGATTAGGTGACCAAACCCTCCTTGATGAGAACTTTCTAAACATTTCCAATAATGCTATCTAATAATATTATTCAAATAATATGAATTATTGACACGATAATAGGAAATCTTTATGCGGTGACAATTATTAAAACAACAATAATATAAAATATCAACGCAACAATTATTGAATCAATAAAATAAAATATTGAACAGTAATTACTATAAAAATTATTGAGTAGTGCCTTCTTACGTAAGAATCAATAATTCAAAAATCTTTGTGCAATCTGAGTATGTGCTCTCTTGTGCAACCACGCGACATTCTTGTATTTTAACCACCGAGTATTCTAACAGTTTAACGGTAACAACTACGTCGTTATTTATAAAAACTCAAACTTGTCGTTTTCTTCATCCGACAGTTATTCTGTTATGGGGCCCACAAATGACTGCGCCGTCGTACAAATATTCCCCAACAACAAGAATATTCTACGACCAAACGAATGTTCCCCGACAGTAATAAGTATTTTATAACCACTTGCGTATTTTAAAAAATTTACATATATCACCCTTAACTTTAAACTTTTATCAATTTAACCATTTACTGAATAATAATTATAAGAAAAATTGAATACTTTTATTTCATAAAATCTGAGGTCTTACAATCTCCCCTCCTTATGAAATTTCGTCCCCGAAATTTACGTACCTGGTATTTCAAAGAGTTGAGAATACCTTGCTTTCATCTCAGATTCCATCTTCCCTGTCCTCATGATTTCTCCATTGCTCATCCCTTGTATTTCAGATATAATTCTAGAATACAGCTTCAAAACAAAGGTTAATTGACATATCACAATTTGTCAACTTAAGTAAGAAAATTCAGCTTAGGTAGGACACACACTAGCGAAGGATATTACTCGTATCTCCCTTCCTAGTTCTAATCCCGGATCTCGCCTTGAGAGATCATATCCAAGCTCGATACCAAATGTGACGCCCCCAAAATAGGTCCAATTCATCCAACCTATTCTGAGTCGCCAAATACATGGTACAGAAAACAACTACAACTTTATTACTACAATTGTCGTGCAAAATACAACAACACATATCTTTGTGAGTTTTAATACCAAGCGTGACTCGTGTCCCAACTATGGACAGCACCTCACATTGATACATTACATAAAGGTACAACCAATAACTGTTTTAGAAATTAAAATCTTTGGGAAGTGCTCAAGAAAACCTTCGTACATAGGAGGCCATGAATCTAAGTTATGATAGATATCATATGTCCAGATAATTATCCTTGGTTGATCCAATAGACCCCAAAGAAAAATGAGAAGATTACTATCATGTTCCTTCCAATGGTGAGTCTTTTCTTGACATATAACTATCTCCACGGTCTCCAGTTGAACATTATGTTTCAAATAAACTCCAAGATCATATAGGTAGTGCTCGTAGATATACTCAGCAAGTGGATGTGCACAACCCTGTCTTATGATAACTCGTTGGTAATTAGACATCTTGTATGATAGTGGCAAAACACCCTTCCAAAGTTGGGTTCACCTTACCCTATTCGGTGCACCAAAATTAAATATCAAATGACGTATATAATACGACACACTTATCTAAAGTTCTCAATAAAATTATTTCCATACTATTTAGGGAGAACCTCAACAGCTATAGACCACCATTCTATTCCCATGTTATCTCCACTCGACCCGGCAACACTCTTATTACCTGAAAGGAATTGTGAAGCAAAAGGGTGAGCACAACTAGCTCAGTAAAGAATATTATGACTAAAGATAATCAGATTATCAATAGCCTTCATCAGTAATAAATTAGAGATTTAGAACATATGGTAGATGATAAAACTTTTCAACCATAGTTGCAGCGGAATGAGCAATCCATTAGAAGAGTCAAATAGACCACAAAGTCTATTATCTTCTCCATGTTAAAAGTCCGCCAATAATGTTTTAACCCTGTAACATTAATCAACAGATCTTGTTCACAATCATGTGAATAACTCATAATCATAATTGTAGTTCTAATTTTCTCTTCTCATCCAAGACAAAGATATTTTTCATCACATGTCTTTACCTGAAACATCAAAGATCATGGTTATACCAAAACATAGTTCATGTTCATAATCATACTAATAAGTTCATCTTTACACTACGGACATTAACAGTTCATCTTTGCACTACATGCCAAAGATATTCAACAACATGCCATCTTTGCACTACGGGCCAAAGATATTCAACAGCAGGTCATCTTTTCACTACACGCCAAAGATATTCATCAACAATTCATCTTTGCACTACAGGCCAAAGATGTTAATATTTCAAAGAAATATATAATCATTTTAGAATTTAAATAAACAATAATTATAACCATGTTGATCAATTCGCCTTTACTCTTAAGCTAAAAATATTCAATTGTAAATTCAATGGTCATGATCATACCAGTCAACAATTAATCTTTGCACTACTGGCCAAAGAGAACCCATAGTCACGATTATACCAATAATCTACCCATCTTTACACTTAAGTCAAAGAGAAATTTCATCACTGGGATTATAAAAATGTTATATATGATAATAAAAACAATACGATCAACAACTGCATTTAATTTCAAGAGTAATATTCATGAATCAATGATTTCATAACACCTTAATCCAAATGTTATAAATCACTTAATAATCTCATAATCTAATATTATTAATATTACCACAATATTTCAATCATTTCTTAAACTTATAAACAATTTATTTTAATTGTTTACACTTTACTAATTAATGCATTTAATCATCCTAAAATGCCAAACTCATAAAATTTTATCACCAATAACCAAAACCCTCATCAAAAATTTGCATATACCTTATATAGGATTCCTAAGCCATAAAATCATATTTTCCAATTTTCTTACTTCATATAACATATTTAATTCATTAACTCATAACTAGTCCATTTTCATGAAAAATACCAAATCAGTACAAACAAATTTTCTTTTCTAGAATTTAGCATAATATAGTTCCATATTGAACATATATTTTGCTCAGAATTTTTAAAATTCATTTACTATTTTTCATATGGCCAAAAGCGCGAATATTTAGACATTTATCATAAATTTACTTTTGTCCAAAAAAATTCTGAAATTCTGAGGGGTATCTTGATATTATATAGATGTACTCCCAATAAAAATTTCATCAATTTTGGAGTTAACCACAAAGAGTTATAAGGGTTTACTTTTGAAATAGTCTTTTCTCATAAAATCCATAACTCCTAATCTATACATCCAAAAATTGCCATTTTTGGAAACAATCAAGAAAACTCATCAACTTATCATTTCAAATTTTTCCAAAATTTTTGAAGGTTAGAAAAAATTACGAAACTGAAAAACATAATACCCCTTAAAAATCCCTTACCTCAAAAGAGCAGTATTTCTGACTGGAATGTAAAGCCGAAGGAACCTTGCACTTAATAACAACTCTCAAAGTATCTAAATACTCATAAAATACGCTTGATAATATATAGAGAGAAAGAGAGAAAGTTTATGTTTCTGTTGTGATTTTCAATTCTTACTTAGCCCTCTATTTATAGGAAAATGTTAGCATGCCGAAGTAGTCTTGACCTGCTACCTGATGGTTTTACCTGCTACTATTGCCACCCACCATATTTGAATTAGAATTTCAGCACATTTCTTCACTAACCATAGGTGGGGCCGACGCATTCTAAAATTTTCTACCAAAATGATAAATTCCGAAACTTCAACAATTTTTGAACCAGTCACCTCTTAAAATTCATAACAATTTATACTTTCATTTTTTACGGTTCAAAATTTGTGGACATATACTCAACTTATATATGTATAACATATCCAAAAATCACAACGATCCAACGGTCGGATTAAAAACTATAAATCCATCATTTATATCCGCATTAAATAATATGATGCTATCTAATAATGCTATCTAATAATATTATTCAAATAATAATTACTGTAACAATAATTACTGTAACAATTATTGAGTAGTGCCTTCTTACGTAAGAATCAATAATTTAAAAACATTCATGCAATACTGGTAGCTCTTTGTGCAACCACGCCAGACATCGTATTTTAACCATAGGGTATTCCAACAAGTATACTCAGTAATAACTACGTCGTTATTTATAAAAACTCAAACTTGTCATTTTCTTCATCAAGCGGTTATTCTATTATGGGGCCCTAAATGACTCTTGTGGTCGTCATACGAATATTCCCCGACAACAAGAATATTCCACAACCAAATGAATATTCCCCGATTGTAATGAGTATTTTATAACCACTTGCGTATTTTGAAAATTTTATAAATATCACCCTTAACTTTAAACTTTTATCAATTTAATCATTTACCGAATAATAATTATAAGAAAAATTGAATACTTTTATTTCATAAAATCTGAGGTCTTACAATCACTGCTATTTACATTACTTTCCTGAGCTATAACAGTTTCAGGACAACATCATCATCATCTATCCCATTGGTTATATCATACCCGGGATTTACATTTCATTTATTTTCTAATAACTTATCAATTACATTCTCTACAATGTCCTATTAAGATACTGCGTAGCCTTACGACGCTCTTCTCCCATAATTTGAAACATTGTTCGGCGATCCAACACGTATGATGGTAGCGTCTCGAACTGAATCGGATAACCCATGACTCAATCTTGAGCTCGACTGACCACGGTGTTGAATACGTTGTTCATCTCTTCCATCTTTCTCCTCTTTTCTTGTGCATCCTTCTCTGCTATTCCAGCTTGTTGATAAACTTCACTGTACGCATCTTCGGCTCTTGCCCTTTTTGTAGATTCCTCCTTCAGCTTATTCTCCAGTTCTGCAATCTTCTCCATCATTCACTCGTTCTCTCCTTCAGTGTGGACTAGCTTCTCTTCAACGTTGTTCAGTCGTTCTTCTTGATCCTGGATCTCATCATCTTTCTGTGCCATCGAGGTCTGTTGTTCAGCTACTATCTCTTGTAACTCCTCAACAGTATCTTGAAGTTCCACATTGCGGTCATACACCTCGTCGTACATAAGGGCAGCTATCGAATTTAGTGGAAGCTTTTCCTCCTCATCCTCCTCATCCCTCGACTGTGGCAACTCTACGGGATCCTCCTCGTCCATCTCTATCTCATCATCCTCATCAGGTGCCCTCTCCTACTCAACTACTGTGACTGACGGAACTGTTTCCCGTGGTAGTAGTTGTTCCCAAACTACCTGAATATCTCGAGGCTCCTCCTCTCTAGCCTGACTGGATCCTCCTATAATAGTCATCCTACCAACCAAAGTTGAAGTTTTAATTACTAATCATTACTACTCGACACCCACGAGCACAAAAGTTGTAATCACATAAGCACATAAGTGTTTTATTACTTTCTCTTTCCTAAAACTCAATAAGAGTTTATCATCACTATCTTTTCAAAGGTTACTTCCTAAGGCTTTTCCCCACCTAAGGTTCATAACCTAAGGCTTTGATACCAACCTGTGACACCCCCAAATATAGGTACTTCATTCCCACAAAATTTGGTGCTCACTGTCCATACATTCATACTATCTACCCAAATAAACAAAATTTAAGTCATAAATCCTTCCCTTAAATAGGGTTACATTAATAAATTCAAAAATAATCCTAGGTTCTCTAACCTTTAAACATCATTCAAGTGCGAAAATAAAATTTATTACAACACATCATTATTAAAAAGTCTAAGATCATCATAATAAATAAAAGTACAAATCAGCATCACTTGTACAATTTTCCCTTTCCTTTGCTAGTTGAAGGTTCATCTACCTTCTCCACTTTAGCTGCAATGAGTTTATAAATATGCAAGAGTGAGCAAAACGATTTCTCATTGAATATAACAATGAATCAACTGGAGTATAATAATAACTGTTAACAATAGGCTCATCAAGAATGGATAGTACTCTAACAATGATAATCAGGAACTAGAATCCAAAACATAGAGTATACATAACTGAGGGTCATAAGACCATAAACTATGTCCACAGTTGCGAGTAATCTTTTAACTCCAACTTTAACAGTCATAAGACTATAAGGACTCCTCGTACTTAGGGGGATCAGCACTTTGTACAATATATTGTGCACAAACATTTTAACGCTACGCGAAAGTTATCCCCTAATAATAATAGGGTTATTCATCTCAGTATTTAGAGTACAAGTCCGCACCAAAGAAAGTTTGGTTTGGATAAGCTTTCAAGGGTAATTTGAAGTTCAACGAACATCAACTAGAGGACTAGTTGAATTAATAGTGTTTGATAATCACAACAGATGTTTAATGTAAGACCCCAACTTATTATAAATGAAATTAAATTTCCTCTATTTATTATTTTAAAATAGTAAGGGTTGATTTGATTAATGTAGTTAGTTATGAAAAAAATTCGCAAATATTTCAAATAAGCAAGTGGTTATAAAATATTCATTGTTGTCGGGGAATATTCGTTTGGTCGTGGAATATTCTTACTGTCGGAGAATATTAAATGCAGGTATGACCTTGTGTGGCCCCCATAACCGGAAAGTGATTGGATGAAGAAAATGACAAGTATAAGTTGTTTATAAATAATAGCGTAGTTATTCTGAATTATCTTTGTTGAAATACTACGTGGTTAAAAAAACAAGAGATTATTTGCGGTATTGCACCAATTATTGATTCTTACGTGAAGAAGGCATTACTCAATAATTGTTATAGTAATTATTATTCAATATTTTATTTTATTGATTGATAATTGCTACGTTGATGTTTTATATTATTGTTGTTTTAATAATTGTCACTACACAGTATTTTCCATTATCGGAGCAATAATTCATATTATTTGAATAATATTATTAGATATCATTATTGGCAATGTTTCTGTCTAAGGAGAGGTTTGGTCGCCTAATTACGCGCTAGTAAGGAAAAATCCTTATTGGAAAGCCCCCTCTTTCCTTGGAACGGTCTGGTTGTCGATATTGTGATTCTGTAATATTATTTGTGAATAATTAATTATTGATTTATATGATAAGGAAAATATTTATTTTATGTGGATATAGATGGAGAAAAATTTTAATGTGACAATTGTTGAAAATTAATATTTTATCTTTTTCTGATAAAATAATTCATTTAAATATATTATTATATTAAATAATATAATAATGGTGATATTTTTACAATGAATGTGGGCTATATGAATAAATGAGGAAGAGTATTTTTGTTACTAAAAATGTTTAACACATGTTTTGTGTGTTGATGGACCCCATTTTTGACTGAAATTTGATTATAGCCTGTAAAATCGTCCGTATGGGAATTTTTGTCAATTTCTGTTTGGAATTTGGAAAAACTTTCTTCTGCAAAGTTGTAGAGAATTAAATTTCCTATGGAATGAACATAAGATTTGAATTTTTCTGAATAAAGGGCTATTTATTATGAATTATTGAAGTTCCGAAGTTCTGGAATAATTGATTTTTGGAGTTTAAAATGTTTTTTGTAAAGAAAAACATTTTTTACACTTGGGTGGGCCCCACATGAGTGGTAAACATGTTGAATTCAGTTTTCTTGGTGTGCGTAGGAAATTTTTTTTATATATTAATATTTTATTAAATTTTTTTCTTTGGTGTTCTAAGCAATTTCCTATAAATAGGGTGCTTAGGTTAGAATTGAAAATCACACCAGAAACTAAAATCTTCTCTCTCTATATTATCGAGTGTATTCTTATGAGTATTTTGATACTTTGAGTGTTGCTTTATCTGGTGCAAGTTTTTCAAAGACTATATATCGATATTTCGATCAAATCTTGTCTTTTTTGGAGGTAAGGGATGTTATTTTTTTTTATAAATGATATTATTTCTTTCAATATCATTATGCCGGAATATTGGTAAAATTTTTCTTGTGAAATTCTTGTCTTTTAGTGTTGGGGTTACTATTCACGAATACGGCACTATTCACAGAAAAATTAAAATCTCGTTTTTTGTCTAAGATATCTATTATGGATACTAGCTTTGATTGTATCCATGTTTTGATCATTCTTGAATTTTACTCCATTATGATTATTTATGAAGTATTTTTGAACTCGGAATGTTTAAAGTATGAATCCTTAATATTTGTTCATTTGTTTCACTGGATTCGTTGTCTTTAAAATATTTTTCATCATCCTCAGTCCTAAATGATTATATGACTGAATATCTTTGGCCTATAGTGCAAAGATGAATGATTTTCTGATGAATATCTTTGGCCTGTAGTGCAAAGATGATTTTTGAACAGGTGTTGAGATGAACATGACCAACTGATGAATATCTTTGGCCTGTAGTGCAAAGATAAATATTTGATTCAAGATGTATATTGATTGATGTTACAGGGATAAAATATTGATGATGGACTTTTAAATTCATAGATAATAGTAGATTTCATTCTGTACGTAACTCTTCTATGAATTATTATTTTCGCTGCGAATATTGATCTAAAACTTGTTGTTTATTATATTCTATCAGATTTTTCCCTGTTGAAGACTAATGATAATTTGTTCTATATTATCTTAGTCATAATATTTTTTACTGGGCTAGTTGAGCTCACCCTTTTCCTTTTTGTTCCATTTTTCATCTCAGGAGGCGAGAATGTAGCCAGTACTAGTCGGGGTATGGAATGATGGTTCTAGAAGTTGTTTTAGTAGTCATCACCATTTTTGTAAAATAATGTATCAATAATTGTAATGAGGTCTTATTTGGGTGTGAATATTGTCTAGAAGACAATATTTGTATTTAAACTCACAGTTTAAGTGTTGTTGTATTTTGCACGACAATTGTATTAATAAAGTTGTAGTTGTTTCTATACCATGTATTTTACAACTCAGAATGGGTGATGTATACCTATTTTGGGGGTGTCACAGTTGGTATCAGAGCTGAGGGATATGGTCTCTGGCGGAGATCGGGGAATAGAACTAGGAGGGGAGAGATGAGTAAATCCTTCGCTAGTGTGTCCTTCCTAAGCTTATTTTTTGGTCGGACATAATATAGGGATATTATGTGATATATTAATTTGTTTAATTAACCCTTGTTTTATGGCAGTATTTGAGAATGGCAACTGAGAATGTTAACAGTGGAGTAAATGAGACCGTGGAGACACCTTTACCCACCAATGATGAAAGCGTACTGTGCAAGCAATGTTTCTCTGTAAACAACACCGCTGATCAGACGATGAACGATGGAATGTTTAGAAGCTTTTTGCAATTCATGCAAAATCAGACGAAGGAGGCTCGTGTACAAAATACAGGTGGAAATGATAGCAACAAACGGTTTGTCACAGCTATGCAGTTCAAGGAGTTGGGACCACCGTGCGGGAAAGCGGATCCGATTAAAAGGCGAGCGTGGGTCAAACAAATTACCAAGATATTCGATGTCTTGGGATGCATGGAGGAATAGAAGGTTCCATTCGCCATATTTATGTTCCGTAATGAGGTGATTCTTGGGTGGGAATCGTGAAGCGCGTACCATCCGGTAGCACTTTAGCATATCTTGGGAAACGTTTCAGAAACTGTTCAATAATAAGTACTTTCCTGAAAGTATTCGTCATATGAAGGAGGTAGAGTTTATTAGACTGAAGCAGAACAACATGACGGTGTCCCAGTACGAGGCGAAGTTCACGGAGTTATCCAGGTTTGCACCTCATTTGGTGGAGAATGAGGAACGTATGACGCGGATGTTTCTGAGAGGTTTGAAACCCGACATATGTTAGTATCTCATTTCTCATAAATTTTCTCTACATTCAGATGTTGTCAATAGGGCTCAATTATTAGAGCGAGATAACGAGTACGTTCAACCGAGGGACCACAACTAGGGTCATACTGGTGATAGCAGTCATCGGAGCAATGATAACCAGCGGGGAAAGAAAAATGCGGACAAGAGCGGCAACCACTCTGGTGGTAATCATGACCATGAAAATAGAAGAAGCGTGTCGGGGGGAGATTTTAAAAAAAAGGAGATTCAACAATGACAATGTGAAGACGTCAGCACCAACAACAACTGGTTCTAAGGGAGGAGAACGACCACTGGTCGTATGCTATAAATGCAGAAAAGAGGGACATATCAGCCCAAACTGTCCACAATAGTTCAAGGTATGTTATAATTGTGGAAAGGAAGGACATATCGCTCGAGATTGTACTGTAGAGAAACTAAGTTCAGCGGGGATGGTGACTCAAAAGGCTGTCCCAAAAAAGTCAAAGTCAACGGTTCTTGGAAGAGCGTTTGTCGTGACTTGTCAAAATGCAAGGAACCCAAACGAGGTGATCACGGGTAAGCTAATCATAAATTCTTGTGAAGTTTATACCTTACTAGATACCGGTGCTACCCATTCATTTATCTCTCCTGCTTGTGCTCAACGTTTAAACATGACTCCGGAGAAATTAGACTTTGACTTATCTGTGGAGACTCCGTTAGGAGAAACTTTCAATACATCCACTGTTTATAAATCTCGTTTGATCCAAGTTGGCACCATCACATTATCTGTTGACCTTATCTCTTTAAAGATACTTTCTTTTGATGTGATTTTAGGAATTGATTGGTTAACTACTCATCATGCCAAAATTGATTGTTTTCATAAGGTTGTTAGTTTTCATATTCCTAATCAACCTGTTATTCGAATTCAAGCAACTAAACCACTAAAATCAATCACTGTTATATCAAGCCATAAAGCCATTCCTTTATTAAAAAATGGATGTCAAGCTTTCTTAGCCCATGTTATGAATTTGAATAAAAACACGTCAGATTTGAATAATATTCCTGTTGTTAGTGACTTCCCAGACGTATTTCCTGAAGAACTTCCCGGTCTACCCCCAAAACGTGAAGTTGAATTCTTTATTGATCTTGAACCTGGTACAAAGCTCATATCTAAAACCCCGTATCGAATGGCTCCTATTGAACTTCAGGAGTTAAAGGTCCAACTACAGGAGTTGTTGGACATCGATTTCATTCGTCCTAGTACATCTCATTGGGGTGCTCCTGTTTTATTTGTAAAGAAGAAAGACGGGAGTATGAGACTTTGTATTGACTACCGGGAATTGAACCATATCACTATCAAGTATAGGTATCCGCTACCTCGCATTGATGACCTGTTTGACCTGTTGCAAGGAGCACAATTCTTCTCAAAGATCGATCTTCATTCTGGATATCATCAATTTGAAGATTAGGCGAGGATATTCAAAGCGCGCTTGAGAACTCGGTACGGGCATTATGAATTCCTAGTCATGTCTTTTGGATTGACTAATGCTCCTGCGGCTTTCATGGATATGATGAACCGAGTATTTAAAGAATATTTGGATTAGTTCGTTGTTATCTTTATTGATGACATCCTCATATATTCCAAAAGTCGTGAAGATAATGAGCACCATTTGAAGCTGGTACTCCAAAGGCTTCGTGAAAACAAGCTATATGCCAAGTTGAAGAAATGCGAGTTCTAGCTTGAGGAAGTAGCATTCCGGGCACGTGGTGTCAAAACATGGAGTATCTGTTGACCCGGCGAAGATTAAAGCAATACAAAGTTGGGAGCAGCGAAAAGTGTGTGACCAAAATACGTAGCTTTACGGGTTTATTTGGTTATTATCGGAGATTCGTGGAAGGATTTTCTCGAATCGCTACTCCATTAACTCAGCTGACTCAGAAAGATATAAAATTCGTATGGAGCAAGGAATGCGAGAAGAGTTTTCAAGAGCTTAAGAGAAGACTCATTTTGGCACCTGTTCTGACAATACCATCTGGTTCGGAAGGATTTGTTATCTACAACGATGCTTGAGGCAAAGGGATAGGATGTGTTCTCATGCAACATGGGAAAGTCATAGCCTATGCCTCACGACAACTTAAAGAATATGAGAGGAATTATCCTACTCATGATTTAGAGTTAGCGGTGATCGTTTTAAGCTTAAAGATCTGGAGGCACTATCTATATGGGGAGAAAGTGGAGATATATTCGGACTATAAAAGCCTCAAATATTTCTTCACCCAAAAAGAACTCAACATGCAGCAATAGCGTTGGCTCGAAATTTGTTGAAAGACTACGACCATACCATTCAATACCATCCCTGGAAAAGCGAGCGTGGTAGTGGTACGCGTTGAGTAGAAGATCATATTTGCGAACGAGTGCGATGTTGTCAATGCAAAGGCCCATTTTGTATGATTTACAAAAGATGAAGATAGAATTCAAGACTCCGGGGACTCATGCGATGATGTCAAGTATACGCATAGAACCGAATTTAATTGAAAAAGTTAAAGTTGCTCAAGCCACAGACCCGGAGCTGATGCGTATGAAAAAGAAAGTACAAGAAGGTGCTATTCCAGAAGAAAGAATCGATGAAGAAGGAATACTTCGAGTCCACTCCAGACTTTATGTTTCTAACGACTCTGATTTGAAGTACAAGATCATGATGGAGGCACACAATACACCATTTTCAATCCATCCTGGAAGTACCAAAATGTATCGTGATCTTCGACATACATTTTGGTGGAACAATATGAAGAGAGAGATCGCGAAGTTTATCTCGAGGTGTTTAACTTGTCAACGTGTAAAGGCGGAGCATCAAGTGCCTAAGGGTCCATTGCAACCACTTGAGATTCTGAAATGGAAGTGGGAACACATTACCATGGATTTTGTTACGGGTCTTCCCAAGGTTTCTCAAGGCATAGATGCTATTTGGGTTATTGTTGATAGATTAACCAAGTCTGCTCATTTCTTGCCGATACGGGAGACTTATCCCCTTGAGCGTCTTGCTCGTATGTATGTAAATGAGATTATGAGATTGCATGGCATGCCAGTATCCATAGTTTTGGATCGTAACCCAAGATTCACTTCAAGATTTTGGGTTAGCTTGCAAAAAGCTATGGGCGCAGATTTCTAATTGATTGGCGCATACCATCCTCAAAGCAGACGGACAATCGAGAGGACTATTCAAACTCTTGAAGATCTATTAAGACTCTGTGTCCTAGACTTCAAAGGGAGTTGGGATAAGTATTTACCATTGGTGGAATTCTCCTACAACAACAGTTATCAGGCAAGTATAGGTGTGGCTCCATTTGAAGCATTATATGGACGGAAGTGTCGCTCTCCAGTATGTTGGGATGAGGTGGGTGAAGCAACATTGTTGGGACCCGAGTTGGTACGTATGACTACGGAAATGATCCAAATGATTCGACAACGTATACAAACGGCACAAGATCGACAAAAGAGTTATGCGGATCTTCATCAAAAGGACGTGGAATTTAGTATTGGGGATCATGTATTGTTGTGTGTTGCTCCATAGAAGGAAGTTACAAGATTCAAGAAAAGAGGAAAGCTCAATCCACGATTTATTGGTCCATTTCAGATTCTTGACAGAGTAGGAAATGTGGCCTATAGACTCGCGTTACCTCCAAGTATATTTCGTGTTCATAATATTTTTCACATATCTGTGCTTCGTAAATATGTGAAAGACCCGAACCACGTTATTGAGTTAGAACCAGACGAGATAGCTGAAGACTTAACGTACGAGGAAGTACCTGTCAATATCTTGGATAGGAAGGAGCATGTCTTACGTACAAAGGTCATACCACAAGTTAAAGTTTTATGGAGGAACCATGCTATTGAGGAAATGACCTGGGAGTTGGAAACGGAAATAAAAGTGAGGTATCCTCACCTTTTTGAAACACCAGGTACGTACGTCAATTTCAAGGATAAAATTTCATAAGGAGGGAAGGTTGTAAGACCCCAACTTATTATAAATTAAATTAAATTTCCTTTATTTATTATTTTAAAATAGTAAGGGTTGATTTGATTAATGTGGTTAGTTATGGGAAAAATGCACAAATATTTCAAATAAGCAAGCGGTTATAAAATATTCATTGTTGTCGGGTAATATTCGTTTGGTCGTGCAATATTCTTACTATCGGGGAATATTCGTACGATGGCGCAGACTTGTGTGGGCCCCATAACAAAAAGTGATTGGATGAAGAAAATGACAAGTATAAGTTGTTTATAAATAACGGCGTAGTTGTTACCGTTAATACTGTTGAAATACTCGGTGGTTAAAAATACAGTAGCACGCGGTATTGCACTAAGTATTGATTCTTACGTAAGAAGGCATTACTCAATAATTGTTACAGTAATTACTGTTCAATATTTTATTTTATTGATTCAATAATTGCTACGTTAATGTTTTATATTATTGTTGTTTTAATAATTGTCACTACACAGTATTTTCCATTATCGGAGCAATAATTCATATTATTTGAATAATATTATTAGATATCATTATTGGCAATGTTTTCGCTTCAAGGAGAGGTTTGGTCACCTAATTTGGCGCCAAGATGATGAGGAGAAATCCTTATTGAAAGCCCCTCTTTCCTTGGAGCAGATGCAGTTGTCGATATTGTGATTACGTAATATTATTTGTGAATAATTAATTATTAATTTATATGATAAGAAAAATATTTATTTTATGTGGATATAGATGGAGAAAATTTTTAATGTGACAATTGTTGAAAATTAATATTTTATCTTTTTCTGATAAAATAATTCATTTAAATATATTATTATATTATTATAATATAATAATGGTGATATTTTTCCAATGAATGTGTGATATATGAATAAATGAGGAGGAAGAGTATTTTTGTTACTAAAAATGTTTAACACATGTTTTGTGTGTTGATGGACCCCATTTTTGACTGAAATTTGATTATAGCCTGCAAAATCGTTCGTATGTGGATTTCGGTCAATTTCTGTTTGGAATTTGGAAAAACTTTCTATTGCAAAGTTGTAGAGAATTAAATTTCCTATGGAATGGAAATAAGATTTGAATTTTTCTGATTAAAGGGCTATTTATTGTGAATTATTGAAGTTCCGAAGTTCCAGAATAATTGATTTTTGGAGTTTAAAATGTTTTTTTAAAAGAAAAATGTTTTTTTACACTTGGGTGGGCCCCACATGAGTGGTAAACATATTGAATTCAGTTTTCTTGGTGTGCGTAGGAAAATTTATATATATATTAATATTTTATTAAATTTTCTGCTTTGGTGTTCTAAGCAATTTCCTATAAATAGGGTGCTTCGGTTAGAATTGAAAATCACACCAAAAACTGAAATCTTCTATCTCTATATTATCGAGTGTATTCTTGTGAGTATTTTGATACTTTGAGTGTTGCTATACGGTGCAAGTTCTTCAGTACTATATCTAGTATTCCAGTCAGAAGTACTGTCCTTTTGGAGGTAAGGGATGTTATTTTTTCTTATAAATGATATTATTTCTTTCAATATCATTATGCCAAAATATTGGTAAAATTTTTCTTGTGAAATTCTTGTCTTTTAGTGTCGGGGTTACTATTCACGTATACGACACTATTCACAAATATGGCACTATTCACAGAAAAATTAAAATTTCATTTTTATCCAAGATATCTGTTATGGATACTAGCTTTGATTGTATCCATGTTTTGATCATTCTTGAATTTTACTCCATTGTGATTATTTATCAAGTATTTTTGAACTCGGAATGTTTAAAGTACGAATCCTTAATATTTGTTCTTTTGTTTCACTGGATTCGTTGTCTTTAAGATATTTTTCATCATCTTCAGTCCTAAATGATTATATTACTGAATATCTTTGGCCTGTAGTGCAAAGATGAATGATTTTCTGATGAATATCTTTGGTTGTAGTGCAAAGATGAACAGGTGTTGAGATGAACATGACCGGTGATGAATATCTTTGGCTTTGTGGTGCAAAGATGAATATTTGATTCAAGATGTATATTGATTGATGTTACAGGGATAAAATATTGATGATGGACTTTTAAATTCATAGATAATAGTAGATTTCATTTTCTACGTAACTCTTCTATGAATTATTATTTTCGCTGCGAATATTGATCTGAAACTTGTTGTTTATTATATTCTATCAGATTTTTCCTTGTTGAAGACTAAGGATAATTTTTTCTATATTATCTTAGTCATAATATTCTTTACTAGGCTAGTTGAGCTCACCCTTTTCCTTTTTGTTCCATTTTTCATCTTAGGAGGCGAGAATGTAGCTAGTACTAGTCGGGGTATGGAATGATGGTTCTAGAAGTTGTTTTAGTAGTCCTCACCATTTTTGTAAAATAATATATCAATAATTGTAATGAGGTCTTATTTGGGTGTGAATATTGTCTAGAAGACAATATTTGTATTTAAACTCACAGTTTAAGTGTTGTCGTATTTTGCACGACAATTGTATTAATAAAGTTGTAGTTGTTTTTGTACCATGTATTTGACAACTCAGAATGGGTGATGTATACCTATTTTGGGGGCATCACATTTAATAACAACATAACATAGAACAATTGAGAATCATAAATGAATTGACTATACATGTTAAACTCATGCTTGAAAAAACTATAGAGCATAAGTATTTAACAAAATGAAGAAAATGGTAAACCTTTGCTTGAACAATAAATAAGCTAAGGTTAGAGTCTTATAACATTAGAAATGAAATTACTAAACATACATTAACTGGTAGCAAGCTAGAAACTATAAACTTGCCCAACATGGTATTAAATTCAAGCAAGGAATAAAAATAGTTCAATAATAAAGACGAGAGTTCAAACTGTGTTCATTATACAAGAATGTACCTTAAGAAACTTACTTAACTATAAACAAGTTAGAATGAATCAACAAAATGAGAATTAAAATAACATTAGAGTAAAAGTTAGTTCGAATGAACTAGGACGATTGACTTATTCAATCAACAGTTGAAATAGAAAGCTTGCTCAATCAAAGAATAAGGCTTCATAATATAATAATGGAACTAGCTAAAAGAAATTAAAGAATTAGGAAACTTTCTCAATGTAAAATATAGAGTTTAGAAACTTGCTCAATGTAAATATAGAGTTATAAAACTTGCCTTGAGCGTAAGCTATAAAGTTAAACTCACGATCACCTACACATAATTTTAGAACCACAATACCTATTAGATATGCTAACATACCATAACATGATCATTACCATTTACATTTCAGAAACTCTAAGTGTTTTACTTCACAACACTTGTCTAACGTTCATTATGTATACCAAATTATCACATAACACATTCTCGATTTACCAATCACTTTTAAAATTTTCAATTCATAATCCACATAACATGACTCCTATTTAACCTTGTTGTTACATGATTTTAACATTCCATAACCTTAGGCTAAGCTACAACGAACAACCAAAGTCTGCAGAATAAATAGACTTGATTGTTCGAGAAATGGGCACTTTCAGCGATCGATGTATGAGTTTATATGGGGGACGACGCGCTTGCGCTAACTGTGCCCACTTACATTCGTGCCTAAGTTTTTCTTGGCCTTACCATGAGACTTGCAGAACTCAGTTTTGCAGAACATAGCTACGACACTTTTCTTAAGCCAACTAACACGAATTTCACCCATCAAACAGTAAAATTAACACATACAAATGATACAACACCATTACAACATGTTTCCTCACTTATGTATCAATATAGAACAACTTAACAGCAATTACACTACTGTAATTTCTCAAATTTCATGTTTTTCATATAAAACTCAATTTTCTTGACATTCATCCTAAAAATCTTCACTGTAAATTCATTACATGATCAAATCATCCCGTTCAAATTACATTATGTTCATATCTCAATGAACTAACATCTACAAGCTTCAATTTATACATTCATATACAAATTGACCATTAAAATTGATACTTACTCAGACTATATGAAGAACATAAACACTGACATCATTTTCTTTTACTGTTATCCGAATTTAGAATGAATTCCTCTTTTAAAACACAATCTCCAGTTATCATATACTCATATAATCGCAAGCAATCCCATAATATAGCAACAATTCAACAATTTGAAATTCACAGATTATATAAAAGTTGCCGTAACACTCATAAACATATATATATATATATATATATAATACTAGTGTTGTGTAAAAATACCTTGAATTTGCTTGCAATCCTTGTTAACTCACTAGAATTTGCCGTGAAAATTCTTGAGACTCCTCTCCAATTCTCTCTCAAGTTCTTTATCACTCTCTCTGAACTCTCTCAAAACCAAGTGTATAGTGAACAAAACTAAGCCAAAACTGATAGCCAGCGTAGGAAATAAACTGATAGTCTTAATACGCCAACTTAATTATAATGGCAGTTACAGCATAAACGTATATAATATAAATATATTATATTTATTATTTTATTTATATTATTAAATTTAAATTTCAAAAATTAGAAATATCAAAAGTCATAAGGCTTGTTTGGCAAACTATTTAAATTTTAAAGAATTAAAATACTTAAGCCTTGATTGGCAAAACTAATTTAAATCCTTTTTAATTTATTTTAATAAACACTTTAGTTTATAAACTATAATCACATATTATTTCATATCCAACATTAACCCATTAAATTATTCACATAATATATTTTAATTAAATATAGCCTTTTAGCAAATATAACCAAATTATAATTTTCCTTATAACTTCATTTAATAATTTAACATACCATCTAAATTATTAAATCAACACAACAACATAACACCTCATGTTATAATACAAGCCTCTAAATTATAAATTAATTTAATTTAGTAACTTCTCTAATACATTTAGATCTAATACATTTAGATTCATCAACCATCACATCAATAAAATATTTATTTAACAACAAACACCTCAAATAATATTTATATAACACAATAAATATTTAAATTATAATTTAAAATTTTGGATCGTTACAATATATTATTTAAATAATATATGAAAATGATTATTGGAATTATTATAATTATTATTTTATTATAGGAATTTATTCAGATTAGTTAAGTTAATTATTTTAACTTAATTAATAATGCTTATATGCATGATAAATCAGATATGGAATCCAAACCCTAATTTTGTATTTTAAACAAGGAATGAGAATAATAATATTATATTAATTATATTTTAGTGCTATAAATATGTACTGTATATCCAGAATAGACTCCAGGAGTTCACCCCCCTCACAGCCTAGGGTGTTCAATCCTTCTGCTCGTTCCTACGGAGTTTCGGAATTGACTCCAGGAGTTCGATCTGGTCCCCCAGCTCTCAATCCTTCCGCTCATTCCTCCACCTCCGGAAAGGACTCAAGGGGATCGATCCGATCCCCCGGCTCTTCTACCCTTTCGCTCTTTCCTCCGTAATTGTATGTGTGGACCGATAATGGCCGGTCAATTATGGTGTATTATGACAAACCCTAGAATTACCGGGATAAACCCTAATTTAAAACTTAAACCGGAGTTTAAGATCGGTCAAAAATTATGTTAATGTGATTAATAACAAGTATTAGAATTATAATCTAAATTAGGAAATCCTAATTATTAACTCGAAACCCTAATCGTGAAATTAGAAACCCTAATTACTAAATTAGAAACTCTAACTGCTAAATTGGTAACCATAATTGGTAAATTGAAAGACTAACTGTAATCAGTAGATCTTAAACTTAATAAGTAAGTTTAAGTAATCATGAAACCTAATTTAACTAAGGAAACCCTAATTTTAATTTTAGAAACTAAATTTTTTATTTTAACCCTAATTACAAAATCCTAGAAAATCATTGTGGCAAACCATAAGGTTAAACCCTAAGGGTTTGCCAAGATACAATTTTGCCATTAAATTTAGATGACAAATGTCAAAAATGCCCTTTTTGCAATTCTTTATTTGGATGGAGTATAGATCTTGCCATATATGTGATAGTTACCAACTCTAAGAGTTTAATTTGCCTTATATTCTCAGCAATCAGCCACATTCACCAGCCATGTGCATTGTAACATAATATATATAGATTCAAGAGAGAGAAAAGTCACTTATTAAGCCCATTTGTTCAACTTGCTCTCCACCAATCCTCTCTCTCTCTCTCTCTCTAGACCTATAAATTATATGGCCATTTCAGTCCTTTAGTAAGTCCCCACTACCTCCACATATAAATTAGCAAAGCCAAAATCAAGATTGACCAAGAAAGGTATAAAACCCTAGAACCAAATCTGAACTTGATTAATGTGTTAGATCTTATGATTTAATGTTAAAACATGTTGTTTATTGTCTATATAAGTGATATGGGTTGCTAGATGTTAGATCCATAACATCTAAGTGCTCGAAATTGATGATTTTCAAAATCTAGAAAATTGGGAAATATGGTCTGACAACCAAATGTCAGGTCACATACATCTCAGTATATTTATGTTTTTATTTGTTTAAAGGATTGTATTTGTAGTATGTTGTAAGGTCTTTACACTACAAGAAAAATGGCCATCTGCGACCAATGATATCGTGATCGCATCTATCCGGTACGATAATAATAATAATGACCGATATCTGCGAATAGATAAGGATTCTCGTCGCTAGTATATATCCATGTTGCATGCGATCATTGATCGGTCATTGAAGAATTTCCCCAAAAATTTGGTGCGAAAATTTGGTAGCGGCGACCAATTTGTATCGGTGACCGCAGCGGTCATTGATATATCCACATCATAAAAACTAGCGACCGCGTGCGATCATTGATGCATGATCATGATTCTTATAAACTTAATCGGACTACGGTTCGCGACATCGATCTGAGAAGAAAACAAAGAGGGAGATCTGAGACGAGGGAGAAGAGGGAGTAGAGGGGAGAGAGAAGAAACCATTGCCAGCTTGCTTGCGCTGCACCACCGCACACCACCGCACCACACATTTGCCATTGCTCCACTTTGGTAACCCCAATTAATCTCTAAAGTAAACTTTTAGTTATCCTTAATCCCTAAATCTCTAAATTAGACTAATTGTGCTTTATGTAATTCTATTTTTGTACATTTAAATTACATCAATAACTATGCTATACTCAAACCAATTTGGTAAAATTTCCTAATATTTATCTTGTTTCAATTTGGAATTTGATGGATTAGTTGTTTCACTTTGTGGGTTTTAGTCGTTGTTATTTCTCGGTCGGGTTGGATGTGATTTTATATTTTAGTTAATGGGTTTTGTTTTTGGGACGATGGCGTTGATTGTTTGATTTGTTTCTTTATCAAATCTATAGGTTAGAACTTGAAATTTGGAACTAGGAAAGAGCTAGGAAACAAAAAACAAAAATAGAAAAAGAATTCTTATTGAATCTGAGAATACTAGTAAAATATAAGTAGTATACTTTTTTAAAGCATAATTATCAATAATTTTATGTTTGGAACTTAATGTTTACAAATTAAGGATTAAATATAGTTAATAATAAATTTATAGTGATGATATATTTAATAAATTTATTATTATTTTATGAGTGTTATTGTAGGGAATCGGCGGGACATAATCGACTTCTTGTAAAGGTATTTTGTAAATGCTTACTCCTTTTGTTTTGGAATTATAGCTTAGAAATAATCGAGTTTATATTCTAGGCATGACTTTTTCTTGGCATTGTATAAGGTTATCCTCACATTTTTACATCTTTCTGTCTATAAGATCGTATATGGGAATTAATTACGAATAAACAATAAATTTCAATTGAAGTTGCAAGTTTCCAAATTTCATATAAAAATTAATTAACAAGAGAATGGTATTCAATCGTAGATACTTTGCTAAGAGGACATAGTACTTACCAAGATTATGCACGATTGATATGTTAAATTGGATTAGAAGTTACTGAGGTTTACTTTCTTATTCTAGTTGAGAGAAGCCGTAGAAATTAGTTATTATTATTTGATAAGTGAAACCTTCAAAACTCATAATTTTTAGTTGCTATATTTGTTCCAACAAATGCTCCATTGCCCCTAGTTAAATTCCAAGGAATAAACAATATTGGCATCTTGAGTTGTCCCTTAAAAGAAAAGCATTTATTGATACCTACAGCTGTAAATGAACGGAGTTGGTTGTGAACAAAGCTCAGCTTAGCTCGTTGAAGTTTGACTTGGTTTGTTTAAGCTTGGCTATACTCGGCCCAAGTTCGTTTATCAAGTCGTGTTCTAACAAAAGATTGTGATCGTTTAATTAAAACCGTGTCCGACTAGAGCTTGAACCGTTTAAACTCGGCCCATCTAAACTCCACTATAGTTCGCTTAAGTTCGATTCTAACTAATTAAACTAATTAATTATTCATATATTATATATAAATATAATAATTATTTAAATTTGGTTATCTCGATTTAAATATACATGTCTAAACAACAATACCAAATAATCAACTTCTTCGTTTATTTATTTATTTATTTATTACTATTTTGCATTATTTATCCCAATATTGAAAAAAACTCTTGCACAATTTTTTAAAATTTAAAACTCTTTTAAAATTTAAATTTAAAAAAACTCTTGCTCCGCGAGAAGTTAACTTTTTACGTTAAAAAGTCCAAAAAGGGTCAGACTACTCTTTCTCTTTAGGCTAAAATAAAACATACCAAAGTTCAAATTTCAATATCTTTTTTTGTTATAAATTCAAAATTGTCAATCTATGTTATTAGAAAAGTCTTGAAAAGATCTTCAAAATAAGAGGTATTATTGATATGTTTTGACATAATTAAAATAAGAGGTATTATTGATATGTTTCTACCCTACCCCCTTGGTAGCTCGCTCAATTGTTATATTGAATTTTGAATTTTTATGGAGTACTTTGTAACTCCGAGCTGGATTCATTTTGGATCATCGATTGATATAATCGTATCCGATATTCACTCACTCTTCTAATTGTAATGGCTAGGCCTAGAATCCAACTATATGGATCGGGAAAAGGATATAATATCAAACATAATCCGGTTCATTCACATCCTAACCCTATATATATATATATATATATATATATATATATATATATATATATATATTGAATTAAAGAAGGCAATAAAATTGTGTTCCCTACGTGTTCTTTACGCACTCATAAGCTCATACACCTCGACACCTTTCAATTTAGGTTGGTTTATATGCAAACACATTGTGAATATTGTCTTATAATGCTCATACATTTATGCTCATACATTGTGAATATTGGATTCTCCTAAATTGTGCCTTGAATTATAGTTGTGCACATTACGTTTTTGTGTGTTGGGATTATATTTTCTTTGAAATTGGTCAAGTATGCATGCCCTCATGCATGTGGATAATCCATATTATAGGGGAGACTCTGTAGAATTTTTTTCATATATAAGTCAAATGGCCATATAACTTGAACATGAGTATAACATAAAACATAACTAGGAATTAAGTTTATCCATAATTCAATCAAGAAGAAGGTTCAAAGAAGTTTTCCATAATTCACGATCGAGAAGATAAAGAAAATGACACCTTATTAATATGTATGCTATAAGTATAACTTAGCTTAGAATAGAAAGAAAATGAAAAGTACAAACACAAACACAAGCACTCTTTTCAATCACACTATTAATGAGTTGTTTCTAAAGTATCCATACTTGTCTAAATCTTCATATATAAGTCAAATGGCCATATATGCATTCGTGTATATGTGATGGCAATGAGTATATGTGATGTTTTTTGTTGTGTTGAGATATGGACCCTCGAATCATATATAGGAATGCTTAAAGACCATATGTGTTCTATTGTAGGCTGTTGGAGATTTGTGTGACTAGTGTTGTTAGATAGTGAGGAGTACATACATTGCCTATAGATAACATGTAAAAATGGTTCCCTAAGTTAGTTAAAGGTCTACATGGTTCCCTAAGTTAGTTAAGGTCTACATGGTGATGTTCTCTATATCACGACATGTTTATGTACCTTTCATTTATAACTTATACTAACATCCTAAATTTTTTATTTATAGATGTCTTACGAACTGCAATGATTTAAAGCCTTGGGTTGGATCGGGGGCCCCAATCATGTGTCTTAGAAGGCCAAGCTAATCCAGGATGATCGCATTCTTATCTGATCCGTCCTCCTCCGGATATACGTACGTAAGTTAAACATCGTATATATATATATATATATAAGGGTTTTAATATAAATTATTGTATATTGTAGTGATTTTTAAGATAGTAAAATTGTGAAGTGCATTTCACAATTATGCTTACGTAAAGCCCACGCTTAGTGATTATAAAAGCACACCTCTCGCCCATAAGGATCTGATTTGAAATTTGAATTTCGGGTATATTTTTTATCACTCGATAGATAATACATAGTTAATCAAATAATATTGCTTAGTAATATTATTATTGTTGTTTTATTTGCGAAGCGATATAGATGGGACGACGACAAGCATCGAGTTATTGAGACACTATTTCGCGAGAAGCTGCTGCATCTGAACTAAAGATAATTTGAACAAGGAACGACAAAAAGCCCCGCAACAATTGAGATTGACCATCCGAGGATAGGGTGAAGCGGTATATGCATGAGCATAGCCCACAGTGGTGCGCATACGATTTATATATGGGTGCGAGATGTGTGACGATGGAAAGTCGAAATTTGGGTCAAGAGGCTGAAGCTGCCGCCTCGAACAGATCCTCGTGTGTGTATCGACGGCGAGAAGGCAAAAGGCACGTGTCGGGCGGATATATCACAATTGTAACACATTCTTTGCCGAGAAGGCACGTATGTTATGTTCTGATCATCTTTTGTAGCTAAAATATCATATGTTTACATAATAATATGAGGAAATGAACTATAGGAGTCTCGGTCTCAAGGTTGACCTATCAATTGGTTGGATGTGTATGTAGCCACTCGCGATGGTCTACTGAAAAGCACATTAGGATAGCGGTAATAAGTTCACTTTATCCTAATATGTTGTTTATAAATTGTAACGACCTTCTTTAGTATTTTTTTATTTATTTTTAACTATTTAATTGTTCATCTTACGACGGGACACTTATAAGGGCTTAATGAAGCAGCGCTATCACGAAGGCACCCGCGTCCGTCGATTGATCAAGAATTATGGAGAGGCGTCCATCGTGAAGAAAAATTATGTCAAAGGCCAAGGACAAAGACGGCGCTTGACCATCGATGGTAGCACAGCGGCTCGCCACCCAGTCTACCACAGTCATCGGTATTCGACCTATCATACTCCCTGATGTGTGAGAAGCGATCTGTCGAGGATCGTGATCTTCTTAAATATCTTGGGCGGGCATCTGCAGTCTACTGAGTCTGATGAGTTGGCGGAGGCGATGGCGGCGGCAGCGAGGAAGCAACAACACAACAACGGGGAGCGGTATATATATATATCGTTTATTGTTTAGCTACATTGTCTTATATATTTATAGTCTACGAGTCGATGTCTTACTTATATGTAACATATATGTTTTATTACTTTGATAATTACAGGATCCTAATTTGGATGATCCATGAAAAGCGCTAGACTTATTTTTTTAGAATTTTAAAGCCTTGTACTCTTTTAGATTCATTCTTTGGACAATTGTATTAGTTTATATGGATGTTTACGATATCGATTATATTGTGTTGGAGGAATGTTTTGTATTGTATTGGATGAATGTTTATTCATGGATATTTGAATGTTTTGTATTGTATTGGATGGATGTTAATATGGATGCTTGTATATATATATATATATATATATATATATATATATATATATATATATATATATATATATATAAGCGTGTTGGGATTGAAAGCGGTACAAAGCGAGGTTATTTTGGGAAATCAATAAAATAGGCAAAAATTTTAAAAAAAAAAAAGGATCGTGACGCGTGCGGTCGCTAAAAATATATCGTGACAGCTTGAATCTAGCGGCCATTGCGATTATTATTATCGATCACGACGACACGTGTGACACGTCAAGCAAGACAAATGACTCAAGATAAGTCATAATAGCGACCGGTATCGATTCGCTAATTGCGATCGCTAATAATTTGATCGCAGCTATTGGTGGTGTTGATGTCCTTCCAATGACAGATTATCTGCGACTTCGTGTCGAATGACGACATCTGTCATGATATAGCCATCTGCTGACCGCATCATGATCCGCATGAGATGTGCGATCATTGATAAGCCTTTTTGTTGTAGTGTTACTCTGGAACCTGATTCATAGTCAGATATGTTGTAGATTAAAAGTTATTGATGGTCAAACTATGTTGACCGACCATGACTCGACCATTCTGGGTAACCCAGATTCTTGCCCAGAACCTTTTGACAAGAAGTTTATGGCTCTAGATCTGGCAGGTTGTTGTTTCTTTGTTCTTGTTTTTGTATCTATCTTATAGATTGGTATATGGAATGTTGATTCTGAAAGTACTATGCACACAAGCCAATCATGTTTGATGATAAAGCATATACTTTGTAACAATCTTATTCATTTATTAATAAAAAGTATTAATTTATTAAAGGCTTTTAATTATCTACATGATGCTGTTTTATAATATGTGATAAACCCATAGTTTTAAGCAATGCTTTTAGAATAATGATGATGATCATTCTAATGAGATCTAAATTCTTAGAAAGCTTAAAACTAAAATAGTTCCCAATCATTGGATTACTAAATTGGGGATTAGTGAATCAGGATAGATTGGTGCATACGTTAACTTTGCTCATTGGATGAGGATGATTGATCTCATGATCATTTGTGTGGAGACACTAAAGCAAGTATGTAGGTGCTTATTAGAGAATAAGTTCTTTGAACGTGGCTCGCTAAGGAATACCTAATGGAGTTTTATTTTGCTGTCGATAGGAATTCTGTAGTGATAGTAGTACAAGTAATCCTTGGACTTGAGATCATCATAGTATCTTGTGTATGATGAGTTATACTTTGACTTATTCCTTAAGACCCTTAGGGTATATCAAAGGGTATGCTTGGGTATAATAAGTTGTACATGGAGATAATGTATGATCAATAAAGAATCTACCACTTCTAATAAAAGAAGAGAAATGTCCTATGTGATTCGATAAATGACAACCCAAGTAGTCCTTGGTTAAGGCGTAATGAAATTAGAAAGGAGTTTCTAATTTGCATTATTTGAGTTGTGCATTTAAGGATCGAAATACATATAATTAAATAAAATAAGACTTGTGAAATTCCATGTCTTATATTTAATTGGGACATTGTATGGTGGAAGGATTGAATTGTCATTTGTAACTATTTACTCAAAGGTTCTTTTATGATTAATATTGAAATCTATATTATCCGGAAAGTCGTTGATCGCTAGGGAGGCTTATCCCTATTGTAGAATAAATATTATTTATTTAAATAAATTAATTATTTAATTTATTTATTTAAATAAGATTAGAATTATTCTAATTGATTTATTCACATAGGTTTAATATGGAGAACCTAAAGGGTCACACCATAAAAGGAAGAATAATTATTTAAGAAGTTAATGGCATAATCGTAATAATATGTTAAGTATATTTAATTTAATCTATGGTGATAGAATAAATTAAATAGCTTAATATTTATTATTTAATATTTTAGAAATATTAAATATAAATTAATAAGAGAGTCTTATTAATATTATTACAATTATTATTATTTTAATTTCTAAAAGAGTTTAGGAATTAATTTAATATAAGTACTCTCATTTATTCCTAATAGGATTAGGAGGAAAATTAGTTAAAGGAGTTTAATTAATTATCCCTAATAAGATTAGGGAGCTTAATTAATTAAAAGAATTTAATTAATTAAATAAATCCCAATTCCTTAATTGTTAAGGTGGGTTTCCACATCTATAAATAAGAGGAGTCTTATTATGGGTGTGTGGGGTTGTTGACTTTTTACAACGACATAATTCCAATTTGTTGGAGAAATACGTTCTTTTCTATAGAGATAGAAAACTGGGGTTTGAGCCAAATACCCTTCTTCTTGAAAATTCTTTTTCCTTGGTGGATCACCTCTAGAGGCCAAACATTTGGGTGGCTAACGTTGATCAAAGGAAGGAACCAAACCCGGTGGATTCAAGTTGAACGCGAAAAGGATTGGAGGTGAACTTGTACCTGAGGAAGCTCGGATCTTCAAGGGTATGTTTGTTCTTCATATCTTTTCGTTTAATTAATAATTGTGCATAAAGGGTGATCCGGGTATATGGTTTGAAAAATTTTTAAACTCTGAATTTTTCCACGTTTCCGCACTTTTATGCAATTTGATTGCGTTCATGAATATTACAAACCTAACAGTGGCATCAGAGCCAAACCTTTATGCAAATTATTAATTGTTCAAAATTTGATATGTATATTGATATGTGTTTAGAACAATTTAATTGGGCATAATTTTATTGTATAAAATTTAAAAAAAAAAAAAAAAAAAAAAAAAAAAGGGCCGGCGGTTTTTTTTTTTCCTGAAATTCACGTGGTTGATTTACTAAGTGATTTACTAAGTGAATCACTCAAGGAACATGGTGCTTGACATATTAAACCACTTCCCAGGATTCACGGTATATATATATCTAGTATAATATATTAGTAATTAACGTGGTACTCAAGATATTCTTGCTGGTCACGTGATTTCATACTATAACTTATATATATATTACTTATATTAACGTTAATATATATATATATATATATAAGTTATGGTTTATAATTATTTTATATAATTAAAATAAAAATTTTATTTTAATTTTAAAATAAAAGATTTATTTTAATATTAAAATATAAAGTTTATTTTAATTTTAAAATTAGAATTTCATGCTAACTAATTAGAGTTGGAATTGGATTTCAAGATAACTAATTAGAGTTGAAATTGGATTCTATTTTTCCTTAAATAAAGGAGTTTATTTTGATATGAAATTAGATTTCATATTATTCAAAATAAAAAGGTTTTATTTATGAATAGGAAAAAGAATCAGTCTTTCCTTAAATAAAGGAATTTATTTAGATATAAAATAAGATTTTATATTATTCAAAATAAAGGAGTTTATTTGTGAATAGGAAAGAAAATCCATGTTTCCTTTACTAATTTTTTTTACATGGAATTGGATTCCATAATTAATTAAAATAAAGGAGTTTATTTTGATTAAAGATTTTGATTAAAATAAAATAGTTTATTTTATTCAAAATAGGATAAATTAAAATAAAATAGTTTTATTTTGATTTAAATTTGGATTAAAATAAAGGAGTTTATTTTGATTCAAAAATAGATTTTATACTAACTAAATTTGTCCATTAAATAATATCAATATATATATTAAATGTTTATTATTCATAAGATGAATGTTATTTATTGATACATATGGTGATGTGTATGATAATAAATGGGATTGATTATGGACTATTGACCAATGCGATTGGATTTTATTTTAGTTGGATGCATGAATGTATGGGTTTTATAAAATGGGGTCTGCGTACCTCGTCTTCTCTAATTTTTCTTAATGTAAATTCTAACTCCCTCCTATGTACTTCCCTCGATCACGATCAAGGTTTCTATTTATTTTAAAATAGTTTTGTAATAGGAATAATTAGAATTATTTTGAAAAATTGGAGATCAAGGAGCAAGGAGCGCTTGAAGACCCGTTTGTAATGGAGCCCGGGTTTAAATGTAATAGTTATATTTAAATATTATTTCTTGCACCCCTAGGGTTTGACCTTTTGGTTCACTTGGTGGCTCTAGTGAACCAAACTAGAATAAAAGTCCATAATCAATTCAGGTAGAATATAGTATTTTATATGTGCATGTTTATACTATATATATTATATATTATGCAAACATGCTTCGCATGTTTATTAATATGACGCGTATTTTATATATATATGTTCATGCACGCTAAACAAGATGAGACAAATTAATAACAAACCCCTCAATTTTTATATTAAGTCCTAAGCATTCAAAGATATTTGGAATATCGAACGTCGCCTTCTAGCATGATAAAATTAATAGAGTATTAAATATTTAATATGAGTTTGTTGTGTCACCACAAGGCAAGTATTAAGTATTTAAGATGTTAATTTATCACATTTGATGCTTATAAAGAAAATTGAACAATAATGTTTTGTTGTGTCACCACAAGGATGATATTTTTCTTTTTTGAATATATGGAGTGCTAGGTCGGACTTAACTTGGATGATTTTGATTCGGATGTGCCACCACTTGATCAAAATAATCTAAGAGGTAAAAGAAAAGGAGTTGCATAGTTGATGTAATTGACAAAAGTTGTCTACCTATTTATTTATATATAGTTTGTTGTGTCACCACAAGGCTATATACATTTGAAATGGGATCCTTATTCTCACTAGCAAATCTTTAATTAGATTTTGCCGAACTATATAAGTGAGGGTAATATAGTTTGAAGAAAATAGTGGGAGATACCAATTTAAAACAAGACCTAAATTATTTTGGTAATTAATAAAAGAATGTATGTTAAAATATTGTTAATTACAAATTCATTTACAGAATTTTACAATGTCTAAAATTACTATCATCTGCGAAGCATATTAGATGCTAAATTAACACGGTAGAATTAAAGCGGATTGGTTAAGGAATTTGAGAATAGTTCTCATAATTTGAAAAGCTATCTTATGTCCATACGCCTATCCCCGCAATGGTTGCGCAGCATAATGCCTCTAAGGAAGACATTGCTACTTTTAGAAAGTGGCAAGATGATGCATGATTGGCTCAATGCATCATGCTCGCATCCATGAGTAACGAGCTTCAGCGTCAGCATGAAACTATGGATGCTTCTACTATATTCCTGCACATCAAGTAGTTGATGGTGAGGAAAGTAGGATTGATAGATATCAAATATCTAAGGAGCTCTTCCGATCTAGAATGGCCAATGGCACTATAGTATAGACAAAAAGTTCTTAACATAATCAATTTGATTGATCAATTAGGACAACTGGTTTTGTCATGGATGGAGAGTTGAGCCAAGATTTGATCTTGCACTCACTCCCGGACTCCTTTCACAATTGTTGTGAATTTTTCATATGAACAAGCTAGATATCAGCTTTGCTGATTTGCTTAACATATTGAAAAATGTTGAGAGTCACTTTCCAACCAAGAAAGATCAAGTCTTCTTGGTAGGGGCCAAAGGATCTTCCTCAAAAGAAGAACGATTCAAAGAAGGTAAATAGAAAGGCAAAAACAAAGGATAATAAGAATAAAACTGATATGGATAGCAAAGGAGTTTGCTTCCACTGCAATAAGCCTGAACACTGGAAAGTAACTGCGAGAAGCATCTTGCAGAGGCTAACCAAAGAAGCTTAGTGAAGTTTTGGTTACAAATACAAATTTGTTCATGATTTAAAATAATTTTTTCTTTAAGTAAAGGTTCTACTTGGGTATTGGATACCGACTTTGGTTATCATAAATATAGATTTATGAAGGGACCAAACAGAAGTAGAAAGTTAAACAAATATAAGTAATCCTATGTGCGGGAAATGTAACAAAGGTTGCCATATTAGCCATAGAAACTTATAGTTTACCAATGCCTACGGGAAAATCTATTAAGTCAATAAGTTGTTATTGTATTCCAGTTCTTGTTAAAAATATTATTTCCATTTTATTGTTGGACAATGAAATCTTTGGTATTATAATTAAGAACAATTGTTGTTCTATTTATAATAATAATGTTTTGTATAGAACTGGAATATTACTTAATAAATTTTGTATACTTGACTTACATGAAAATAATTTTTCCTATTGAACAAATTAGTATAAGAAAATGAGATGATCATTCAAAGAGTTGAATGTGTGTATTTGCTAAAATACAAGTATGAATTATTTGAAAGGTTCAAAGAATTCAGAAGTGAAATAAATTGATAAAGTATTAGAATTCTTTGATCGGATCAAGGAATAAATACTTGTGCAATAAGTTTCTAGATCATCTCAAATGGTTTTTCTCATAATGGACG
This sequence comes from Panax quinquefolius, assembly GCA_020205615.1. NCBI lineage: Eukaryota > Viridiplantae > Streptophyta > Magnoliopsida > Apiales > Araliaceae > Panax > Panax quinquefolius. The sequence goes on from CM035153.1 coordinate 63,955,684, forward strand.
CCTCTTGATACATAATAATTGATTGATGTATCCGAAAGGAAAAATCATACCTTGTTGGACATGGTATGCGGTCCATAATGATTTTACCGACATTCCAAAGATCCTTCAGGGTCATGTCCTAGAAATGGTCGCATATCTCTGAAAATGGTAACCTCAAAAATCCATTTCAAGACTCCATAAAAGTTATGGACAGGGAGGATTCCTAATCTTAAGTATGTTAAGATAAGGGGTTGTCCAACTTATGTGAAAAGGTTTCAAAGGATAAGCTTGGGACAAAATTTGACAAGTACAGATTTGTGGGACATCCTAAAGTAAGTTTAGGGTATATGTTCTACAATCCTACTTAGCGAAAGGTGTTTGTTGTGAAACACGCTGCCTTCTAAGATAAATGTGTTTATTATTGAAGGGGCTAGTGGGAGAATAATTGATCTTGAAGAGTTCAAGAACCACAAAACACTATACGTCAAATAAGAGGAACCTATAGATAGACCTATTGTACCACAACCGAATTGTAAATCTGGAATAGTACCGAAGATACCTAGGAGGTATGGATTCATCATAGATGATGATGATGAGGTACACATCATAGAAAATGATGATCCAGTTACATTCGATGAGGTAAGACTTCTAGTGTGTACAAAAGGGTCAGTGGGAGCGTCGTGAAATTTCTAGTATTATATGTTGATATACTACGGATGAGGAATAACATACCAATGCTACAATCAATAAAGATAAAGTTGTCTAAACATTCCTCCATGAATGATTTGGAAGTGTATCTTAATTGGGGATATAAATCTATATAAATAGATTTAAGAGGATGCTTGACTTAACCCAAGGAACGTATATTCATTTGATGCTAAAGTCGTTTAGCATGGCAAACTCCAAGAGATGTCTCATGTCGATGAGCTATGGAGTGTATCTCTCTTAATAGTCCCCACAAACTATTAAAAGAAGAGAGATCGCATGAGTGACAATCATGTATGCAATGAAATATACGAGACCGATGTTGATCATCATATTCGGAGAAGTTCACTATGAGTCAAGAAAACATCTTAAAAGTGCTTAACCAAGCACTAAGGATGTGATCATATTCATGGTGGGTCTAAATTAAAACTAGAGGGCTTAATGGACTCAAGTTTTTGAGATGCACTCAAGACGACAGAAAAATCCACTTTAAGGTAAAGGGTTACCTTGAGCGATTGGTGCGATGAATTAGAAAGGTTCCAAACAAAGAAAGAGTTCTTTGGTTTAGTGATAAAGACAAAGTATATAGCTATAAATGAAGTCGCAAGTTGATTGTTTGGATTAAAAGTTCATTACAGAACTAGGAATAGTTCCTAAGTCTCATCTTGGATCTAAACATGTGTTGTGGCACTTTCATTTGATTATAAGAATCATTGAAAGATGGGAAATCACTATAGAGATGGTGGACTCTAAAGAACAATATTACATATCCATTAACTAAAGCTTATCCAACAGCAAGATAATCGTCACTTTGAGAAGAAGAGTATAAGATACAATGGCGATTGGCTTTAGTGCAAGTGGGAGATTGAAAGTAGTATGCACACAAGCCAATCATGTTTGATGATAAAGCATATACTTTGTAACAATCTTATTCATTTATTAATAAAAAGTATTAATTTATTAAAGGCTTTTAATTATCTACATGATCTTTGTTTTATAATATGTGATAAACCCATAGTTTTAAGCAATGCTTTTAGAATAATGATGATGATCATTCTAATGAGATCTAAATTCTTAGAAAGCTTAAAACTAAAATAGTTCCCAATCATTGGATTACTAAATTGGGGATTAGTGAATCCAGGATAGATTGGTACATACGTTGCTTGCTCATTAGATGAGGATGATTGATCTCATGATCATTTGTGTGGAGACACTAAAGCAAGTATGTAGGTGCTTATTAGAGAATAAGTTCTTTGAACGTAGCTTTCGCTAAGGAATACCTAATGGAGTTTTATTTGCACTGTCAATAGGAATTCTCAGTAGTGATAGTAGTACAAGTAATCCTTGGACTTGAGATCATCATAGTATCTTGTGTATGATGAGTTATACTTTGACTTATTCCTTAAGACCCTTAGGGTATATCAAAGGGTATGCTTGGGTATAATAAGTTATACATGGAGATAATGTATGATCAATAAAGAATCTACCACTTCTAATAAAAGAAGAGAAATGTCCTATGTGATTCGATAAATGACAACCCAAGTAGTCCTTGGTTAAGGCGTAATGAAATTAGAAAGGAGTTTCTAATTTGCATTATTTGAGTTGTGCATTTAAGGATCGAAATACATATAATTAAATAAAATAAGACTTGTGAGAATTCCATGTCTTATATTTAATTGGGACATTGTATGGTGGAAGGATTGAATTGTGATAAAAGAAACTATTTACTCAAAGGTTCTTTAATGATTAATGTTGAAATCTATATTATCCGGAAAGTCGTTGATCGCTAGGGAGGCTTATCCCTATTGTAGAATAAATATTATTTATTTAAATAAATTAATTGTTTAATTTATTTATTTAAATAAGATTAGAATTGTTCTAATTGATTTATTCACTTGGGTTTAATATGGAGAACCTAAAGGGTCACACCATAAAAGGAAGAATAATTATTTAAGAAGTTAATGGCATAATCGTAATAATATGTTAAGTATATTTAATTTAATCTATGGTGATAGAATAAATTAAATAGCTTAATATTTATTATTTAATATTTTAGAAATATTAAATATAAATTAATAAGAGGAGTCTTATTAATATTATTACAATTATTATTATTTTAATTTCTAAAAGAGTTTAGGAATTAATTTAATATAAGTACTCTCATTTATTCCTAATAGGATTAGGAGGGAAAATTAGTTAAAGGAGTTTAATTAATTATCCCTGATAAGATTAGGGAGCTTAATTAATTAAAAGAATTTAATTAATTAAATAAATCTCAATTCCTTAATTGTTAAGGTGGGTTGCCCACATCTATAAATAAGAGGAGTCTTATTATGGGTGTGGGGGTTGTTGACTTTTACAACGACATAATTCCAATTTGTTGGAGAGTACGTTCTTTTCTATAGAGATAGAAAACTAGGGTTTGAGCCAAATACCCTTCTTCTTGAAAATTCTTTTTCCTTGGTGGATCACCTCTAGAGGCCAAATATTTGGGTGGCTAACGTTGATCAAAGGAAGGAACCAAACCCGGTGGATTCAAGTTGAACACGAAAAGGATTGGAGGTGAACTTGTACCTGAGGAAGCTCGGATCTTCAAGGGTATGTTTGTTCTTCATATCTTTTCGTTTAATTAATAATTGTGCATAAAGGGTGATTCGGGTATATGGTTTGTAAAATTTTTAAACTCTGAATTTTTCCACGTTTCCGCACTTTTATGCAATTTGATTGCGTTCATGAATATTACAAACCTAACAGATTCATGCTCTTAGATCGCATAACTATCAAATAGGATGGATTTTGTGTCTGGTCAAAGAAGGTCAGACGATCATGAAAGCAGTTTTCTAGGTAACCTAGAAAACTGATGAACATGATCTCTGACAAACTTTGACCGACATAGATCTGTTTGTTCTGTTGTTGTTATGTTGATTTATGTAATAGATCTCTTCCATGTCATGCTGGCTACAATCTAGAACCATTAGAACACCAAAACATAACACAGGAAGCAAGTTGTGGAAGCCCAAAAGTGATCAATCGAACTGTTCTTGTTTTTTGGGTAACCTGTAAAAAAACGAAAGCGTGTGTAATATGTATAGTTTGAGCTTCCATATCTTGCTTGTGTGTTGAAATCTAACCCAGAACTTTCTTGATACTTGTAGTGTTACATTAACACTACATGATATGATCAACAGCTAGCCTAGAAACATTACAGATTAAGAATTAAGCTTGGTCAAAGTATGCCACTTGAACACTGTCTATGAATGTTCTTGAGTCTCAAGAAAACCTAAGACTACACTTTCTATCGCTAAAGGCTTTAGCGACAGACTTTTTAATTTTATTTGATTTATTTTCCAAATATCATTTAAAAATAGAAAATAATTTCTGAAAATTACAAAAATTATTTTATGTTATAAAAATTAACTTTTAATAATTTGGCATATTTTCCATAAGTATTAGTATTTATTTAAATATTATTAATATTAAATTTATTTAATAAATGTATTAAATAAATTAATTAAAAATGATTGTATTATATTAAAAATCATTTTAAATGATAATAATGTATTTAAAAATATTTTAAGTTTTAAAATATAACTTTTAATATTTTAAAGTAAATTTCATTAATTATTTAATATTAATGATATTTAGATTTATTTAATAATTATATTAAATTAATTAATTAATAATCATTTTAATATTATAAAAATCATTTTAAATAAAAATAAAGTGTTTAAAAATATTTTAAGTTATACAATATAACTTTTAATATTTAAAGCATAATTTTATTAATAATTTAATATTAATGATATTAGATTTATTTATTAATTATATTAAATAAAAAATGATTTAATTTATTTAAAAATGATATAAATGAATTAAAAATATTTTAAGTTGTAATTAATGACTTTTAATATTTTGATAAATAATGCATTAATATTTTAAGTATTAATGGTAATTATTTAAAAATGATTTTAATTATTTTAAAAATCATTTAAGGGTAATATTAATACTTTAAAAATATTTTAAGTTAATATAAATAACTTTAATATTTTTGCAATAGTTTTATTAATAGTTTAATATTAATTAAATATTAATGATAATAGAATTATTTAATATTTAAATCATTTACTAATGATTTCGGTATTTGAAAAATCATGATAAATTATAATAATTATTTAAAAATTATTATAAGGCTATGAAAAATAATATAACTAATATTTAAATTATTTAAATGGATATTGAACTACAGGATAGAGTCTTAGACTCGATAATTACCCGATAAAGTCGTCGGTACATCGAAATGTTTCAGAAATTGATCTGGACTTAGATAATTTGACTAGATACGTGTTTGTTTGTGATCCAATGACTACTAAACATATGTGAAATGTGATTAGGTTATGTTCTGACTGCAAATAGCATTACTATGTGATGTGATATATTATTCTAATCGAACAAATGATCTTATTAATGATAGGTCTTGATATAAAAGATAAAACTAAGCTGTGTAAGCAGCAGACTAGGCAAGTATCATATCTTTGCATTTACTTTATGCAATGGACATGCGTAAGCAAATATCGGAACTATTCTTTTTCATTGTTCAAATATCTTATCATTTGTATATACTTATGCAATGATTCTATATAAGTAAGTTATTAGATTATAATTTGTTGTACAAGTTCCTTAATTCTGTTATTATAGATCAAAATATATATTCTGTTTGTTAATTTCTAAGCATGGTTATACAAGTGACCTCACTTGGATAATCATTATATTTTATCACATGTTGATACATACTTATTGGTTTCTAGTATGTATACATTGACTTATAATTCGTCTAAGCTATTTGATTCAGCTAGACATAGATTTTAAAATATTATTGAACAAGATAGAACTTTATTGTATCCAATCGAATTATTTTGGTTCGGATTCTAGACTAGTATGAACATCCTGAATCTGGGAAATTTTATGCGCCTAAGGCGGATATGCTAGACGAAAATATCGTTCGAACATGTAGTATTGATCAATACAGGGTATAACGGGTTGATCACCCCCGTGTCTGTAAGTTATGACGATTTACAAATGAAGTTCTGTTTAACCTTTTCAAAAATAGAAAATAATGTCCATAGTCTATCGATTGATCCTCATTTATAGTCAGTACGTAGTTTTAAAATTTTGATATAGAATTAATTTGTTGTTATTATTGGTTCAACTTACTTCACAACTGTTGATTCGTTGTAGAAGTGTCATTCAAAGAAAACATTTAATCCTTTCAGCTAATATTTATTATTGTTATTACTTGTTGGGCAATCAAATGCTCATTTTTGCTTTAAATTTAAATGTTTTCAGCTAAGTGTGAACAACCTGAAGGCTCTGCTAAGAACAAGGGAAAAGGAAAGGTTAGAGAATGAGTTTCATGCTATCTTATGTAATAGTTTGACATTATTAAGACAATGATATATATTATCTATCATGTAATGAATGTATTAAAGGTTACGTACTTGGGATTAAACTCTGATATATGCAAATTAAGTTTGGTATTTATATTATTGCTATTATTATTAGTATTATTCCGCTCATAGAAATGGTATCGTGAAGCACCGAGTTTGGGTTTAAAGTACCTGAATTTGGGGGCGTCACAAGTTGGTATTAGAGCTTTAAGGTTAGAAACCTTAGGTGGGATAGACCTTAGGCTATAACCTTAGGACAGAATGAAACGTTGAAAATACAAATAACTTATAAAAATTTAAAAGAAGATGAATTGAATAAATTCATCGTCAAACAAAATAAAAGATAACTTATATAAAACTATTATGTGTTGTGTGTATATATTATATGCTAATCAGGACAATTTATGTGTGTAGATGTTAGGTGGAAAAGAATTAAGATACCCTCAGATCGTAAAAAAGGAGCCAATATCAAAGCCAATAGTTGAAATAAAGGCTCGCAATGAAAGCAACCTCGATGAGGTGTTTATTGTGGAAAACGTAGTACCGAATCCGAAAATGATGGAACTAATAGATAGTGATTCGGACACTGAAGTTGGAACTGATCAAGCATCAACGGAAGTGTAGAATCTGAGGGACAAGGTTTCTTCTCTAGAAAAGCTGTGGGAAATAAAAAAGCTGTTAAATAGTCAATTCTGAAAAGCGTTAATAGAAACAATGGAAGAACAAGATAAGCTTAAAATCTAAATTGATTAAATGGGAGCCAAAAGTAATAAGTCGGGTGCAGCTCCGAGCAAGAAGGGGAAAAGAAAGATGAAAGACTGAGATATAGGAAATTTCGATAAAAACTAAGGGAACCTTAACCAAATAAAAAAGTGTACAAACTGTGACAAGAAACATGAAGGCGTATGCAGGAAAGGGAAAAAGATATATTACATTTGCAGACATGAGGGACATATCTCTCATCATTGTCTTGACTTTAAGCTAGGTGCATGTTTTATTTGTGGGTTGGAAGGTCATCGGGCAAACGATTGTCCAGAATCAGGAAAAGGTGTAGGAAATAAGTAGGATTAGTAGTTGATTATGTATGTTTGATAATGTACGTGTGTAATGTAATATTCCCAACTTTTGTATAAGTTATTGTAGCAATTCCCAACTTTTGTGATCACAAAGGGATAGCAGTATGTGCTATGTTATATAAACTACTTTGAATTAATGAATATGAATCTATGTTTGATAAATGAAATAAGTTTGATATATTAAACTTATACGATAAGGTTTAGAATGTAAAGAATACTTTATGGTATTATTTAACCAGATAATGTCGCTAAGACGTCAAACTCGAAATCAAAGGGCAGAAGAATCTGTCAACAACGCTGGGGGACAACAACCAGACTCGATGCAGAATTTTGCAAACATGGTGTTAGAGTTTATGCCCTAGAGGCCAATTATTTGATATAATTGCTTAACGTTTTGATATTATATTTGATTGAATAAATGAATGGTTTTATTTACCGTGTTATATAATTGTTAACATAATAAAATTCCTTAGAATAATGATACAAATTATATGGTTTCAAGTATGTGACTTGAACATGAGATTATATAATTATAATTAGTATCATTGTTCTTAAATGTCCCTAGTCGAGTATCATTGTTGATGGGACAACATTGATGCATTAAGACTAGTATGTGGATTGACTGATGACCAAATCTCATTGGTCATAAATATATGAGATATTAAGTCAATACATAGGTACATGTTAGACAATGATGTACTGGACAGACCCACCATGAGAATTCTATGTGGAGCATTATGCGAAGTGTCATTAGAAATTCTCATAGTGATAATGATGTAATGGTCCTCCGACCTGAAATCACTATATTACTACACGGGAATTTATGTACTTTGATATCATCAAATGTCACCTTTAATAGGGTGGACTATAAAGGTGATTATTGGGTACATCATGAATCGTGTGAGGAATATGAGTGATCTAGATGGAATTTAACCCTCCTATATATTAGGGGTGATATCCATAGGCCTCTTGATTGAGTAGGACTATGAAATACATGGCCATGCTCAAATAAGTGATTTGTTTCATATAGTCTAATCATTGATCAAGAAAATTCAGATTAAATTATGAAGAGTATGACACATTTCATGACTTGAGTTTAATCTAGGATATTAAGGTTAAAAGGATTAAATTACATTGAAACATTGGTCACTAAAAGGTTGCATCGAATCATCGATCTTATTATTACTTGGGTAGCAGTGATGCATTACTAGATGCCGCTCACTATTTATAATTTTATAATATGATTTTAAAATTATTGTCAACGTGATAATAACCTATAGGGTCACACACATAGAACGTAATTTAAAAGGGAATAAATTTAAATTTTAAGGATTTAAATATATTAATATGATTAATTGTATTTAAATCATTTAATTTAAATTAAAAGAAAAGTTTTTATATATGTATATTAATTAAGTAAGACTTAATTAAGTTATATATATATAAATTCGGATTTTATGAAATTAGGTTTTGATTAATTCCATTTAACTACTATATATAGGATATATAGCGACTACTTAGGGTTAGATCATAACTTGAAAACCCTAGCTAGCTCTAGAGAGAGACTAGAGAGAAAACGTCTGAGTTTCATAAAGGTTCCTTTGGTGGCTAGTACCGCAAGTCCCTCTTATTGCGTAATCGTTTAAGCCCGGTTAGATGCAAGGCGTTCGATGTGGATACCATAGAGACGTAGTTTCGTGAGGAATTGCGTTAAGGATTCGAGGCCGTTTCAGAAATACTTTCATTTTCGGTATAATATCTAAACCTATAAATTAATTGATTTTTCGCATGGATCCTGTGTTGGGTTTCGGAAATTGCTTTGATTATTTTATTTTCGCTGCGTTTTTGTGCCGAAATCCCTACACATGCTAGCTCAAGTTATGCAGCAGGGAATGCCAGCCGCAGGGAACCATCCAGATAATCGCTTGGCGAACTTCAAAGATTTTAAAGTTGTAGGACCGCCAGAATTTAGAGGTACAACTGACCCTGTAGAAGCCCAAACTTGGGTTAAGGAAATTAAAAAAGCATTTGTGATAGCTAGGGTAGCTAAGGGGCAAAAGACAACTTTTTCCACCTACATAATGAAAGGGGAGGCGAATTTTTGGTGGGAGGAAAATCAAGCGAGGGCAGGAGAAGGTGTAGTAACTTGGGCTAAGTTTAAAACTTTATTTTTTGAAAACTATTTCTCGTCTAGTATGCAGGCTAGGATGGAGGAGAAAATTCTAGAATTAAAGTAGAAGAACATGACTGTTGTGGAGTATGCCGCAAAGTTTAATGAGTTGGCTAGGTTCGCTCCGCATAAAGTTGATACGGAGGCTAGGAAGGCGAGAAGGTTTGAGCTGGGATTAAAACCCTGGCTCTACAACAAGGTGGCGGTGTTGCAGATTGTTGGGTCTCCAACTTTTAGTTTTATTTTGATGATAACAGTAATTAGTAAATAAATTAATTAAAAGGGTAGAATCCTCTCCATGTGATTTTTATTATAATTGTTTTATTTATCTTATTTACTTTGACCAAAAATATTTTCTAAATCTTATTTAATTGATTTTATTGATCTTGATGTTTTAAAATGATAAATCAATTGGGTCATGCATTGTGAGACAAAAGTCATATGTTGATTATCAAATGCTTGTTTGACCGAATTTAGAAAGAAGATTGAAATGTTGATTAAATCATTTTTAATTGTGGGCATCTTCTATTTAGTTTTGAATTAATTTTATTATTTAAAATTCTCAAAAATTATTGGGTAAAATTATTTTATTTTAATATATATATATATATATATATATATTATAAGTTTTATATTATTATATATTCAAAAACCAAATATATATATATATATATATATATATTATATCGTTGTAAAAACGTATATATTATTATATATATAAATCATGTGTGTTGTGTTATACATATTATATAAATCTAACGTGTGTGTGTGTGTTTTAATACATATATGAATATAATTATTGCATGCAACTTATATTTATTAGTACATATATGATATAGTATACAATTTGCAGAATGCATATAAAACCACGTGAGCTTCAATTTGGGACAAAAGCCACGAGAATTAATGCTTTACTTGGACCAATCTAATGCTTTGGCTTTCAAATTGATTTACATTAAATGCATGCATTACATATTAAAGTTACATGTATATGTTACATGCATTACATATTTTGAACAATAATTGCACTAAATTGTTTAATATGCATTTATTTACATTAAATGTGTGTATCATATTATATATATAGAGAGAGAGTTAACGTGTATTATTATATATATTAAAACCATGCATGTATGCTAAATATATATATATATATATATATATATATATATATATATATACACAAAAACCGTATATGTTATCAAATATATTTGTTGTAATCATTATTATAATATATATGTTATTAGTATGTAATCATTATATTATATATTATATATTATATATTATATATATATTTATATATGGCGTGTGTGTGTGTGTTTAAAATATATATATATATATATATATAGTATATGATATAAAGTATATTTATTAAATATATATTATATATAAACCGTATATATATATATATATATATATATATTTGTTAAAAATATATATATTTTCATTACTTATATATATAAACTAAGCATTTTATATGTATATATATATAACGTGTGTGTGTGTAAATATATATATATATATATATATATATATATATATATATATATATGTGTGTGTGTGTGTGTGTGTCATCATGTCTTATATGTATACTATATATATATATATATAGTTATTAAAATCTAATAGGAAGCTTATATGCATATGCTGACAAAATGATTTTAAGAACCTTGTGTCATTCAAAGTGGGACTTGAAATGCTAGCCTTTATAAAAACCGTGCGCTACATTAGTTGGCTTGTTGACCGAATAATTAATGGAACAATTAATGATTGGAAGGTTGAAAAACGTCTAGGCGTTTTTATAACTCTTACCGCGTAAAACTTGCCTTGATCTAGACCGGGGAATAGAACTAGGAAGGGAGAGACGAGTAAATCCTTCGCTAGTGTGTCCTACCCAAGTTTTATTTGTTAGTTGGTGGGTATATAGGGATATTATGTGATATATTGATTTCTTAATTAACCCTTATTTTATGACAAGATTTGAGAATGTCGTGAGAATATTAACAATGGAAATGAGACCGTGGAGATGCTGTACTCACCAACGAGAGAGAGCGCAACAGTCGGGCAATGTTCCTCCTGTGAACAACACCACCACCGAAAGCGAGATGATGAGCGAGGGGATGTTTAGAAGCTTTTTGCAGTTCATGCAAAAATCGACGAGGAGACTCGTGTTCAAAATACAACAGAAATGATAGCAATTCACGGGTTGTCACAATGCAAGCGATTCAAAGAGTTGGGACCACCAGAATTTAAGGGAAAGCGATCCGATCATCATGGCGGAAACATGGGTCAAGCAAATTACCAAGATATTCGATGTCTTGGGATGCACGGAGGAACGAAGGTTCCATTTGCCACCTTTATGTTCCGTGGTGGAAAGGCGACTACTAGTGGGAGTCCGTGAAGCGTACTCCATCTAGCCGCACTCAAAGATGTCTTGGGAGACGTTTCAAAATCATTTAATGACAAATACTTTCCGAAAGTGTTAATATACGTATGAAGGAAGTGGAGTTCATCGATTAGAACAAAACAACATGACGGTGTCTTAGTACGAGGAAAAGTTTGCGAGAGTTATCCGTGTTTGCACCTCATTTGGTGGAGAATGAGGAGCATTATACTGGCGGATGGTTCTTAGAGGTTTGAAACCCAAGATACGCCAATTATCTCATTTCTTATAAATTTTCTCTATATTCGGATGTTGTAAAATGTAGGCCCAATTATTAGAAGCGAGATAACGAGTATGGTCAACCGAGGGACCATAATAAGAATCATCTGGGAGATAGCGATCAACAAAACCACGATAACCAATGGAGAAAGAAAAGACGGACAAAAATGGTAACCACTCGGTGGTAATTATGGCCATGAAAATAGAAGAAGCGAGTCGAGGAGGAGATTTTAAAAAGAGGAGATTTAACAACGACCATGTGAAGACGGCAGTCTTGCGTGTGGCAAGGCGGGTTCTAAGGAGGAGAACGACCACCCAATCATATGCTATAAATGCTAGAAAGAGGGACATATCACCAAAGCGCCCACAACAGTTCAAGGTATGCTATAATTGAGGAAAGGAAGGACATATCGCCGAGATCAGATGCAGTAGCGAAACCTAGTTCAATGAGGGACGGTGACTCAAAAGATCGTCCCGAGAAAAGTCAAAGTCAACGGTTCGGAAGAGCGTTTGTTGTGATTTGGTCAAAATGCGAGGAACCCAAACGAGGAGATCACGGGTAAGCTATTTATAAATTCTTGCGAAGTTTATACCTTACTTGATCTGGGTATACCCATTCATTTATCTCTCTCACCTTGTGCTCAATGTTTAAACTTGACTCAGGAGAAATTAGACTTTAACCTATCTCGTGGAAACTCCGTTAGGAGAAACTTTCATCACATCCATCGTTTATAAATCTTGTTTGATTCAAGTTGGCACTATCACCTTACATGACGCCCCAAAATAGGTATACACAACACCCATTCCGAAGTCGCCAAATACATGGTACAAGAAGCAAACTACAACTTGATAATACAAATGTCGTGTGAAATACGACAATATATCTTGTGAGTTTAAATACAAATATTATCTTCTAGACAATATCTATACTCAAATAAATCCTCATCACATTTATTGATACATTATTTTAAAAAAATGGTGAGGACTACTAAACAACTCTCTCTAGAACCTTCATTCCATACCCCAAATAGTACTCGCTACATTCTCGCCTCCTGAGAAGAAAAATGGAACAACAAGGAAAAGGGTGAGCTCAACTAGCCCAGTAAAGAATATTATGACTAAGATAATATACAACAAATTATTGTTAGTCTCCAACAGGGAAAAATCTGATAGAATACTATAGACAACAAGTTTCAGATCAATATTCACAGGGGAAATAATAATTCATAGAAGAGTTATGTAGAGAATGAAATCTACTATAATCTATGAATTTAACAGTCCATCATCAATATTTTATCCACGTAACATCAATCAATATTCATCTCAAATCAAATATTCATCTTTGCACTCTGGGCCAAAGATATTCATCAATCGGTCGTATGTTCATCTCAACACTGCTCATCTTTGCACTAAAGGGCAAAGATATTCATCGATCATCATGTTCATTTAAACACCGCTCATCTTTACTCTGAGGCCAAAGATATTCTTGAGAAATCATTCATCTTTGCACTACTGGGGCCAAAGATATTCAATAATATCATCATTTAAGACCGAGGATGATGAAAATATTTTTAAAGAACGAATCCGGTGAAACAAAATGACAAGGATTAAGGATTAAGGATTCGTACTTTGTTTTATCCATGTCCAACAATACCTCAAAAAATAATCATAGTGGTGTAAAATTCAAGAAAGATCAAAACATGGATACAATCAAAGCTAGTATCCAAAATAGATATTTTGGACGAAAAGAAGAAATTTTATTTTTCGATGAATAGTGCCGTATCGTGAATAGTGTCAGATATCGTGAATAGTCCAGATATCGTGAATAGTAACTCAGACACCAAAAGATAGAAATTCCAAAAAAAAACATTTTCACGCTTCATGAATAGTACTCGTGAATAGTAACTCGTGAATAGTAACTCATGAATAGTAACTTCGTGAATAGTAACTCATGAATAGTAACCTTAGACATGAAAAAGTTCCAAATTTGATAAAACTTGGATCAACATTTCAAAGATAATGATATATGAAGAAATAATATCATTACGAAAAAATAATATCCCTTACCTCAAAGAATCGATTGCCGGAAGGAAAGATCGGAAGTGATCTTTGAATGAAACTGTAATGCTTGAACAAAGAACTCTCAAAGTATCTAAATACTCACAAAATACACTCAATCATATAGAGAGAAAGAGAAAACTTTTTTTCGGTGTGATTTTCAATTCTAACTTAGCCCTCTATTTATAGGAAAATGTTAGCCGCCAAAGCAGACTTGATTTGACACGCTACTGATGGCTTTACTCGCTACTATTGCCACCCACCACATTTGAAATAAAATTCAGCACATTTTTTCACCAACCACAAGTGGGGCCCACTCAATTCTAGAATTTTCCACCAAAATCAATTATAACCCTACTTTTAGAATCAAACACCTCTTAAAATTTATAACAAATCATTCGTTCATTTTAACGGTTCAAAATTTGTGGACATATACTCAACTTATATATGTATAACATATCCAAAAATTACAACGATCCAGCATTTCGGATTAAATATTATAACTCACACAATAAAGCTATAATAATAACACCGATTTAATCTTTTAATACCTCCAATCCGATAAAATCTCGATAAAACACCTCAACATAATTTCTTCATTTATAACCACATAAATAAATCCATCATTTATATCCACATAAAATAAATATTTCTTTATCATATGAATCAATAATTAATTATTCACAAATAATATTCTGAGAATCACAATTATGACAACCAGTAGTTCCCAGAAAGAGGGGCTTTCAATAAGGATCTCTCCTTCTTGGCGCCGCAATTAGGTGACCAAACCTCTCCTTAGACAGAACTTTCTAGACATTGCCAATAATGTTATCTAATAATATTATTCAAATAATATGAATTATTGATCCGATAATGGGAAATATCATGCGGTGACAATTATTGAACAACAATAATATAAAATATCAACGCAAAGAATTATTGAATCAATAAAATAAAATATTGAGCAATAACTCACTGTGAAAATTATTGAGTAGTGCCATCTTACGTGCACGAATCAATAATTCAACAATCATCTGCAATACTGGTAAGCTACTCTTGCAACGACGCCAGACATCGTATTTTAAACCAAGGGTATTCCAACGATCTTAACGGTAAGAATAACTACGCCGTTATTTATAACCACCCAAACTTTGTCGTTTTTCCTCATCCAATCGCTTCAAGTTATGGGGCCCACACATGGGCTGCTACCGTCGTCACGAATATTCCACAAAGCGATTGAATATTCCACGACCAAACGAATATTCCCCGATAAAATGAATATTTTATAACCACTTGCTTATTTTGAAATATTTACGTATTTTACCCCTAACTATCCACATTAATCAAATCAACCCTTACTATTTCAAAATAATAAATAAAGGAAATTCCTTTTTATTTAAAAAAAAATTCGGGGTCTTACAACCTCCCCTCCTTATGAAATTTCGTCCTCGAAATTGACGTACGTACCTGGTGTTTCGAAAAGGTGAGGATACATCGCTTTTATTTTCGTTTCCAATTCTCAGGTCATTTCCTCTATAGCATGATTCCTCCACAAAACTTTAACTTGTGGTATGACCTTTCTTAGCGTGGGACATGCTCCTTCCTATCCAAAATCTTGGTGGTACCTCCTCATACGTTAAGTCTTGGCTAACTCGTGGGTTCTAACTCTATAACGTGGTTGGGTCTTTCATATATTCTGAAATCTGAGATATGTGAAACACATTATGAACACGAGATATACTCGGAGGTAACATGAGTCTATAGGCTACATTTCCTACTCGGTCAAGAATTTGAAATGGACCAATAAATCGTGGATTGAGCTTTCCTCTCTTCCCAAATCTTGTAACTCCCTTCCATGGAGCAACTCGTAACAATACATGATCCCTACACTAAATTCCACGTCCTTTCGATGAAGATCCGCATAACTCTTTTGTCGATCTTGTGCCGATTCAGATATCGTTGTCGAATCATTTGGATCTTTTCGGTGAGTCATACGTCTTAACTCGGGTCCCAACATTGTTGCTTCCACCCATCTCATCCCAACATATTGAGAAGCGACATTTTCGTCCATATAATGCTTCAAATGGAGCTACACCTATACTTGCTCGATAAGCTGTTGTTGTAGGAGAATTCCACCAATGGTAAATACTTATCCCAACTTCCTTTGAAATCTAGGACCTGAGTCTTAATATATCTTCAAGAGTTTGAGTAGTCCTTTTCGATTGCCCATCCGTTTGAGGATGGCATGCCAACCAGAATCGTAAATTCGTGCCCATAGCTTTTCTACAAACTAACCCAAAATCATGAAGTGAATCTTGGGTCACGATCTAAAACTATGGATCTTGACATGCCATGCAATCTCACAATCTCATTTACGTACATACTAGCAAGGCGTTCAAGGAAATAAGTCTCCCGAATCGGCAGAAGAAATGAGCGATTTGGTTAATCTATCAACAATAACCCAAAAATAGCATTGATGCCTTGAGAAACCAGTAGGAAGACCCGAAACGAAATCCATGGTAATGTGTTCCACTTCCATTCGGAATCTCAAGTGGTTGCAACGGACCCTTAGGTACTAGATGCTCGCCTTTACACGTTGGCAAGTTAAACACATCGAGATAAACTTTGCATTCTCTCTCTTCATATTATTCCACCAAAATGTATGTCGAAGATCACGATACATTTTAGTACTTCGAGGATGGATTGCAAATGGTGTATTGTGTGCCTCCATCATAATCTTGTACTTCAAATCAGTCGTTAGGAACACAAAGTCTAGAGTGGACTCAAGTATTCCTTCTTCATCAATTCTCGCTTAGGAATAGCTCCTTCTTGTACTTTCTTCTTCATATGCATTAGCTCAAGATTGGTGGCTTGAAAGCAACCTTAACTTTTCTATTAAAGTTGGCTCTCTATCGTATACTTGACATCATCGCACCTTTTCGTTCGCATATGATCTTCTACTCAACGCGTCTAAATACTACGTTCGCTTTTCCAAGATGGCATGGTCGAACATGTCTTTGAAATGAGTCTCCTCTTGAGTTCTTGAAGCTCTTCCCACATTCCTTGCTCCATTCGAATTTTGTATCTCTACGAGTCATTTGCGATAATGGAATAGCGATTCGAGAATATCCTTCAACGAATCTCCGATAATAACCAACTAAGCCTGAAAGCTACGTATTTCGATTCTCGACTTAGGTTGCTCTCAGCTGTGACTCATATCCCAATCTTGGATAGCACGTCACAATGACACACCTATCGATTCTTACTATCGCACGAATATAGCGTCCCCTATAGAGAGTCGGCGGTGCATTCCACAAAGGAAGTCACCAGATAAAGGCTCGGTACCAAATTCTATAGTTGAATTTTTTAACTCACGAAGTTCAATAGAGCCATTCGATATGAGATTTTAGAAATGAGTTTTGTCTAGGGTTCAAAGTCGATACAAAATTTAATATCGGTCTTTGGGAGTAAACCAAGAAATTCTTGAGAGAAAATCGTCGGGAAAAATCAATAACAACAAGAATATTATTCAAATCGGCGTGTCTTTATTCAAATCCATAACATGGACTAAGAAAACTTGACATCCATAATAAGCGAATGACTTCATGGCTTGATATGAAAATGTTTGACTACAATGGTTTGATTGCTTGAATTGAATAACGAGGTTGCTTAGGAATATGAAAACTAACAACCTTACAAAAACAATCAATTTGGCATGATGAGTAGTTAACCTTAAAATCACATCAAAAGAAAATATCTCTATAGAAATAAGGTTAACGGGTAATGTGATAGTGCTGACTGAATCAAACAAGATTTCTAAACAACGAGATGTAATGAAAGTTTCTCTAACGGATTCTCCATAAATAGGTCAAAGTCTAATTTCTCCGTAGTCAAGTTCAAGCGTTGAGCGCAAGAAGAAAGAGATAAAAGAATGGGTAGAAGCAGGGTATCTAGTAAGGTATATACTTGCAAGAATTTATAATTAACTAACCCGTGCTAACTTCGTTCGTGTTCCTTGCATTTTTGACCGGTCACGACAAACGCTCTTCCAAGAACCGTTGACTTTGACTTTTCTGGGACATCCTTTTGAGTCACCATTCACGCTGGACTGGGTTTCGATATCATACAATCTCGAGCGATATGTCCTTCTTTTCCACAATTATAGCATACCTTGGAAGGCTTTGAACAGTTTGACCTTATATGTCCCTCCTCTCCACATCTGTAGCATCTAACTGGCGATCGTTCTCTTCCCTAGAATTTGTTGATGGTCTTTGATGTTCTTCTTTGAAAATCTTCCGTCATCGTTAAATCTTCTCTTTTTAGATTGGACATCTCTTTCCATAATATCAACGCGTCGTGCGACTTTTACCCATGCATCACTCATTCTCACTCGTTCGATTATTTCTTCTTTCATTTCTCAGATTCGACTTTATCATCTTATACTCGCCAAAGAGTGCTTACATTCAAGCATCACGTGTCGGGTAACACAAGCTTGAATCGTTGCATCCTTTTGCTCCACGATCGCCTCGCAATTCTTTTAGCTCTGCTCTTCTAACTCATGAATACGATTTTGCAATTCTATATTTCGATCATAAAATACCTCTAATAAACTCTCTTGGTACCTCTTCTTCCTCTTCTTCCTCACTCTCAAATTTGTTACCTCTGCGATTATCTAAGGTGCAACTATCAATTCTTCACTCACCACATGGATATCTCTAATTCCTTCTTCACCGACATCACATTATCACGGTTGGCGATTAGAGGTGTCTCCACGATCTCATTCACTCCATTGTTAACGTTTCGCAATGACCATTCTAAAAAAACTATCAAAAACAAGGGTTAATTAAATAAATTAACAAATCACATAATACCCTATAATATGACCAACCAACAAATAAGCTTAGGTAGGACACACTAGCGAAGGATTTTACTCGTCTCTCCCTCTAGTTTTATTCCCGATCTCGCCAGAGATCATATCCTAAGCTCGATACCAATTGTGGCGCCCCAAAATAGGTATACACAACACCCCATTCGAGTCGCCAAATACATGGTACAAGAAGCAAACTACAACTTCAATAATACAAATGTCGTGTGAAATACGACAATATATCTTAATGAGTTTAAATACAAATATTATCTTCAGACAATATCTATACTCAAATAAATCCTCATCACATTTATTGATACATTATTTTAAAAAATGGTGAGGACTACTAAACAACTCTCTAGAACCTTCATTCCATACCCCAACTAGTACTCGCTACATTCTCGCCTCACGAGAAGAAAAATGGAACAACAAGGAAAAGGGTGAGCTCAACTAGCCCGATAAAGAATATTATGACTAAGATAATATACAACAAATTATCGTTAGTCTCAACGAGGGAAAAATCGATAGAATACTATAGACAACAAGTTTCGAGATCAATATTCGCAGGTGAAATAATAATTCATAGAAGAGTTACGTAGAGAATGAAATCTACTATAATCTATGAATTTAACAAGTCCATCATCAATATTTTATCCCTGTAACATCAATCAATATTCATCTCAAATCAAATATTCATCTTTGCACTACAGCCAAAGATATTCATCAATCAATCATGTGTTCATCTCAACACTGTTCATCTTTGCACTAAAGGCCAAAGATATTCATCGGTCGGTCATGTTCATTTAAACACCGCTCATCTTTGCACTACTGGCCAAAGATATTCTTGAAATCATTCATCTGCGCACTACTGGCCAAAGATATTCAATAATATCATCATTTAAGACCGAGGATGATGAAAAATATTATTAAAGAACGAATCCGATTGAAACAAAATGACAAGGATTAAGGATTAAGGATTAGTACTTTGTTTTATCCATGTCCAACAATACCTCAAAAAATAATCATAGTGGTGTAAAATTCAAGAATGATCAAAACATGGATCAATCAAAGCTAGTATCCAAAATAGATATTTTGGACGAAAAGAAGAAATTTTATTTTTCGATGAATAGTCCGTAATACGTGAATAGTCGTATACGTGAATAGTGCCGTATCGTGAATAGTAACTCAAACACCAAAAGATAGAAATTCCAAAAAAAACATTTTCACGCTTCATGAATAGTACTCGTGAATAGTAACTCGTGAATAGTAACTCATGAATAGTAACTCGTGAATAGTAACTCATGAATAGTAACCCAGAGCATGAAAAAGTTCCAAATTTGATAAAACTTCAGATCAACATTTCAAAGATAATGATATTGAAGAAATAATATCATTCTGAAAAAAATAATATCCCTTACCTCAAAGAATCGAGATGCCGGAAGGAAAGATCGGAAGTGATCTTTGAATGAAACTTATCTTTGACAAAGAACTCTCAAAGTATCTAAATACTCACAAAATACACTCAATCATATAGAGAGAAGAGAAAACTTTGTTTACGGTGTGATTTTCAATTCTAACTTAGCCCTCTATTTATAGGAAAATGTTAGCCGTAGAAAGCAGGACTTGACACTTTACTGATGGCTTTTACGCTACTATTGCCATCCACCACATTTGAAATAAAATTCAGCACATTTTTTCACCAACCACAAGTGGGGCCCACTCAATTCTAGAATTTTCCACCAAAATCAATTATAACCCTACTTTCAAGAATCAAACACTTCTTAAAATTTATAACAAATCATTCGTTCATTTTTAACGGTTCAAAATTTGTGGACATATACTCAACTTATATATGTATAACATATCCAAAAATTACAACGATCCAACGGTCGGATTAAATATTATAACTCACACAATAAAGCTATAATAACACCGATTTAATCTTTTAATACCTCCAATCCAGATAAAATCCTGATAAAACACCTCAACATAATTTCTTCATTTATAACCACATAAATAAATCCATCATTTATATCCACATAAAATAAATATTTCTTTATCATATGAATCAATAATTAATTATTCACAAATAATATTACAGAATCACAATTATAACACCCGGTAGTTCCCGGGAAAGAGGGGCTTTCAATAAGGATCTCTCCTTCTTGGCGCATGATTAGGTGACCAAACCTCTCCTTAGAGCAGAACTTTCTAGACATTGCCAATAATGTTATCTAATAATATTATTCAAATAATATGAATTATTGATCGATAATGGGAAATCTTTGTGCGTTGACAATTATTGAACAACAATAATATAAAATATCAACTTGACAATTATTGAATCAATAAAATAAAATATTGAGCAAGAATTACTGTGAAAATTATTGAGTAGTGCCATCTTACGATGCGAATCAATAATTCAACAATCTTGTGCAATCTGCAGTGCTATATTGTGCAACCACGCCATTCATGTATTTTAATCATAGTATATTCAGCGGTCTTAACGGTAACAACTACACTGCAGTTATTTATAACCACCCAAACTTTTGTCGTTTTCCTCATCCAATCGCTTTCAGTTATGGGACCCACACATGGTTGCGCCATCGCATTTACGAATATTCCCCGACGATGCATTGAATATTCCACGACCAAAACGAATATTCCCGATAAAATGAATATTTTATAACCACTTGCTTATTTTGAAATATTTGCGTATTTTACCCCTAACTATCCACATTAATCAAATCAACCCTTACTATTTCAAAATAATAAAAAAAGGAAATTCCTTTTTATTTAAAAAAAATTTCGGGGTCTTACATTACCTGTTGACCTTATCTCTTTAAAGATACTTGCTTTTGATGTGATTTTAGGGATTGATTGGTTAACTACTCATCATGCCAAAATTGATTGCTTTTGTAAGGTTGTTAGTTTTCATATTCCTAACCAACCTGTTGTACGAAATCAAGCAACTAAACCATTAAAATCAATCACTGTTGTGAGACCCCAGATTTTATCAATAAAGATTTAAATTTTGTCGAAATAATTTTTAATATTATGGTGTGAATTTGAGATAATATTATAGTTGTGGGTAGTATTTATAAATTTTGCAAAGTATGCAAGTGGTTATATTATATTATATTGATTGGTGGGGAATATTCGGTTTAGCGAGGAATATTCGACAACTACTCAATCATTGGTGGACCCCACAATAGAATTATTATCGGATTGAGAAAATGACAAAAATATTTTATTGAAATAACGGCGGAAGTTTTACTGGTTGATCTTGTTGAACTACTCGGTAGTAAAAATAAACGATGTCGTGTGGTTGCATAGTAGCACACGGTATTGATTATTGATGCTTATGTGAGAAGTCACTCGGTTTGATTCCATTATTGCCGATTAATAATATGAATTATTATAGCGATAATGACGTTTTGTTTTATTCGTATTATTAACGTAATAAAAAGCGAAACATCTTTTTATATAAAGCAGAATACTTTATTAAAGTTATTCTATAAATAGAATATATTATATTTTATTATGCATAGTGTTTGCATAGTGTTTTGCATAGTGTTTTGCATAGTGTTTGCATAGTAAAATGTTTTTATATAAATAGAATATATGATATTTTATTTAAAAGATTTTGCTTTAAATATGGACCGTCAGATTAAAGTAAATCAATACGGATAGTTCATGGATTAATTACTATGCATTCTATTTTCCTATAAATAGAAGCTCATTCCTTCATTATTTTCTTACGAATTTTTGAAACTACAGAGAGAGAAATTATAGAGAGAAGCTATAGAGAGAAAATCTATAGAGAGAAAGAAGAAGAGTATACGGTACTTCACTACTTTGATATCCGAAAGTGTCTTTTTACGGTAAGGATATTATTTGTTGTACCGTGTAAGGGGTGTTATTCTTTCTTATTCATGAAGAGAACTTACATTATTCCATTCATTATTATTACATTGGAATAACTTTGTAAAAGTGGCATACCCTATACATAACTTTTATATGCTGGCATACCCTATACTTGGTGAAATCCTTATATTATTCCATTCTTATTTATTACATTGGAATAACTTTGTATCTGTGAATCCCTATACTTGGTGATCTTCTTACATTATTCCATTCTTTATTATTACATTTGGAATATCACATGCGTGTGTTTTATCTTTGGACTGGTTCCGTCTTTATTATTATTACATTTGGAACATCACATCGTGTGTTTTACAGGACACTGGTTAAAATCTTTATCATACATTGGAATATCCTATCGTGTGTTTTACATTGGATGCAGTTTCATCTTTATTATTACATTGGAACATCACATGGGTGTGAATTTCACGACTGGTTACGTTATTATTATTACATTGGAATAACTTTTGCATCATCGCAATCCGCATGCATGGTGATTTCCTTTGTTATTCCATTCTTTATTATACCCAGTTGATTATAACTTTTACTTCTATACTCCATGAAATTAGTAGAATATTCTTGATATTTGCTTTTCATCCAGTATCTTTTCATGGAAATATTCTTCTGATCATTCTTGAATTTTACTCTACAAAGCAGTATCATGTTGACAATTTGGACGTTATTAGTTCCTGAATAAATTTATTCGTGAACTTGTTTTATTGAATTATTATGTCATTGTCATCATCCTCATGTTATATTATGTTATCTTTGGCTTACGTGCATAGATGAATTTAGTATGATTATGACCAGGGATCATTCGGTATAATCATGGCTTGTTATAAATGATGTGATAAAAGTCCTCAGTGGCTTTGTAATGCGATTGATGGATCGTTTTTGGTATGATTATGACCGGGGGTGATTCGGTATAGTCATGACCATTGATAATTTGATGAAAACCCTTGGCCAGTAGTATGCGAGGGATGATTAGATATTGTGGTTTATTCATTAAAGTTGAGTCTTACTATAAAAATTGATGAAAACCTTTTAAATCATAAAAGATAGTAGATTTTATTTTCTACTTGACTCTTTTAATGGATTGCTTATTCCATTATCTTGATTAAACTTGTTGTCTATTGTATTTTATCGGTTTGACATTTGTTGAAGGCTAACGATAATTTTATACGCATTATCTTAGTCATAATATTTCTTCTTGGGCTAGTTGAGCTCACCCTTTCTTTCTTTGTTCTCTTGAGGAAATGAGAATATATTGGGGACGAGTCGGGGAGCAGAGTAATGGTCAGAGGATAGCATTAGTAGTCCTCACTATTACGTGAAATAGTGTGATAATAAATGTAATGAGGACTCCTTGAGTATGGATATTGTTTAAATGACAATATTCCTATTAGAACTCTCGGTTTATATGTATTGTCGTATGTTACCACGACGGATGTATAATTAAGTTTGTATTTGAATTTATGTACCATGTAAGTGGCGACCCAAGATGGGTGACGTATACCTAATTTTGGGGGCGTCACAGTTGGTATCAGAACTTAGGGATATGATCCCTGGCTAAGATGTGAGACTAGAACTAGGAGGGGAGATATAGGGAATTCCTTCGCTAGTATGACCTACCTAAGTTTATTTGTTATTTAATTGGTCGGTCGGAGTATAAGGATAATATTTGATATATTAATTAACCCTTGTGTTGTGGCAGTGTTTGGAAATGGCAGCTGAAAATATTCAAAATGGAGTGAATGTGACCGTTGTGACACCTTTAATCACTAATCAGGTTAATGCAGTGTCAGACGAGGAACAAATTAGAGATATCCACGTAGTGAATGAAGAACTAATTGTTGCACCCGAGCTAGTTGCAGAGGTAGCGGTGAGAGTGAGAAGAAGAAGGAAGAAGAGGAACACGAGGAGAATTGGTTAGAAGAAGTTTATGATCAAAACTTAGAATTACAAAATCGTGTTCGTGAGCTAGAAGAACGAGTTGAAGAGCGACAAGCGGTCGTGGAACAAAGGGATACAACAATTCAAAATTGGGTTACCCGATATGTGATGCTCGAACAAAATCACGCTTTGGCGAGGTGTAAGATATTAAAGTTGGAATCGAGAATTTAAAATCAAAGATCGGTGAAAGAAGAAACAATGAGCGAAGGAGAATAGGCGATGCATGGGTAAAAGTTTGCACAACGCGTTGATAGTGTAGAAAAAGGCGTCCGATCAATAAAGCCAAAATAGATGAAATGGACTTTACTTTTGGAATGACAATTGGGAGAACCCAACATCGAATTCGGAATTACCACATGCATAGCGATCAACCCGAATTCGATATGGATCGGAGAATAATGATTCAAATCATGGATCAGGAATGTGAAGAAGCACTTAAGGGTGGAATGTACCCTATAGTAAAGTCAAACTCGGTAAATTAAGCGAGAGCGTTTGTCGAGAAACCCGAACAAAGTTATTACGGGTAAATTAATTATAAATTATTACGAAGTCTATACTTTATTCAATACAAGTTCTACCCACTCTTTTATTCTACCTAGTTGTGTTCAATGTTTAAATTTGACTCCGGAAAAATTAGACTTTGATTTATCTATTGAAACTTCGTTAGTAGGAGCCTTCGTTACCGCTACTATTTTAAAATCTTGTTTGATTCAAATAAACATTTTCACGTTACCTGTCGATCTTATCTTTTTGAAAATATTTGCCTTTGATGTGATTTTAGGAATCAATTGGTTAACTACTCATCATGCTTTTCGTAAGGTTGTTAGCTTTTATATTCATAACCAACTTGTTGTGCAAATTCAAAGTAACCAAACCACTAAAGTCAATCATTGTCATATCAAGCCATAAATAAAGAGCCCCGATCCTTTCGTTGTTGACTTCCTTGTGTGGAATGCACCGAAGCCAGACTTTCTGTAGGCGACATCGTGAATGAAGATGGCAAGTTTATAGGTATCATTGTGAGGTGCTATCTAGGTTAAGGGATAGAAGTCACAGTTGGTATCAATGTGACGTCTTATCCAAGTCTTGGATGAGAGTCACGAGTTTTGAATGATATTTCTATTATTAATAAATTTCCTGGCGTATTCTTGAAGACTTCTTAGCCTACTTAGAGCGTGGAATCGAATTTTGTATTGACCCCAGTACAAAACCCATTTCTTAAACCCTCAAATATTTCTTCAACTAAAATGAACAGTTTACGTGGTTTATGATGAAAGTCATAATAAAAGCATTGGACTAATGAAAATCATGGGTATTCGTGGTATTAGTAAGTTTTATGATGAGTTATGTTGGTTAGTATGTGAAAACATGAAAGTTTCTTAGAAATCACAAAGAGTTGAAAATCAAATTTTGGTGAAAAAACGTAACATGAAATTCAATTGACCAAATCTCTTATTATATTTTGAATTTTTGAGTGTGGTCAAGTCCTAGAGTTAGATCTATGAGTTACCTAACTAATTCAAGTGGAATTACTGGAAAAGGTGTTGTAGATTTTTGTGTGGACTGATTTTAGCAAAGGAGTGCAAAGCTGCAAAAACCGAAAAAGCTGCTGCCATGATTTTAGAGGGGCTGTTTCGGCCACTTAAATTATGAGAAAAATTCTGGCCTTTTGGGACAAGAAGTTATATGGTATAAAGTACCTCCTGTCCAAAAATGAGCTCATTCTGACTTAAAATGAACAAGTTATGACTATTTCAATATTTAGGTTTTTCCGACGAAAAACGCTATAACCGGAGTTCTATAACTCCGATGACCATAAAATTTAAACTAGAAGCTCACATTAACATGTGTAAGGTCCTGCCAAGATTTGGAAATTTCTGGAGTTAAACTTGAGGTAGCAAATTTCTTAAGGAATTAATTAGAAATTGATTTTTGAAAAATAGTAAATAAATTTTAAAAATTTCAAGAAAAATATATTTTCATTATGGGACTATATTATGCTAAATCCCAGAAAAAAAATATTTTTGGAACTGATTTGATATTTTTCATAAAAATAGTTTGGTTACGAACATATGAGTTAAATATGTTATGTGAAGTAACAAAATTGGAAAATAGGATTTTATGGCTAGAGAATCCTATATAGAGTATATGCATATTTTTTGATGAGGGATTTGATCATTGGTGATGATATCTTATGAGTATGGCATTTTTGAATGATTAAATGCATTATATGGTAAAGCGTAAACAATTGAGATAAATTGTTTATAAATTTAAGAAGTGATTAAAATATTGTTATAATATTAATGATATTAGATTATGAGATTATTAAGTGATTGATAACATGGGGATATTCTTGAATCCTGGATAAATTATATTATAAATGTTTAATATTTATCCTTTATCTCATTTGATTGATTCTTTATATCATTATCCTCATGTTTATATTATGTTGAAAGTCATCTGTGGCCTGTAGTGCATAGATGGACTTGGTATGATTATGACCAAGGATTGTTCGGTATAATCATAACCATAATTGAAAACACGATTATCTTTGGCCGTAGTGCATGGATAATTTGTGGTCGTGATACTAATGAATACACGATTATCTTTGGCCGTAGTGCATGGATAATTGTGGTCGTGATACTAATGAATACACGATAATCTTTGGCCGTAGTGCATGGATAATTTGTGGTCGTGATACTAATGAATACACGATTATCTTTGGCCGTAGTGCATGGATAATTTGTGGTCGTGATACTAATGAATACACGATTATCTTTGGCCGTAGTGCATGGATAATTTGTGGTCGTGATACTAATGAATACACGATTATCTTTGGTAGTAGTGCATGGATAATTTGTGGTCGTGATACTAATGAATACGATTATCTTTGGTAGTAGTGCATGGATAATTTGTGGTCGTGATACTAATGAATACACGATTATCTTTGGTAGTAGTGCATGGATAATTTGTGGTCGTGATCTTAATGAATACACGATTATCTTTGGTAGTAGTGCATGGATAATTCGTGGTCGTGATACTAATGAATATCCTTGGCCTGTAGTGCAGGGATGATTCGATGATATGGATTAATTATTGAAATTTGAGTCTCAAAGAATGAAATATTAATTCATAGATGTGGTAAAAGTCATCTTTGGCCGTAGTGCATTGATAGACTTGGTATGATTATGACCACGGATTATTCGGTATAATCATGACCGTAATTGAAAACACGAATATCCTTGGCCAGTAGTGCATGGATAATTCGTGGTTGTGATACTATTAAGCTGCGTCTCAGCATTATTGGTTTTACAGTTGTATATCTTTAGCCTGTAGTGCAAAGATGAATTGTTAATGAATATCTTTGGCGGATTGCGAAGATGAATTTAATATTTTTAACGATAAAGGTATTCAAGGTATCCTCACCTCTTTATCATATCAGGTACGTACCCTAATTTCGAGGGCGAAATTCCATAAGGAGGGGAGATTGTGAGACCCCAGATTTTATCAATAAAGATTTAAATTTTGTCGAAATAATTTTTAATATTATGGTGTGAATTTGAGATAATATTATAGTTGTGGGTAGTATTTATAAATTTTGCAAAGTATGCAAGTGGTTATATTATATTCGATTGGTCGGGGAATATTCGGTTTAGCGAGGGAATATTAAATACAACTACTCAATCATTGGTGGACCCTAGCAATGAAATTATTGTCGGATTGAGAAAATGACAAAAATATTTTATTGAAATAACGGCGGAAGTTTTACCGTTGATCTTTGTTGAACTACTCGGTAGTAAAAATACGATGTCGTGTGGTTGCATAGTAGCACTGCGGTATTGATTATTGATGCTTATGTGAGAAGTCACTCGGTTTGATTCCATTATTGTCGATTAATAATATGAATTATTATAAGCGATAATGACGTTTTGTTTTATTAGTATTATTAACGTAATAAAAGCGAAACATCTTTTTATATAAAGCAGAATACTTTATTAAAGTTATTCTATAAATAGAATATATTATATTTTATTATGCATAGTGTTGCATAGTGTTTTTTGCATAGTGTTGCATAGTGTTTGCATAGTAAAATGTTTTTATATAAATAGAATATATGATATTTTATTTAAAAGATTTTGCTTTAAATATGGATAGTCAGGATTAAAGTAAATCAATACAGATAGTTCATGGATTAATTACTATGCATTCTATTTTCCTATAAATAGAAGCTCATTCCTTCATTATTTTCTTACGAATTCCTTTGAAACTCAGAGAGAGAAATTATAGAGAGAAGCTATAGAGAGAAAATCTATAGAGAGAAAGAAGAAGAGTATTATACAGTACTTCACTACTTTGATATCCGGTGTCTTTTACGGTAAGGGATATTATTTGTTGTACAAGTAAGGGGTGTTATTCTTTCTTATTCATGAAGAGAACTTACATTATTCCATTCATTATTATTACATTGGAATAACTTTGTAAAAGTGGCATACCCTATACATAACTTTGTATATGGCATACCCTATACTTGGTGAAATCCTTATATTATTCCATTCTTATTTATTACATTGGAATAACTTTATATCATGAATCCCCTATACTTGGTGATCTTCTTACATTATTCCATTCTTTATTATTACATTGGAATATCACATGCGTGTGTTTTTACAGGACTGGTTAAAATCTTTATTATTATTACATTGGAACATCACATGCGTGTGTTTTACAGGACACTGGTTAAAATCTTTATCATTCTCGTTGGAATATCCTATCATGTGTTTTTACGGATCTGGTTTCATCTTTATTATTACATTGGAACATCCTATCGGTGTGAATTTCACACGACACAGTTACGTTATTATTATTACATTGGAATAACTTTACTACATCTGCAATCCGCATGCGTGGTGATTTCCTTTGTTATTCCATTCTTTATTATACCCGGTTGATTATAACTTTGACTTCTATACTCCATGAAATTAGTAGAATATTCTTGATATTTGCGTTTCATCCGATATCTTTTCATGGAAATATTCTTACGATCATTCTTGAATTTTACTCTACAAAGCGATATCATGTTGACAATTTGGGCGTTATTAGTTCTGAATAAATTAATTCGTGAACTTGTTTTATTGAATTATTATGTCATTGTCATCATCCTCATGTTATATTATGTTATCTTTGGCTTACGTGCATAGATGAATTTAGTATGATTATGACCGAGGATCATTCGGTATAATCATGGCTTGTTATAAATGATGTGATAAAAGTCCTCGATTGGCACTGTAATGCGGTGATGGATAGTTTTTGGTATGATTATGACCGGGGTGATTCGGTATAGTCATGACCATTGATAATTTGATGAAAACCCTTGGAGTGTGTACGGGGATGATTAGATATTGTGGTTTATTCATTAAAGTGAGTCTTACTATAAAAATTGATGAAAACCTTTTAAATCATAAAAGATAGTAGATTTTATTTTCTACTTGACTCTTTTAATGGATTGCTTATTCGCTTGATTAAACTTGTTGTCTATTGTATTTTATCGGTTTGACATTGTTGAAGGCTAATGATAATTTATTACGCATTATCTTAGTCATAATATTTCTTCTTGGGCTAGTTGAGCTCACCCTTTCTTTTCTTCATTCTCTTCGGAAATGAGAATATAATTTGAGACGAGTCGGGGAAGCGGAGTAATGGTCGGAGGATAGCATTAGTAGTCCTCACTATTACGTGAAATAGTGTGATAATAAATGTAATGAGGACTCCTTGAGTATGGATATTGTTTAAATGACAATATTCCTATTAGAACTCTCAGTTTATGTATTGTCGTATGTTACACGACGGATGTATAATTAAGTTTGTATTTGAATTTATGTACCGTATGTAAGTGGCGACCTAAGATGGGTGGCGTATACCTAATTTTGGGCGTCTGGCGTCATATCTAATCATAAAGCTATTCGTTTATTGAAAAGCGGATGTCAAGCTTTCTTAGCCCATGTTATGGATTTGAATAAAGACACGTCAAATTTGAATAATATTCTGTTGTTATTGACTTTTCGACATATTTCCTTAAGAACTTCCGGTCTACACCCCGAGCGTGAAGTTGAATTCTTTATTGATCTTGAACTCGTACAAAGCCCATTTTAAAACCCCATATCGAATGGCTCTATTGAACTTCAAGAGTTAAAGGTCCAACTATAGGAATTGTTGGACATCGGTTTCATTCGTCCTAGTACATCTCCTTGGGGTGCTCTGTTTTATTTGAAAAGAAGAAAGAGCGGGAGTATGCGACTTTGTATTGACTATCGGAATTGAACCATGTCACTATCAAGAATAGGTATCCTCTACCTCGTATTGATGACTTGTTTGACCCGATTGCAAGGAGCACAATTCTTTTCAAAAATCGATCTTCGATTCGGATATCATCGGTGAAGATTAAAAGCGAGGATATTCAAAGGCGCCTTGAACTCGATGCGGGCATTATGAATTCTTAGTCATGTCTTTCAGACGGACTAATACTCCTATGGCTTTCATGGATATGATGAACCGAGTATTCAAGGAATATTTGGATCGATTCGTTGTTGTCTTTATTGATGACATCCTTATATATTCCAAAAGCCGTGAAGATCATGAGCACCATTTTAATTTGGTACTCCAAAGGCTTCGTGAAAACAAGCTTTATGCCAAGTTAAAGAAATGCGAGTTCGGCTTGAGGAAGTAGCATTCCTTGGGCGCGTGGTGTCGAAACATGGAATATCTGTTGATCCGTGAAGATTGAAGCAATATAAAGTTGGGAGGCTGAAGTCGGTGGATGAAGTACGTGACTTTTCGGGCTTATTTGGTTATTATCGGAGATTCGTGGAAGGATTTTCTCGAATCGCTACTCCATTAACTCGGTGACTCGAAAAAGATATAAAATTCAGTATAGAAGCGAGGAATGTGAGAAGAGTTTCCAAGAGCTTAAGAGGAGACTTATTTGGCACTGTTCTAACAATACCATCCGGTAATGCGGATGGATTTGTTATCTCTGATGATGCTTCGAGCAAAGGGTTAGGATGTGTTCTCATGCAGCGTGGGAAAGTCATAGCCTTTATGCCTCGCAACAACTTAAAGAATATGAGAGGAATTATCCTACTCATGATCTAGAGTTAGCGGCGATGATCGTTTCGCGCTAAAGATCCGGAGGCACTATCTATATGGGGAGAAAGTGGAGATATATTCGGACCATAAAAGCCTTAAATATTTCTTCACTCAAAAAAGAACTCAATATCAACAACGGCGTTGGCTCGAGCTATTGAAAGACTACGACCACACTATTCAATACCATCCCGAAAAAGCGAGCGTGGTGGCGACGCGTTGAGTAGAAGATCATATGCAGGAACGAGTGCGATGATGTCAAGTATAAGCATAGAGCCAACTTTAATAGAAAAAGTTAAGGTTGCTCAAGCCACCGACCCGGAGCTAGTGCGTATGAAGAAGAAAGTACAAGAAGGAGCTATTCCGGAAGCGAGAATTGATGAAGAATGAATACTTTGAGTCCATTCTAGACTTTGTGTCCCTAACGACTCTGATTTGAAGTACAAGATTATGATAGAGGCACACAATACACCATTTGAAATCCATCCTGGAAGTACTAAAATGTATCGTGATCCTCGACATACATTTTAGTGGAATAATATGAAGAGAGAGATTGCAAAGTTTATCTCAACGTGTTTAACTTGTCAACGTGTAAAGGCGGAACATCTAGTACCTAAGGGTCCGTTGCAACCACTTGAGATTCCGAAATGGAAGTGGGAACACATTACCATGGATTTCGTTACGGGTCTTCCTATGGTTTCTCAAGGCATCGATGCTATTTGGGTTATTGTTGATAGATTAACCAAGTTCGCTCATTTCTTGCCGATCGGAGACTTATTCCTTGAGCGTCTTGCTAGTATATACGTGAATGAGATTGTGAGGTTGCATGGCATGCTGTATCCATAGTTTCGGATCGTGACCCAAGATTCTCTTCAAGATTTTGGGTTAGCTTGCAGCTAAAGCTATGAGCGCAGATTTGCGATTTAGTTCGACATACCATCCTCAAGCGGACGGACAATCGAGAGAGGACTATTCAAACTCTTGAAGATCTATTAAGACTCTGTGTCCTAGACTTCAAGAGGCGGTTGGGATAAGTATTTACCATTGGTGGAATTCTCCTACAACAACAGAGTTATCGTGCAAGTATAGGTGTGGCTCCATTTGAAGCATTATATGGACGAAAGTGTCGTTCTCCAATATGTTGGGATGAGGTGGGTGAAGCAACATTGTTGGGACCCGAGGAGTTAAATACGTATGACTCACCGAAAAGATCCAAATGATTCGACAACGTATACAAAGCGGCACAAGATCAACAAAAGAGTTATGCGGATCTTCATCGAAAGGGACGTGGAATTTAGTATAGGGGATCATGTATTGTTGCGAGTTGCTCCATGGAAGCGAGTTACAAGATTTGGGAGAGAGGAAAGCTCAATCCACGATTTATTGGTCCATTTCAAATTCTTTGACCGAGTAGGAAATGTAGCCTATAGACTCGCGTTACCTCGAGTATGTCTCGTGTTCATAATGTGTTTCACATATCTCGTACTTTCGTAAATATGTGAAAGACCCGAACCACGTTATAGAGTTAGAACCAGGACGAGATAGTAGAAGACTTAACGTATGAGGAGGTACTGTCAAGATCTTGGATAAGAAGGAGCATGTCCTACAGCGTGAAAGGTCATACCACAAGTTAAAGTTTTGTGGAGGAATCATGCTTTATGAGGAAATGACACAGGAATTGGAAGCGGAAATGAAAGTGAGGTATCCTCACCTTTTCGAAACACCAGGTACGTACGTCAATTTCAAGGACGAAATTTCATAAGGAGGGGAGGTTGTAAGACCCCAACTTATTATTAATGAAATTTAATTTTCTCTATTTATTATTTTGAAATAGTAAGGGTTGATTTGATTAATGTGGATAGTTATGGGTAAAATAAGCAAATATTTCAAAATAAGCAAGTGGTTATAAAATATTCATTGTTTTAGGGAATATTCGTTTGGTCGTGGAATATTCTTGTTGTGGGGAATATTAAATGCGCCAGTACTTGATCTTTTGTGGGCCCCATAAAAGCGATTAGATGAAGAAAATGACAAATATAAGTTGTTTAAAAATAACTTGGCGTAGTTATTTACAATTAATCTTTGTTAAAATACTAAATTGGTTAAAAACACAAGTAGCTTTGCGGTATTGCACCAATTATTGATTCTTACGTAAGAAGGCACTACTCAATAATGGTTACTGATAATTCTTATTCGATATTTTATTGATTTAATAATTCTTTGCGTTGATATTTTATATTCTTTGTTGTTTGATAATTGTCATTACACGGTATTTTTCATTATCGAAGCAATAATTCATATTATATGAATAATATTATTAGATAACATTATTGGCAATGTCTAGAAAGTTACGTCTAAGGAGAGGTTTGGTCACCCTAATTGCCGCTTGATGGAAAAATTCTTATTGGAAAGCCCCCTCTTTCACAGGAGCGGCACGTTGCGATCTTGTGATTCTGTAATATTATTTGTGAATAATTAATTATTGATTTATATAATGAGGAAAATATTGATTTTATGTGGATATAGATGGAGAAAAATTTTAATGTGACAATTGTTGAAAATTAATATTTTATCTTTTTACGATAAAATAATTCATTTAAATATATTATTTTAATAATATATTAATGGTGATATTTTTATAAAGAATGTGGGATATATGAGTATACGAGAAGGAAGAGTATTTTTGTTGCAATAAATGTTTAAAACATGTTAAACATGTCGGTGGACCCCATTTATTGAGTGAAATTTGATTATAGCTTGTAAAATCGTCCGTTTGTGGATTTCGGACAATTTCTGTTTGGAATTTGGAAAAACTTTCTTCTGCAAAGTTTTAGAGAATTGGATTTCCTATAAAAACTCGTGAGATTCAAATTTTTCTGATAAAAGGGCTATTTATTATGAATTATTGAAGTTCCGAAGCTCCGAAATAATTGATTTTTGGAAGTTTAAAATAATTTAAATTAGAAAAACGTTTTTGATATGTTTGGTGGGCTTGGTTGGTTGTTGAAATGAGCTGATTTCAGTTTATAAGAGTGTGTGTAAGAAAAATTTTATATATATTAATATTATATTAAATTTTCTACTTTGGTGTTCAAGCATTTTCCTATAAATAGGGTGCTTAGGTTAGAATTGAAAATCACACCAGAAACTGAAGTTTTCTCTCTCTATATTATCGAGCATATTCTTGTGAGTATTTTGAGTATATTTTGAGTATTGCTATACGGTGCAAGTTCAAGTCATAGCCTATATCCGGAGTTTCAACTAGAAGTACTGTCTTTGTGAGGTAAGGGATATTATTTTTTTCGTAATGATATTATTTCTTCAATATCATTATACCGAAGTATTGATCTGAATTTTTTAATCAAATTTGGAACTTTTAGTGTCGGGGTTACTATTCACGTATCTCTGGCCTTTATTCACGATATCTGATCTTATTCACGAATATGGCACTATTCATCGAAAATGAAAATTTTCCTTTTCGTTCAAAATATCTATTACGGATACTAGCTTTGATTGTATCCATGTTTTGATCATTATTGGATTTTACACCACTATGATTATTTTTGAGGTATTGTTGGACATGGATAAAACAAATACGAATCCTTAATCCTTAATCCTTGTCATTTTGTTTCCTTTGGATTCGTTTCTTTAAAAATATTTTCATCATCCTCGGTCTTAAATGATGATATTCTTGAATATCTTTGGCCTGTAGTGCAAAGATGAATGATTTCGATGAATATCTTTGGCCCGTAGTAGTGCAAAGATGAGCAGTGTTTAGATGAACATGACGGTGATGAATATCTTTGGCTTCAGAGTGCAAAGATGAATATTTGATTCGAGATATATATTGATTGATGTTACTGAGGATAAAATATAGGCGATGAACTTTTAAATTCATACATAGAAGATAGTAGTTTGCATTCTCTACTTAACTCTTCTAGTGAATTATTATTTCATTGCGAATATTGATTTAAAACTTTTTGTCTATTGTATTCTATTAGATTTTTTCTGTTGAAGACTAACGATAATTTGTTGTATATTATCTTAGTCATAATATTCTTTCTTGGGCTAGTTGAGCTCACCCTTTTCCTTGTTGTTCCATTTTTTCTTCTCGGGAGGCGAGAATGTAGCGAGTACTAAGTCGGGGTATGGAATGAAGGTTCTAGAGAGTTGTTTAGTAGTCCTCACCATTTTGTAAAATAATGTATCAATAATTATGATGGGGATTTATTTGTGTGTGGATATTGTCTAGATGGCAATATCTGTATTTAAACTCACAGTTTATATGTTGTAATAATAAAGTTGTAGTTGTTTCTGTACCATGTATTGACAACTCAGAATGGGTGATGTATACCTATTTTGGGGCCGTCACATTTATCTCCGTAGCCTTGCGGCGCCCAAGTATAATAGAATTTATAATTTTCACAATTGATATATATATAAATATTTTCGAATAGATCACTACGATTCTCAAATCCGATTCGGATGACTACTCTTTTTGGAGCAGTATCTCAGTGTTGTTTTGAGCTATCAAGTGTCGTATCTATTTTACGATATTTATATAAATAATATCAATAAAAGGTTACTGAAGACTATAAGGAATCGTACGGTCGGATTCCTCTCCGTAGAGGTTTATCTTCGTAGCCTTGCGGCGCCCAAGTATCCTTTTATTTTATAAATAGATGAAATATAGATATATAGAATTGTGTAGAACAATTTATATTCCTATATCTATAAATATAAATAAGCAAGAGATAATTCAAATAAATAAATCAAATAGCTTATCTCAATATGCTTAGACCAATTTCTTCTTCTCAAATAATAAGAACTTTTGTAAGAAGAAAGAAAAAGCTTTTTAGAGAGAGAGTATGTGGGAGAGAGATAAATTTTTCTTCAAGTGAATTGGCAAATTGAAAATGAAAGAAAGACCTCCTATTTATAGAATTTTGAAGTCAGGGGCAAAATGATAATTTTGAAAATCTAATTTTAAATGAACGGTTTTGATTAATAATTTTTGAATGAATGGATCTCCGCCAGAGATCATATCCCTAAGCTCTGATACCAACTGTGACGCCCCCAAAATAGGTATACATCACCCATTCTTAGTTGTCAATACATGGTACGGAAACAACTACAACTTTATTATTACAACATATAAAGCTGTGAGTTTAAATACGAGATATTGCCATCTAGACAATATCACACATAAATAAATCCCCATCATAATTATTGATACATTATTTTACAAAATGGTGAGGACTACTAAACAACTCTCTCTAGAACCTTCATTCCATACCCCGACTAGTACTCGCTACATTCTCGCCTCACGAGAAGAAAAATGGAACAACAAGGAAAAAGGTGAGCTCAACTAGCCGGTAGAAGAATATTATGACTAAGATAATATACAACAAATTATCGTTAGTCTTCAACGAGGAAAAATCTAATAGAATACAATAGACAACAAGTTTTAAATCAATATTCACAGCGGAAATAATAATTCACTAGAAGAGTTAAGTAGAGAATGCAAACTACTATCTTCTATGTATGAATTTAAAAGTTCATCGTCTATATTTTATCCCTGTAACATCAATCAATATATATCTGGAATCAAATATTCATCTTTGCACTCTGGGGCCAAAGATATTCATCGATTGGTCATGTTCATCTAAACACCTGTTCATCTTTGCACTACGGGCCAAAGATATTCATCAGAAATCATTCATCTTTGCACTACAGGCCAAAGATATTCAGTAATATCATCATTTAAGACAAAGGATGATGAAAAATATTTTTAAAGAAACGAATCCAGTGAAACAAAATGACAAAGATTAAGGATTAAGGATTCGTACTTTGTTTTATCCATGTCCAACAATACCTCAAAAATAATCATAGTGGTGTAAAATCCAAGAATGATCAAAACATGGATACAATCAAAGTATCCAGAATAGATATTTTGGACGAAAAGGAAAATTTTCATTTTTCGATGAATAGTGTCATATTCGTGAATAGATCAGATATCGTGAATAGTCAGAGTATCGTGAATAAGTAACTCCCAGAACACTAAAAGTTTCAAATTTGATTAAAAAGTTCGAGATCAATACTTGGCATAATGATATTGAAGAAAATAATATCATTAAAAAATAATATCCCTTACCTCACAAAGACAAGATTTAGTTGAAACTCAGGATATAAGCTATGACTTGAACTTGCACCGTATAGAAATACTCAAAATATACTCAAAATACTCACAAGAATATGCTCGATAATATAGAGAGAGAAAACTTCAGTTTCTGGTGTGATTTTCAATTCTAACCTAAGCACCCTATTTATAGGAAAATGCTTGAACACCAAAGTAGAAAATTTAATATAATATTAATATTTATAAAATTTTTCCTACGCACACTCTTATAAACTGAAATCAGCTCATTTCAACAACCAACCAAGCCCACCAAACATATCAAAAACGTTTTTCTAATTTAAATTATTTTAAACTTCCAAAAATCAATTATTTCGGAGCTTCGGAACTTCAATAATTCATAATAAATAGCCCTTTTATCAGAAAAATTCGAATCTCACGAGTTTTTATTGGAAATCCAATTCTCTACAACTTTGCAGAAGAAAGTTTTTCCAAATTCAAAACAAAAATTGTCTGAAATCCACAAACGGGCGATTTTACAAGCTATAATCAAATTTCAGTCAATAAATGGGGTCCACCGACATGTTTAACATGTTTTAAACATTTATTGCAACAAAAATACTCTTCCTCCTCGTATACTCATATATCCCACATTCTTTATAAAAATATCACCATTATTATATTATTAAAATAATATATTTAAATGAATTATTTTATCAGAAAAAGATAAAATATTAATTTTCAACAATTGTCACATTAAAATTTTTCTCCATCTATATCCACATAAAATCAATATTTTCCTCATTATATAAATTAATAATTAATTATTCACAAATAATATTACGAGAATCATGAAGATGCTTGCAACGTGTAGTTTTGAGGAAAAGAGGGCTTTCAATAAGAATTTTTCCTTCTTGGGCCGCAATTAGGTGACCAAACCTCTCCTTAGATGTAACTTTCTAGACATTGCCAATAATGTTATCTAATAATATTATTGAGATAATATGAATTATTGCTTCGATAATGAAAAAATGTGTAATGACAATTATTGAAACAACAATGAATATAAAATATCAACGCAAACAATTATTAAATCAATAAAATATCTTGAATAAATAATTATCGTAACCATTATTGAGTAGTGCCTTCTTACGTAAGAATCAATAATTGGTGCAATACCGTAAATCTTCTTGTGTTTTAACCACCGAGTATTTTAACAAAGATTAACTAGCGAATAACTATTCTGCAGTTATTTTTAAACAACTTATATTTGTCATTTTCTTCATCCAATCGCTTTAGTTATAGGGCCCATTAAAGATCAAGGGCGGCCGCAATAATATTCCCTGACAACAAAGAATATTCCACGACCAAACGAATATTCCCAAACAACAATGAATATTTTATAACCACTTGCTTATTTTGAAATATTTGCGTATTTTACCCATAACTATCCACATTAATGAAATCAACCCTTATTATTTCAAAATAATAAATAGAGAAAATTAA
This sequence comes from Panax quinquefolius, assembly GCA_020205615.1. Lineage (NCBI taxonomy): Eukaryota > Viridiplantae > Streptophyta > Magnoliopsida > Apiales > Araliaceae > Panax > Panax quinquefolius. The sequence continues at coordinate 63,995,304 of CM035153.1, forward strand.
ATTTCATTAATAATAAGTTGGGGCCTTACAATAAACCTTTACGGAGAGGAATCCGACCGTACGATTCCTTATAGTACCAAGTGACACTATTTATAAAAGTTCACATAATAGATAAAATATTTTTATATATTATTTGAGTTAAACAAATAATATTTGTTATATCAAGTATTATGGCGATTTATTTATTATACTTGATATTCATCATCACAAGTATTTGATCATAAATTTATTTATTCATAAAATACTTGTTGCATAATATAAAAGTTATTTAAACTTTTATTTCACAAACTTAAGTGAATATATCTCGCTTAAATAGAAGCATACTTGATTCAAAGCTTAAAATAACTTATTTGCTTATCAGAAGCATTTTCACTCTAAAAGTTATTTAAATTTAAAGTGACTTTTTCTTTACTCATAAAGAATAAATAATTCTTTATAAATTTGCATTAAATTATATATCTGCTTAAAAAGAAGCATTTTTGAGTAAAAGCTAAAATTGATCTATTTGCTTATTCAAGAAGCATTTTTTACACAAAAATATAAAAGTTATTTAAACTTTTATACCAGAGCATAATTTTCATATTTGCTTACACAGAAGCTTTATTTAATCAAAGCACAAATTAATATCTGCTTACTAAGAAACATATTTTCTCAAGTATAAAAGTCTTTGAACTTTTATAAATATATTTGCTCTGTAATTGATATCTGCTTATTTAAGAAGCATCAATCTGTACTTAATTATTATCTGCTTATTTGAGAAGCACATTGTTGTAAATCATTTGTAAAAAGGAGAAAAGGTCAGAGTTGGTTTATTTTATGTACTTGTGAGAAAGATGAGTAATTCTTCGATCAAGATCAGAGTCTTAGAGAGATCAGCGGGAAGTTGGGTCTCTAGTGTAGTTATGAGGTGAGGAAGAGGCTATTGTTTCAAGACCAGATCATAGAATAGAACTGAACTCAAAAGAAGTACAACTAAGCTTGAGGAGGGAGCAGGGAGCTTGCTGTCCAAGATAGATTAGTTGGGAATAATTGGAAATTTGACTATAAAACTTTGTAAAGGCTTCTCCGCCTATTGAAGGAGTTTTTATTACTGATAGTAATAGGATCTCAAGTCCTGGAGAGGAGCGTGAGATTGGACGTAGCAGCATACCCTGGATGTATGTTGTGAACCAGACAAATATCTGTGCATTGTGTGATTGATTTTTTTTTGTCTTGCATATTAATTTCTAACACTACAAATTAATTATACAAAAAATCAAAAAGGCCTAAGATAATTTTTAAATCTGTAATAATCTATTCAACCCCCCCTTCTAGATTTTTATTGGACTTTCAATTGGTATCAATGCGGTGCTCTTTAACTTGTTTGTTGAGTAAATACAGGCATACCTAAGAGTAGATCCATTTATGGCCTACAATACTACTGGTTGCAGAGAAGGACTATCAATGACCAGACCTCCACTATTTGATGGTACAAACTTTGCCACCTAGAAGAGAAGATTCAGAATCTATGCCAAATCACAAGGAATCAAAGTTTGGCTTGCAATAAAACAAGGTGTAAAAGTTCCAACAAAAATCGTGGGAGAAAAGATCGTTGAGAAAGATGTTGATGAATTCAATACTGATGATGAAAAGGCTATGAACATTGCATCCCTAGCTGAACAAGTGCTGACCAGTGCCCTCATTGAAAAGGAATACAAAAGAGTTAGCAATTGCAAGAATGCAAAAGAAATCTGGGAGAAATTGATTCTAAACTACGAAGGAACTAGTCATATCAAAGAAACCAGAAAAGATGCTCTAATACAGGAGTACGAAAATTTCAAGCTGGAAGAAGGTGAAAAAATCATTGATATGGAAACAAGTTTTTCCAGAATCATTGATGAACTGGAACATCTGGGGAAGGCATATACAACTAATGAGAAAAACAGAAGAATTCTCAAAGCACTTCCATCCATCTGGAACATGAAGGTTATTGCTATTAAGGAAAGGCAAGACCTAACTATTTATCCTCTTGATAGCCTTATTGGAAATCTGCGTGCCCACGAAGTCGACATCTTAGTCGAAAAAGCAGGATTGGATACAACTATCAAAAACAAAGGAATTGCTTTCAAAGATTACTTATAAATCAAAAAGAAGTTGCTGAACAAATTGAGAAAATTATAAATCTGTGCTTAATGGCAAACAATGAGTCATCACCAAAATCTGAGGTACATTTTGAACATCAATTATCTAGTACTTCATTTGTCATGCATACCTTAAATAATATAAATGAAAAACACCATAAACTACAAGAAGCTTATAATGGTTTATATGAAGATAATAAAATTATTAAAGAAGATTTTATTGAATTAAAAGTGTTATTAAAAAAATTAATTAAAATTAACAAAAATCTAGAAATGGAAAATACAAACTTGATTATAACTAATGAAAGTTTAAATGAAGTAAACTTGGAAAATGATTCCTTAAAAGAAGAATTAGAACAACTTAAAAGAATCAATAAAAATCTTGAAATAGAAAATTCTACACTTGCTGTAATTAATGAAAATACGCAAATGAAAAATCAAGTGTTAAGTGAAGATATTAAAAATATCAATTTTGAAAATGCATCTCTAAAGACAAAATTAGAAAAACAAAATGAAGATTCTTCTTTAATAGATCAAATTAATATTTTAACTAAAGAACGTGATGTTTTAAATTTTATAGTTATTAAGTTCACAAAAGAGAAAGAAAACCTTGATGTCATGCTTAATCAACAAAGATGTGGATTTAACAAAGAAGGTTTAGGATACATTGGAGAATTTAGTAAAAATAAAGGACTTTATCATGTTAAAAGTAAAGGAAAAGAAAATTATACATCTCCATTTACTAAATGTTCTTACTGTAACAAAAATGGTCATTCTTTTCACATGTGTAATGCTCGAAATGGAAATTATAAACGAAAAATGATTTGGGTGCCTAAAGGAACGTATATTGTACCAATTATTAATACAAGTAAAGAGTTTTATAATAAAAGTCAAAAATCTCACAGAAATTTTCATCAAAGTTTTTCAGGATATAATAATGGAGTAAATCAGGCATCTTATAGACCTGCTACTCATAAAATGCTCGTTTCTACTAAGATTGATTATCCTGTACCCATTTTTGTAAAGAAAAACACAAATGTTCCTTATACAAAATGGACAACTCACCCAAAGGACCCTTCTTATTAAAGGGTACCAATTCTTGAAATTGATAAATGTTGCAGGTATGTCTTGAAGATGGCTCTACTAAAAATAACTGACAACATCATTGTTGGGTCTATTGATATTACTTTGTGAAATGATGAAAAACATGAGTAAGGTTTTTAAAATGAGCATGAAGGAAGAATTAAACAGCTTCCTAAGAGTACAAATGAAATCAGGTGAAAAAGTTTCTGTCTATACAGGTCAAATACAAGTATAAGTGACACATGTCAGTTTTCTCATAATTATTTATTCTATATATATATATATATATATATATATGTCTATATAAATATTTTTTTAATATATATATATATATATATATGTACATATAAATATTTTTTAAATATATATATATATATATAGAAATATTTTTTTTAAGAATATATTTAATATTTAAATTTATTCTCTTTAAAAACATATATATATATATATAATAGATTTAATTTAAAATATTTTTTTATCTCTATACATCTATCGGTAATTAATCTCCATTATTGTATAGTAATTTTGGTCAATTAAAGGCAACCACACAAATTCAAATCTTGCAGGAGACAACTATTTTTTAAAGAATTTTTTTTGCTAATCTCTTCTTCTACAGGTTCTGAAAAGTAATTTATACTATTCTTCCCCCCCTCCCATCCCATCCCATTTTTTATGTTGACAAAGGGGGAGAAGAAAAATATTATTGGGGAGAAGAAAAATAATTGTTATATAATTGTTATATATTGTTGCATGTTAGTTTTTCACAAATTTTAAATTTTTTGATGATTGCATAAATTGAGGGGGAGCTTTTATGGAAAATATTTTTAGTTGATTGTCATCATAAAAAAGGGGGAGATTGTTGGGTCTCCAACTTTTAGTTTTATTTTGATGATAACTATAATTAGTAAATTAATTAATTAAAAGGGTAGAATCCTCTCCATAGGATTTTTATTATAATTGTTTTATTTATCTTATTTATTTTGACCAAAAATATTTTCTAAATCTTATTTAATTGATTTTATTGATCTTGATGTTTTAAAATGATAAATCAATTGGGTCATGCATTGTGGGACAAAAGTCATATGTTGATTATCAAATGATTGTTTGACCGAATTTAGAAAGAAGATTGAAATGTTGATTAAATCATTTTTAATTGTGGGCATCTTCTATTTAGTTTTGAATTAATTTTATTATTTAAAATTCTCAAAAATTATTGGGTAAAATTATTTTATATATATATATTATAAGTTTTATATTATTATATATTCAAAAACCAAATATATATATATATATATATATTATATCTTTGTAAAAACGTGTATATATTATTATATATATAAATTATGTGTGTTGTGTTATACATATTATATAAATCTAACGTGTGTGTGTGTGTGTTTTAATACATATATGAATATAATTATTGCATGCAACTTATATTTATTAGTACATATATGATATAGTATACAATTTGCAGAATGCATATAAAATCATGTGAGCTTCAATTTGGGACAAAAGCCACGAGAATTAATGCTTTACTTGGACCAATCTAATGCTTTGGCTTTCAAATTGATTTACATTAAATGCATGCATTACATATTAAAGTTACATGTATATGTTACATGCATTACATATTTTGAACATTAATTGCACTAAATTGTTTAATATACATTTATTTACATTAAATGTATGTGTATCATATATATATATATATATATATATATATATATAGAGAGAGAGAGAGAGAGAGAGTTAACGTATATTATTATACTCCCTTCATCCCAAAATAATAGACGTTGTAGAGAGTTTCACAAAAATTTAAAATAGTTGTAATTTTACTATTTTACCTTTAATTAATACTTTGATCTCATTTAATTCTCCATTAACACCAGACTTGCTTTACACTTTCTCTCCTAAATCCTGCAACCAAACAAACCTTGCCTGTAATAGTGAATCGGCCGGATCGGCCATAAACCAAAATTAAAGATGAGAAAGGCATGGAGATGATAGACAGAAAACCAGATATAAACACCTAATATAAAAAGAAAACCAGCATTAAGGTTCTATTAGTATGAATGAAAATAATTTTCAGGAGAATGAATTAACCTGTTTGGAGTAAGGAGAACTGTTAATTTCTCTGAGTGCTTTAGCACCTCTCTCTAAAGATTCGGGATTGAAACCGCCTTTTGATTCTTCGACGTCGGACTTAGAGGAATTTGAAGGTTCCTTTGGTGGCGTCTGAGAGGGAGAAGAGAAGGGAGAGAATCGAAAAGGAGCGTCGGCGGTATGAGTTTCAGTTGCAGCAACCATTGATGGCAAGGGAAGATAGCTTAGAAGCAGCCATGGATGGAGATTTCGTCAACGGTATGAGTTTCATCGGCCGTCGGACTTAGAGGATTTTGAAGGTTCCTTTGGTGGCGTCTGAGAGGGAGAAGAGAAGGGAGAGAATCGAAAAGGAGCGTCGGCGGTATGAGTTTCAGTTGTGGCAACCATTGATGACAAGGGAAGATAGCTTAGAAGCAGCCATTGATGGAGATTTCGTTAACGGTATGAGTTTCATTGGTAGGTCGGTGGATCTGTAGTGAATCGACTTCATTTGAACCTTCGGAGAATGTAAAATCAAATATAAAGGATGGAGGAAATAGTAAAGATAGCCATTAATGGTGGTGGAGAAGGAAGAGTAGAAAAGAAAAATTAATAGGCAAAATATTTTTGATAGTGTAGAACGTCAAATATTTTGGATAAAAAAACAAACTCTAAAACATCAAATAAATTAGGATGGAGGGAGTATATATTAAAAACCATGCATGTATGCTAAATATATTATATATATATATACAAAAACCGTATATGTTATCAAATATATTTGTTGTAATCATTATTATAATATATATGTTATTAGTATGTAATCATTATATTATATATTATTATATATTATATATATATTTATATATGGCGTGTGTGTGTGTTTAAATATATATATATATAGTATATGATATAAAGTATATTTATTAAATATATATTATATGTATTATATATAAACCGTATATATATATATATATATTTGTTAACAATATATATATTTTCAGTACTTATATATATAAACTAAGCATTTAATATGTATATATATATAACGTGTGTGTGTATATATATATATATATATATATATATATATATATATATATATATATATATATGTGTGTGTGTGTGTGTGTGTGTGTGTGTGTGTCATCTTGTCTTATATGTATATATATAGTTATTAAAATCTTATAGGAAGCTTATATGCATATGCTGACAAAATGATTTTAAGAACCTTGTGTCATTCAAAAGTGGGACTTGAAATGCTAGCCTTTATATTGAATGCTAGCCTTTATAAAAACCGTGCGCTATATTAGTTGGCTTGTTGACCGAATAATTAATGGAACAATTAATGATTGGAAGGTTGAAAAACGTGGAACAATTAATGATTGGAAGGTTGAAAAACGCTTGGGCGTTTTTATAACTCTTATCGCCTTGCCTTGATCTGGACCATTCATTTAAAAATTATTGATCAAAACCGTTCATTCAAAATTAGATTTTAAAAATTACTTTTTTGCCCCTGACTTTAAAATTCTATAAATAGGAGGTCTTTCTTTCATTTCCAATTTGCCAATTCACTTGAAGAAAAACTTATCTCTCTCCCACATACTCTCTCTCTAAAAAGCTTTTTCTTCTTACAAAAGTTCTGATTATTTGAAAAGAGGAAATTGGTCTAAGCATATTGAGATAAGTTATTTAATTTATTTATTTGAATTATCTCTTGCTTATTTATATTTAGAGATATACGAATATAAATTGTTCTACACAATTTTATATATCTATATTTCATCTATTTATCAAATAAAAGGATATTTGGGCGTCGCAAGGCTACGGAGATAAACCTCTACGAAGAGGAATCCGACCGTACGATTCCTTATAGTCTTCAGTAACCTTTTATTGATATTATTTATATAAATATCGTAAAATAGATACGACACTTGATATCTCAAAACAACACTGAGATACCGCTCCAAAAAGAGTAGTCATCCAAACCGGATTTGAGAATCGTAGTGATCTATTCAAAAATATTTATATAGATATCAATTGTGAAAATTATAAATTCTGTTATACTTGGGCTCCGCAAGGCTACGGAGATAAACCTCTACGGAGAGGAATCCGACCGTACGATTCCTTATAGTACCAAGTGACACTATTTATAAAAGTTCACATAATAGATAAAATATTTTTATTTATTATTTGAGTTAAACAAATAATATTTGTTATATCAAGTATTGCTTAACTGATTTATTTATTATACTTGATATCTGTCATCACAAGTATTTGATCATAAATTTATTTATTCATAAAATACTTGTTGCATAATATAAAAGTTATTTAAACTTTTATTTCACAAACTTAAGTGAATATATCTCGCTTAAATAGAAGCATACTTGATTCAAAGCTTAAAATAACTTATTTGCTTATCGGAAGCATTTTCAATCTAAAAGTTATTTAAATTTAAAGTGACTTTTTCTTTACTCATAAAGAATAAATAATTCTTTATAAATTTGCATTAAATTATATATCTGCTTAAAAAGAAGTATTTTTGAGTAAAAGCTAAAATTGATCTATTTGCTTATTCAAGAAGCATTTTTACACAAAAATATAAAAGTTATTTAAACTTTTATGCGAGAGCATAATTTTCATATTTGCTTACATAGAAGCTTTATTTAATCAAAGTACAAATTAATATCTACTTACTAAGAAGCATATTTTCTCAAGTATAAAAGTCTTTGAACTTTTATAAATATATTTGCTCTTTAATTGATATCTGCTTATTTAAGAAGCATCAATCTGTACTTAATTATTATCTGCTTATTTGAGAAGCACATTGTTGTAAATCATTTGTAAAAAGGAGAAAAGGTCAGAGTTGGTTTATTTTATGTACCTGTGAGAAAGACGAGTAATTCTTCGACCAAGACTAGAGTCTTAGAGAGATCGGTGAAGTTGGGTCTCTAGTGTACTTACTTGTGAGGTGAGGAAGAGGTCATTGTTTCAAGACCAGATCATAGAATAGAACTGAACTCAAAAGAAGTACAACTAAGCTTGAGGAGGGAGCGGGGAGCTTGCTGTCCAAGATAGATTAGTTGAAAATAGTTGGAAGTTTGACTATAAAACTTTATAAAGGCTTCTCCGCCTATTGAAGGAGTTTTTATTACTGATAGTAATAGGATCTCAAGTCCTGGAGAGGAGCTTAAGACTGGACATAGCAGCATACCCGGGATGTATGTTGTGAACCAGACAAATATATGTGCATTGTGTGATTGATTTTTTTTGTCCTGCATATTAATTTCTAATACTGCAAATTAATTATACAAAAACTCAAAAAGTCCTAAGATAATTTTTAAATCTGTAATAATCTATTCAACCCCCCCTTCTAGATTATTATTAGACTTTCACAGATCAATACTTTTTCATCACTCATGGAAAAAGCTATTATAGTTGAGGAGGGGAGTGAGGCCATGAGCCTCTACTGTAAGACCCCAACTTTTATGAATAAAGATGATTTTTCTATAAATATCATATTTGAATAATATGGAATGAATTTGATATAATGTTATAGTTGTGGGTAATATTTATAAATTTTACAAAGTACGCAAGTTGTTATATAATATTCGATTGGTCGGGGAATATTCATTTTAACAGGGAATATTCGTACAACGACATAATCATTGGTGGATCCCACAACAGAATTATTGTCGAATTGAGAAAATGGCAAAAATATTTTTATGAAAATAACGGCGGAAGTTTTACCGTTAACTGTTGAAACACCCGGTTAATACGCGTGGTTGCATAGTAGCACACTGTATTGATTATTGATGCTTACGTGAGAAGTCACTCAGTTTTGTTCAATTATTGCTACAGTAATTGTTGCATAGTATCTCACATTATTTGTTCAATTATTGTCGATATTTTATATATTATTAAAGCAATAATTGAGATAATAAAGTTATTAATATTATTATTTGCAATATTAACGATGTCTAGAAGTTCTGCCAAGGAGAGGTTTGGTCACCTAATTGCGCGCCAATAGGGAGAAATCCTTATTGGAAAGCCCTCTCTTTCCTGGAAACGACCTGATCGATTAATAGTGTGAATTATAATAATGATGATGAAGTTTGTTTTATTATTATTATAAATGTAATAAAACAGAATACTTTTTATAAAGTTTTATTTTATTTGATTATAAATATAATATATTATATTCTATTATGCATAGTGTTTGCATAGTAAAATCTTTTTATATAAAATAAAATACTTTTATAAAGTTATTTGTTTTATTAGATTATAAATAGAATATATTATATTCTATTATGCATAGTGTTTGCATAGTGTTCGCATAGTGTTTGCATAGTAAAATCTTTTTATATAAAATGAATACTTTTTATAAAGTTATTTGTTTTATTAGATTATAAATAGAATATATTATATTTTATTATGCGTAGTATTTGCATAGTTCTGCGATAGTGTTTGTATAGTAAAATCTTTTTTATATAAAACAGAATACTTTTATAAAGTTATTTGTTTTATTAGATTTTAAATAATATATATATATATATATTATAAATAGAATATATTATATTTTATTGCATAGTATCCTTTCCATTCTCCTATAAATAGGATGTTTAGTTAGAATTAAAAACACACCAGAAATTCAGAGAATTCTTCTTCTATAATCTTGAGCGTATTTCTTTAGAGTTTTAAGAAGCTTTGAGCATAGAAAATAGTATAAGTTTTCTTCAAGAATATCCTCGCCCTACCAGTCGGAATACTCTTCTTTCTAAGGTAAGGGGTATTATTCTTTCGTATTCATGAAGAGAGTTATTTTCTTTCAAATACTCGTAAGAGTTGTTATTCCATTCTTTATTATTATGTTGGAATAACCTGTCTATGCGAAGTACCGCATACATGGTGAAATTCTTCTGTTATTCCATTCTTTATTATTACATTGGAATAACTTTTATGCGTGGTGGTCTATCGCATGCCCGGTGAATTCTGTTGTTATTCCATTCTTTATTATTACATTTGGAACATCCCATGCTGTGCGGATTACGTATGACTGGTTCCATTCTTGATTATTACATTGGAACATCACATGCATGCGGATTACGCATGACTTGGTTCCATTCTTTATTATTACATTGAATATCCTATCTCATGCGGATTATGCATGACCTGGTTCCATTCTTTATTACTGTGTTGGAATAACCTATCTATGTGGATTACCGCATGCATGGTGAATGATCCTTTGTATTCATTCCTTATTAGCTCATGGAAATGATTTGCCTACGTGGATTACCGCATGGCAGGCGAAAATTAATTTGCAGTTCCATATATTATATTATACTCAGTTGGTTAAAGTTTTGGCTTCTATACTCCATGAAATTAGTAGAATATCCTGGATATTTGCACTTCATCCAGTATCTTTTCATGGAAATATCCTTCTGAGTATTCTTGAATTTTACTCCAGAAAACAGTATCATGTTGACAATTTGGACATTATTGAGTTCAGGATAAATTAACTTATAAATCTTTAAAATTTAATTTTGAACTTATTTTATTGAATTTTTATGTCATTGTCATCATCCTCATGTTATATTATATTGAAAGTCATCTGTGGCCTGTACTGCATAGATGGACTTGGTATGATTATGATCTGGAATTATTCGGTATAATCATGACCGTAAAGTTACAAATGATGTGGTAAAAATCCTCATTGGCGAGTAGTGCATTGATGGACAGTTGTTGTCATGATCATGACCATTGATGAAAACATGAATATCCTTGGCCCGTAGTGCATGGATAATTTGTGGTTGTGATACTAATGAATATCCTTAGCCGTAGTGCAGGGATGATGTGGATTATTTATTAAGTTGAGTCTCAGCGATAAAAGTATTAAAAAACCTTTTAAATCATAGAAGATAGTAGATTTTATTCTCTACTTGACTCTTCTAATGGATTGCTTGTTCCGCTGCAATTAAACTTGATGTTTGTTATATTGTATCAGTTTAACACTATTGAAGGCTAACGATAATTTATTCTGCATTATCTTAGTCATAATATTTCTTACTGGGCTAGTTGAGCTCACCCTTTTACTTTCATTGTTCTCTTCAGGAAATGAGAACGTAACGGGGACTAGTCGGGGAACAGAGTGACGGTCCAGATGATAGCATTAGTAGTCCTCACTATTCTATAAAATAGTGTGATAATAAATGTATTGAGGACTTATTTTGAGTTTGAATACTGTCTAGAAGATAATATTTGTATTAAAACTCACAGCTTATGTTGTATATTTAAGATTGTATTTGTATTCTGTACCATGTATTTAGCGACTTAGAATAGGTGATGTATACCTATTTTGGGGGCGTCACATCTACAACAAGGAGAAAAAGAACAAGGGCAAGTTCGAAGGAGCTGTGAAGGTGGGAACTAATAGTGGGAGTAAGAATGTGAAAAGAAAAGGGAACAACTTTAGGAATGTTCAAGTAAAACAGGAAGGTGTGAAAAAGCAGGTAGTACAGTGTGGGAACTGTGGAAAGAATCACTCAGGGGAGTGTTTGAAAGGAAAATTTGTTTGTTATAAGTGTGGGTAGGAGGGACATATCTCTCCCAACTGCCCCAATCCAAGGATGAACAATGGGTGTTTTTTGTGTGGGTCAACGGAGCATAAGGTGAAGGACTGTCCAAAAAGGAGAATGGAGACAAGAAGCGTAAATACTAGGAAAGGCAGCGGGACTCTGGCCATTGCGGGACCAACGTCATCAAGCAAGCCGACAAAATCAACCGCAATAGTCTTCAACATGACGGTCTAGGATACTGTGGCAGCTGGTGATGGAACTCCAGGTATTATTCGTATAACTTTTATTTTCGTATATATGATTTCCTTATATATATTAAATTATTTTATAAAGAAATTTTGAAGGAGAAATTTGAGTTCTATTAGAAATTAAATTTCCATTTAATCATATAGACAAGCTTTATGTTGATTAGTTAAAGATCAGTTCGATCGAATTTGATCGAGATCTACTTGCAATGACTGTGTATGCTATGCACCCTAGTATGTATAAGTTTTAAAACGGTGATTCCGGGGACGGAATCTTTATAAGGGAGGGTGAATATAATAACTTGATATTTTCTATATAATTAAATCAGAAATTTTGCGTATAAATTTTTTTTAAAGTGGGAATATATATAAGGTAAAGCTTATATATTTATGTGATAAATAAAAATTTATTTATTACATGAATAATTACAAATAATTTTTTTTAGAATTATTGACCATTATAAATTATATTTTTATAATTAATTTTGTAGTAAAATATTTTTATTTTCCATGAAAATATGATTATATATTATTTAAATAATATATGAAATGATTATTGAAATTATTATAATTATTATTTTATTATATGAATTTATTGATTAGTTAAGTTAATTATTTTAACTTAATTAATAATGCTTATATGCAAGATAAATCAGATATTGAATCCAAATCCTAATTTTGGATTTTAAACCAGGAATGAGAATAATAATAATATATTAATTATATTTCAGTGCTATAAATATGTACTGTATGTGTGGGCCGATAATGGTTGGTCAATTATGGTGTATCATGACAAACCCTAGGATTACCGGGATAAACCCTAATTTGAAACTTAAACCGGAGTTTAAGATCGGTCAAAAATTGTGTTAATTTGATTAATAAGTATTAGAATTATAATCTAAATTAGGAAATCCTAATTATTGACTTGAAACCCTAATCATGAAATTAGAAACCCTAATTTGCTAATTAAAAACCCTAATTACTAAATTAGGATCCCTAACTGCTAAATTAGTAACCCTAATCGCTAAAATATTGGAAAACTAACTGTAATTAGTAGATCTTAAACTTAATAAGAAAGTTTAAGTAATTGTGAAACCTAAATTAATTAAGGAAACCCTAATTTTCATTTTAGAAACTAAATTTTTCATTTTAACCCTAATTGCAAAATCTTAAAAAATCATTGTGCCAAACCTTAGGGTTAAACCATAAGGGTCAAACCCTAAGGGTTTGCCAAGATATAATTTTGCCATTAAATTTAGATGATAAATGTCAAAAATGCTCTTTTTGCAATTCTTTATTTGGATGGAGTGTAGATCTTGCCATATATGTGGTAGTTTACCAACTCTAAGACTTTCATGTGCCTTATATTCACAGCAATCAGCCACATTCACCAGCCATGTGCATTGTAACATAATATATATAGATTCAAGAGAGAGAAAAGTCACTTATTAAGCCCATTTGTTCAACTTGCTCTCCACCAATCCTCTCTCTCTCTAGACCTATGAATTATATTACCATTTCAGTCCCTTAGTAAGTCCCCACTACCTCCACAAACAAATTAGCAAAGCCAGAATCAAGATTGACCAAGAAAGGTATAAAACCCTAGAACCAAATCTGAACTTGATTAATGTGTTAGATCTTGTGATTTAATGTTAAAACATGTTGTTTATAGTCTATAAAAGTGATATGGTTGCTAGATGTTAGATGCATAACATCTAAGTGCTCGAAATTGAAGACTTTCAAAATCTGGAAAACTAGGAAATATGGTCTGACAACCAAATGTCAAGTCCCATAGATCTCAGTCTATTTATGTTTTTGGTTGTTTAAAGGATTGTATTTGTAGTATGTTGTAAGGTCTTTACTCTGGAACCTGATTCAGAGTCAGATATGTTGTAGATTAAAAGTTATTGATGGACAAACTATGTTGACTGACCATGACTCGACCATTCTGGGTAACCCAAATTCTTGCCCAGAACCGTTTGACAAGAAGTTTATGGTTCTAGATCTGGCAAGTTATTGTTTCTTTGTTCTTGTTTTTGTATCTATCTTGTAGATTGGTATATGGAATGTTGATTCATGCTCTTAGATCACATAACTATCAAATAGGATGGATTTAGTGTTTGGTAAAAGAAGGTCAGACGATCATGAAAGCAGTTTCCTGGGTAACCCAGAAAACTGATGAACATGATCTTTGACAGACTTTGACCGACATAAATCTGCTTGTTCTGTTGTTGTTATGTTGATTTTATGTAATAGATCTCTTCCTTGTCATGCTGGCTACAATCTAGAACCAAAAGAACACCAAAACATAACACGGGAAGCAAGTTGTGGAAGCCCAAAAGTGATAAGTCGAACTGTGCTTGTTTTCTGGGTAACCCAGAAAATGAAGAACAAGTCTGACAGATAGTTTGAGCTTCCATATATTGTTTGTGTGTTGAAATCTGACCCAGAACTTTCTTGATACTCGTAGTGTTACATTAACACTACATGATATGATCAACAGCTAGCCTAGAAACATTACAGATTAAGAATTAAGCTTGGTCAAAGTATGCCACTTGAACACTGTCTATGAATGTTCTTGAGTCTCAAGAACACCCAAGACTACACTTTATGTCGCTAAAGGCTTTAGCGACAAATTTTTTAATTTTATTTGATTTATTTTCCAAAAATCATTTAAAAATAGAAAATAATTTCTGAAAAATTACGATTTTTTTTTAAGTTATAAAAATTAAATTTTAATAATTGGGCATATTTTCCATAAATATTAGTTTTATTTACATATTACTTATATTTAATTTATTTAATAAATTCATTAAATAAATAAATTAAAAATTATTTTATTATATTAAAAATCATATTAAATGATAATAATGTATTTAAAAATATTTTAAGTTATAAATATAACTTTTAATATTTTAATGTAAATTTCATTAATTATTTAATATTAATGATATTTATATTTATTTATTAATTATATTAAATTAATTAATTAAAAGTGATTTTAATATTATAAAATGATTTTAATATTATAAAATGATTTTAAATAAAAATAAAGTGTTTAAAATATTTGAAGTTATAAAATATAACTTTTAATATTTAAAGGATAATTTCATTAATAATTTGATTTTAATGATATTAAATTTATTTATTAATTATATTAAATAAAATGATTTTATTTATATAAAAATCATTTAAAAAGGATATAAATGAATTAAAAATATTTTAAGTTATAATTAATGACTTTTTATATTTTGATAAATAATGCATTAATATTTAAGTATTAATGGTAATTATCTAAAAATGATTTTAATTATTTTAAATTTATTTAAGGGTAATATTAATACTTTAAAAATATTTTAAGTTAATATAAATAACTTTAATATTTTGGCAATGGTTTCATTAATAGTTTAATATTAATTAAATACTAATGATAATAGAATTATTTAATATTTAAATCATTTAATAATGATTTATGTGTTTGAAAAATCATGATAAATTATAATAATTATTTAAAAATTATTATAAGGTTGTGAAAAATAATGACTCATATTTAAATTATTTAAATGGATATTGAACTACAGGATAGAGTCTTAGACTCGATAATTACTCGATAAAGCCGCAGTAAACAATCAAAAATGTTTGAGAATCTTGATCCGGACTTAGATAATTTGACTAGAATCGTGTTTGTTTGTGATCGAACGTATTAAACATATGTGAAATGTGATTAGGTTATGTCTGTGATCGCAAATAACGAGTATTATGTGATATGATATATTATTCTAATCGAACAAATGATCTTATTAATGATAGGTCTTGATATAAAGATAAAACTAAGTCGTGTGGCAGCAGACTACCAGTAAAGTATCCTATCTTTGCATTTACTTTTATGCAATGGACATGCGTAAGCAAATATCAGAACTATTCTTTTTCATTGTTCAAATATCTTATCATTTGTATATACTTATGCAATTATTCTGTATAAGTAAGTTATTAGATTATAATCTGTTGTACAAGTTCCTTAATTCTGTTATTATAGATCAAAATATATATTCTGTTTGTTAATTTTTAAGCATGGTTATACAAGTGACCTCACTTGGATAATCATTATATCTTATCACATGTTGATACATACTTATTGGTTTCCAGTATGTATACATTGACTTAAAAGCCGTCTAAGATATTTGATTCAACTAGACACATATTTAAAAATATTGTTGAACAAGATAGAATTTTATTGTATCCAATCGAATTCTTTTGGTTCAGATTCTAGACTAGTATGAACATCCCGAATCTGGGAAACTTATATGCGCCTAAGGCGGCTGGACGAAAATATCATTCGAACATGTAGTATTGATCAATACAGGGCATAATGGGCTGATCACCCCCGTGCCTGTAAGTTATGACGATTTACAGATGAAGTTCTGTTTAACCTTTTCAAAAATAGAAAACAATGTTCATAGTCTATCGATTGATCCCCATTTATAGTCAGTACGTAGTTTTAAAATTTTGATATAGAATTGATTTGTTGTTATTATTGGTTCAACTTACTTCACAACTGTCGATTCGTTGTAGAAGTGTCATTCAAAGAAAACATTTAATCCTTTCAGCTAATATTTATTATTGCTATTACTTGTTGGGAAATCAAATGCTCATTCTTGCTTTAAATAAAAATGTTTTTAGCTAAGTGTGAACAACCTGAAGGCTCTGCTAAGAACAAGGGAAAAAGAAAGGTTGCAGAATGAGTTCCATGCTATCTTATGTAATAGTTTGACATTATTAAGTGTAAGACCCCAAAATTTTTTTAAATAAAAAGGAATTTCCTTTATTTATTATTTTGAAATAGTAAGGGTTGATTTGATTAATGTGGATAGTTAAGGGTTAAATACGCAAATATTTCAAAATAAGCAAGTGGTTATAAAATATTCATTTTTGTCGGGGAATATTCGTTTGGTCGTGGAATATTCGTACTGTCGGGGAATATTCGTTTGGTCGTGGAATATTAAATGACTGTCGGGAATATTCGTATAACTGGCAATGACCACATGTGGGCCCCATAACGGAAAGCGATTGGATGAGGAAAACGACAAAGTTTGGGTGGTTATAAATAACTTGGCGTAGTGGTTACCAATTAAGACCGTAGTTATTCTGAATTAAGATCATTGGAATACCGGTGGTTAAAATACGTGAATACTCGTGGTTGCATAAAGAGTACACGGTATTGCACAAGTATTGTTGAATTATTGATCCTTACGTAAGATGGCACTACTCAATAATTTTCACGGTGAGTTATTATTCAATATTTTATTTTATTGATTCAATAATTCTTTGCGTTGATATTTTATATTATTGTTGTTCAATAATTGTCATCGCACTGAGATTTCCCATTATCGGATCAATAATTCATATTATTTGAATAATATTATTAGATAACATTATTGGCAATGTCTAGAAAGTTACATCTAAGGAGAGGTTTGGTCACCTAATTGCGGCGCGATGAGGAGAAATCCTTATCGGAAAGCCCCTCTTTCTGAGGAGCACACTGGTTGTCATAATTGTGATTACAGTAATATTATTTGTGAATAATTAATTATTGATTCATATGATAAGGAAATATTTATTTTATATGAATATAAATGATGGATTTATTTATGTGGTTATTAATGAAGAAATTAATGTTGAGGTATTTTATCGGTATTTTATCGGATTGGAGGTGTTAAAAATTAAATCGGGGTTTTGAGATATATTGCGGGGTTATAATTTTAAATCAAAACCGTTGGATTGTGGTAATTTTTGGGTATGTTATACATACATAAGTTGAGTATATGTCCACAAATTTTGAGCCGTTAAAAATGCACGAATGATTTGTTGTGAATTTTAAGAGGTGTCGGATTCGGAAATTAGGTTTATAATTGATTTTGGTGGAAAATTCTAGAATTGAGTGGACCCCACTTGTGGTTGGTGAAAAAAATGTCTTTGAATTTTATTTCAAATGTGGTGGTGGCAATAGTAGTAGGTGTAAAGCCATCAGTAGCAGTCAAGTCCGCTTTGCGTGCTAACATTTTCCTATAAATAGAGGGCTAAGTTAGAATTGAAAATCACACCGAAACAAGTTTTCTCTTTTCTCTCTCTATATTATCGAGTGTATTTTGTGAGTATTTTGAGTATACTTTGAGTATTGTTAGGCGGTGCAAGTTCCTTGAGACTATATCCCAAGTGTTTCAACTAGAAGCACCGATTCTTTGAGGTAAGGGATGTTATTTTCTTCTTAAATGATATTATTTCTTCAATATCATTATCTTTGAAATATTGGTTGGAACTTTTATCAAATTTGGAACTTTTTCATGTCGGGGTTACTATTCATGAGTTACTATTCATGAGTTACTATTCACACAGTACTATTCATGAAGCGTGAAGATGTTTTTTGTGGAATTTTTATCTTTTGGTGTCGAGTTACTATTCACGATATCAAGACTATTCACGATATCTAATGACTATTCATTTAATATTTAAGACTATTCAAGAAAAATGAAAATTTTTCTTTTTCGTCTAAAATATCTATTACGGATACTAGCTTTGATTGTATCCATGTTTTGATCATTCTTGAATTTTACACCACTACGATTATTTTTGAGGTATTTTTGGACGTGGATAAAACCAAGTACGAATCCTTAATCCTTGTCATTTTGTTTCACCACGATTAGATTTCTTTAAAAAGTATTTTCATCATCCTCGGTCTTAAATGATGATAGTATTGAATATCTTTGGGCTTTGAAGTGCAAAGATGAATGATTTCGAAGAATATCTTTGGCCAGTAGTGCAAAAGATGAGCAGTGTTTAAATGAACATGACCGATCGATGAATATCTTTGGCCTTTAGTGCAAAGATGAGCAGTGTTTAAATGAACATGACCGAGTGATGAATATCTTTGGCCTTTAGTGCAAAGATGAGCAGTGTTGAGATGAACATGATCGATTGATGAATATCTTTGGCTGTAGTGCAAAGATGAATATTTGATTTGAGATGAATATTGATTGATGTTCTGAGGATAAAATATTGATGATGGATCGTTAAATTCATAGATTATAGTAGATTTCATTCTCTACGTAACTCTTCTATGAATTATTATTTCATTGCGAATATTGATCCGAAACTTGTTGTCTATTGTATTCTATCAGATTTTTCCCTGTTGGAGACTAACGATAATTTGTTGTATATTATCTTAGTCATAATATTCTTTACTGGGCTAGTTGAGCTCACCCTTTTCCTTGTTGTTCCATTTTTCTTCTCAGGAGGCGAGAATGTAGCGAGTACTAGTCGGGGTATGGAATGAAGGTTCTAGAGAGAGTTGTTTAGTAGTCCTCACCATTATTGTAAAATAATGTATCAATAAATGTGATGAGGATTTATTTGAGTATAGATATTATCTAGAAGATAATATTTGTATTTAAACTCACAGTATATATTGTCGTATTTCACACGACATTTGTATTATTGAAGTTGTAGTTTACTTCTTGTACCATGTATTTGGCGACTCGAGAATGGGTGTTGTGTATACCTATTTTGGGGCGCCACGGTTAATATCGAGCTTAGGATATGATCTCCTGGCGAGAGATCGGGGAATAGAACTAGGAGGGGAGAGGCGAGTAAATCCTTTGCTACAAGGTGTCCTACCTAAGCTTATTTGTTAGTTGGTCAAGATATATAGGGATATTATGTGATTGATTTCCTTAATTAACCCTTATTTTATGATGAATTGAGAATGTCGAATCGAGAATATTAATAGTGGTGTAAATGAGGCCCGTGGAGATGCTCGTACTTAACAACGAGGAGAACGTGCAACAGTCGGGCAATGTACCTCCCGTGAATAACACCACCGAAAGCGAGATGATGAGCGAGGGGATGTTTAGAAGCTTTTTGCAGTTCATGCAAAAATCGCAACGAGGAGACTCGTGTTCAAAATCTGAGGGAGATGATGATAATTCACGGGTGGTCACAAATGCGATTCAAAGAGTTGGGACCACTAGAATTGGGAAAGCGGATCCGATCATGGCGGAAACATGGGTCAAGCAAATTACCAAGATATTCGATGTCTTGGGATGCACGAAGGAACGAAAGTTCCATTCGCTACTTTTATGTTCCGTGGCGAGGCAGATTCATTGGTGGGAATGCGGAAGCGTACTCCATCCATTTGCACTCGGCATGTCTTGGGAGACGTTTCAGAAGCAGTTCAATGACAAGTACTTTACGAAAGTATTCGTCATATGAAGGAAGTGGAGTTTATTAGGATCGAGCGAGAATAACATGGCGGTGTCCCAAAGACGAGGCGAAGTTCAGCGGAGTTATCGAGTTTGCACCTCATTTGGTGGAGAATGAGGAACGATGACGTGGATGTTTCTTAGAGGTTTGAAACCCTAAGATACGTCGAGATCTCATTTCTCATAAATTTTCTCTCTATTCAGATGTTGTCAACAGGGCTCAGTTGTTAGAGCGAGATAACGAGTATGTTCAACCGAGGGTCCATAACCAGGATTATACCGAAGATAGCAGTCATCAGAATAATGATAACCAGTGGAGAAAGAAGAATACGGACAAAGGCGGTAACCACTCTGGTGGTAATCGTCGTCATGAAAATAGAAGAAGCGAGTTGGGAGGGGATTTTAAAAAGAGGAGATTCAACAACGACCATTCAAGACGTCGGCGCCGATGAGCAACTAGTTTTAGGGAGGAGAACGACCACCGGTCCGTATGTTACAAATGCGGGAAAGAGGGACATATCAGCCCAAACTACCCACAACAGTTTAAGGTATGCTATAATTGTGGAAAAGAAGGACATATCGCCGAAGTTATACGATATCGAAACCTAGTGCAATGCGGTGACTCAAAAGGATGTCCGAGAAAAGTCAAAGTCAACGATTCGGAAGAGCGTTTGTCGTGGCCGGTCAAAATACGAGGAACCCGACGAAGTTTATGCAGGTTAGTTAATTATAAATTCTTGCGAAGTTTATACCTTACTAGAATCTGGGTTCTACCCATTCTTTTATCTCTCTTGTTTTTGCGCTCAATGTTTGAACTTGACTACGGAGAAATTAGACTTTGACTTATTTATGGAGACTCAGTTAGAGAAACTTTCATTACATCCGTTGTTTAGAAATCTTGTTTGATTCAGTTGGCACTATCACATTACACTGTTAACCTTATTTCTATAGAGATATTTGCTTTTGATGTGATTTTAAGGTTAACTACTCATCACGCCAAATTGATTGCTTTTGTAAGGTTGTTAGTTTTCATATTCCTAAGCAACTTTGTTATTCGAACTCAAGCAGATCAAACCATTGTAGTCAAACATTTTCATATCAAGCCATGAAGTCATTCGTTTATTACGGATGTCAAGTTTTCTTAGTCCATGTTATGGATTTGAATAAAGACACGTCGATTTGAATAATATTCTTGTTGTTATTGATTTTTCCGACGTATTTCTGAAGAATTTATTGGCTTACTCCCAAAGCACGATATTAAATTTTGTATCGAATTTGAACCCGAGACAAAACTCATTTCTAAAATCTCATATCGAATGGCTCTATTGAACTTCGAGGAGTTAAAATTCAACTATAAATTTGGTACCGAGCCTTTATCTTGTGACTTCCTTTGTGGAATTCACCTAAGCGAACTCTCTGTAGGGACGTTATATTCGATGCGATAGTAAAGCGATAGGTGTCATTGTGACGTCTTTATCCAAGGTTGGGATATGAGTCACGATTGAGAGCAACCTAAGTCGAGAATCGAAATCGTAGCTTTCAGGCTTAGTTGGTTATTATCGGAGATTCGTTGAAAGATATTCTCGAATCGCTATTCCATTAACGCTTGGTGACTCGTAGAGATACAAAATTCGAATGGATCAAGGAATGTGGGAAGAGCTTGAAGAACTCGAGAGGAGACTCATTTCAAAGACATGTTCGACCATGCCATCCTGGAAAGCTTAACGTGGTAGGCGGCGTGTTGAGTAGAAAATCGTATACAAGTACGAATCTGAGTACGATATTGTCAAAGACTCATTTCAGTATAATATACAAATAATAGAGATGAAGATGAAAACTCTAGGTACCCACGTGATGATATACTGATGCACGTGATGATATATACGAGTATAATCGACTTTAATCGATAAAGTTAAAGTCGTATTACAGCTACACCGAGGTGATGAATTTGAAGAAGGAGGTGCAAGAAGTTGTTATTTTAAAAGCGAGAATCGGTGAGGTGAGGAAAGCTCAAACCTTCGATTTATTAATCCATTTGAAATTCTCGATCGAATAGGGCGTGGCCTATAGACTCGTTTTACCACCAAGTAAGTATGGCGTGTTCATAACGTTTTTTCACGTATCGATGTTACGTAAATATGTGGACGACCGAAACACGTCATTGAGTTAGAAACCGAGACGAGATAGCGAAGACTTAACGTCACGAGGAGGTACTGTCAAGATTTTGTAGAGGAAAGAAACATGACCTATGTCCGAGGTTATACCATAAGTTAAAGTTTTGTGGAGAAACCATGCTATTGAGGAAATGACACTGGGGTTGGAAGCGAAAATGAAAGCGAGGTATCTTTACCTTTTCGAAACACCAGTATCGTGACGTCAATTTCGAGGGACGAAATTTCATAAGAAGGGAGGTTGTAAGACCCCAAAATTTTTTAAATAAAAAGGAATTTCCTTTATTTATTATTTTGAAATAGTAAGGGTTGATTTGATTAATGTGGATAGTTAAGGGTTAAATACATAAATATTTCAAAATAAGCAAGTGGTTATAAAATATTCATTTTGTGTGGGAATATTCGTTTGGTCGTGGAATATTAAATCGTTGTGAGAATATTCGTACAACAAATGCAATGACCATGTGTGGGCCCCATAATGTGAAAGCGATTGGATGAGGAAAACGACAAAGTTTGGGTGGTTATAAATAACTTGGCGTAGTGGTTCACAATTAAGGTGTAGTTATTCTAAATTAAAGGCATTGGAATACCCGGTGGTTAAAATCTGATGTCTGGCGTGGTTGCATTGCGATAGCACTACGGTACGCACGCAGTATTGTTGAATTATTGATCCTTACGTAAGATGGCACTACTCAATAATTTTCCACGGTGATTCTTTATTCAATATTTTATTTTATTGATTCAATAATTCTTTGCGTTGATATTTTATATTATTGTTGTTCAATAATTGTCATTTGCACATGATATTTCCCATTATCGGATCAATAATTCATATTATTTGAATAATATTATTAGATAACATTATTGGCAATGTCTAGAAAGTTCATCTAAGGAGAGGTTTGGTCACCTAATTGCGCGCCAAGAAGGAGAAATCCTTATCGGAAAGCCCCTCTTTCCAGGAGCGACTGGTTGTCATAATTGTGATTACGTAATATTATTTGTGAATAATTAATTATTGATTCATATGATAAGGAAATATTTATTTTATATGAATATAAATGATGGATTTATTTATGTGGTTATTAATGAAGAAATTAATGTTGAGGTGTTTTATCAAGTATTTTATCGGATTGGAGGTGTTAAAAAAATTAAATCGGGGTTTTGAGAGATATATCATGGGGTTATAATTTTTAATCCGACTGTTGGATTGTGGTAATTTTTGGGTATGTTATACATACATAAGTTGAGTATATGTCCACAAATTTTGAACGAATTAAAAATGCACGAATGATTTGTTGTGAATTTTAAGAGGTGTTTGATGGGAGGAAATTAGGTTTATAATTGATTTTGGTGGAAAATTCTAGAATTGAGTGGACCCCACTTGTGGTTGGTGAAAAAAAATGTGCTGAATTTTATTTCAAATGTGGTGGGTGGCAATAGTAGCGAGTAAAGCCATCGTGTGCTTGGTCAAGTGCTGCTTGGCGTCTTAACATTTTCCTATAAATAGAGGGCTAAGTTAGAATTGAAAATCACACCGAAACAAGTTTCTCTCTTTCTCTCTATATTATCGAGTGTATTTTGTGAGTATTTTGAGTATACTTTGAGTATTGTTAGGTGCAAGTTCCTCAAAGACTATATGTCAGGTGTTTCAACTAGAAATCTTGATTCTTTGAGGTAAGGGATGTTATTTTCTTCTTAAATGATATTATTTCTTCAATATCATTATCTTTGAAATATTGGTTGGAACTTTTATCAAATTTGGAACTTTTTCATGTCGGGTTACTATTCATGAGTTACTATTCACGAGTTACTATTCACGAGTACTATTCATTAAAGCGTGAAGATGTTTTTTTTGTGGAATTTCTATCTTTTTGGTGTGAGTTACTATTCACGATATCAAGACTTATTCACGATCTGGCACTATTCACGAATACAAGACTATTCAATTAGAAAAATGAAAATTTTTCTTTTCGTCTAAAATATCTATTCTGGATACTAGCTTTGATTGTATCCATGTTTTGATCATTCTTGAATTTTACACCACTACGATTATTTTTGAGGTATTTTTGGACGTGGATAAAACCAAGTACGAATCCTTAATCCTTGTCATTTTGTTTCACCGGATTCGTTCTTTAAAAGTATTTTTCATCATCCTCAGTCTTAAATGATGATAGTATTGAATATCTTTGGCCTGTAGTGCAAAGATGAATGATTTCTGAAGAATATCTTTGGCACATGTAGTGCAAAGATGAGCAGTGTTTAAATGAACATGACCGATCGATGAATATCTTTGGCCTTTAGTGCAAAGATGAGCAGTGTTTAAATGAACACGACCGATCGATGAATATCTTTGGCTTTTGTAGTGCAAAGATGAATATTTGATTTGAGATGAATATTGATTGATGTTACAGGATAAAATATTGATGATGGATTTATTAAATTCATAGATTATAGTAGATTTCATTCTCTCACGTAACTCTTCTATGAATTATTATTTCCATTGCGAATATTGATCCGAAACTTGTTGTCTATTGTATTCTATCGATTTTTCCTGTTGGAGACTAACGATAATTTGTTGTATATTATCTTAGTCATAATATTCTTTTCTTGGGCTAGTTGAGCTCACCCTTTTCCTTGTTGTTCCATTTTTCTTCTCGGGAGGCGAGAATGTAGCGAGTACTAGTAGGGGGTATGGAATGAAGGTTACAGAGAGAGTTGTTTAGTAGTCCTCACCATTATTGTAAAATAATGTATCAATAAATGTGATGAGGATTTATTTGAGTATAGATATTATCTAGAAGATAATATTTGTATTTAAACTCATTAAGATATATATTGTCGTATTTCACACGACATTTGTATTATTGAAGTTGTAGTTTGCTTCTTGTACCATGTATTTGGCGACTCAGAATGGGTGTTGTGTATACCTATTTTGGGGGCGTCACATTAAGACAATGATATATATTATCTATCATGTAATGAATGTATTAAAGGTTGCGTACTTGGGATTAAACTCTGATATATGTAAATTAAGTTTGGTATTTATATTATTGTTATTATTTTTAGTATTATTCCACTCATAGAAATGGTATCGTGAAGCACCGAGTTCGGGTTCCAAGTACCTGAATTTGGGGGCGTCACATGGAGCCAAAAAACTGCAGAATAGGAGTTTTCTGTATCCAAATCTTTCATTCATTTGTGTATTTTGAGCATATTTAACACTTTGATAATGTTGATTAGTTCCATAGTTATGACCTAATTATATTTCTAGGATTGCAATGTAACGTAATGATTAGCTTAATTCAATTTCTCTCATATTTATTATAATGAATCATTTCTGAATGGGTTGTTGTAGTTCAAGCTTATTTATTGGTTGCTTGGATAAGGAATTGCTATAGGTATTAATGGATATTGGAAAATAGATGTTAATGCCTAACCCTAAAATACAATAACACTTGTTATGACCATGCCTATGGGCATGAGAGCATATATTGCATAATAGAATAGAAATATATCTATTTCCCTTGTGTAACCATTGAGATTAAGCTTAATGACCCTAAGTGTAGTTATTTTCACCATAAGAATATTGTGATTCATCTAGCTAAGGGATGTGCATTTGACCGTCGGAAGAGACTTATGTGTACTTAATGTTCTCCGTTGGCAATTCTTATGATTTGTTAGTTAAGTGCAGAGTTAGGAGATTAGACGAAACATTAGGAGAGTTGTAATCCTAGCTTACCATACTTGTTGCAACTCAATCTCATAATTTACTGTTTTAATCATAGTTTTAAACACACCATCTTTATTTACTTGTTTAGATAAAATTATATTGTTTAAATTTTATTATTTGATTAGAGTTAATACTTTGTCCTCGTGGGTACGACACTCATCTTATCACTTTATTACTTGTTAGACAGCGTATACATGTGTGTGTTTAGTGATCGATTATCTGACCAACAAGGACAGAGCAATATGCTAAACAGGCCAACAAGGGTCGACGTCAAGTTATATATGAACCGGGAGATTGGGTGTGGTTACTTATGAGGAAAAAAAATATCCCGGCTCAAAGACGTTCAAAATTGCTTTTGAGGGGAGATGGTCCTTTCAAGTTCGTGAATGCATTAATGACAATGCCTATAAGTTGGATTTATCGGATGAGTATAATGTTAGTGCAACATTTAATGTTACTGATCTAAGTCCGTTTGTTGTAGGTGATGATTTGAGGACAAATCTTTTCCAAGAGGAGAGGAATGATGAGGACATGCCTAGCTGGAACTCAAATAGAGCTTATGGATCAGATCTGGTGCAAGTTCAAGTTGGACCCGTGAGGAGAAGTCGAGCTAAGTGCTTTAAGGAAGGACTTAACGGGATTATAAAGGGAGCTTGTAGTAAGGACGTAACAAGTTTAAAGACTTTGGAACTGGAGTTGAAACTATTCAATTTAATACAAGTCTATGTTCCATGCCAAAAGTCACTTCTGACTGACTAGCACGACCCGCACCATTATTGTATGGAAAGCAGCGCGCCCCGCGCAAAGCCACTAGAAACTCTGGCCATGCAGCGCACCCCGCGCCACCTATAAGCCAACATAGGCGCGCCCCGCGCTAGGCCATTAGAAACTTTTTTAAATGAGTAGCATGGCCCGCGCCAAGACCGGTGCCCCCCCGCGCCATAGTGCCAGAATTTTGGGCACATTTTTCGAGGCTATGCATTATTGACCAGATTTTCCTTATTTGATTAGATTTCTTTCATGTATTTCAGGGAACTTTTATATCCTTAATATTTCTAATGTTATTAGGTTTCTTTTAGATAGGAATTTATTCCCATAAACAAATTGTTGATTCCTTATGGGATTCTAGGAATTTATTATTAGTATAAATAAGTCGTATGAATGTAATTTATACAACATTCTATAATATTCAGATTTATTCTACTTGTGAGATTATTATCTACTTTTGGTTCTTTGAATATTTCCTAAGTATTTTCTTAGTTATTTCTTTGAGATTCAATTTGACTTATCATACAACAATTCATAGTTGTGTGTGGCGTCTACTACCTCATCAATCATCGATTGTACCAAGATTACCGCTTCAATATAAGTGAAGTGTCAAGGTGTCGTTGGTGTCCATTCAACGCATAATTCTGAACGTGAGCAATTGTACCAAGATTACCATCTCAATATAGACGAGGGGTTAAGGTGTTGCAAGCAATCCATCCTATAACTTTGCTAGAAATGATCGGGGCGACAACCACCTCACACAAGCGTGTCGTGGAGTCTATCAGATAGATAGGCACCCCACCACCCATCAAACATAGTAATAAAAATAAAGAAAACTAACAGCAGTAGCTGTTGTAGAACAACAGTAGCTATGTCCACAAGAACGAGCCCAATAATAACAATTGCAGAATATCAACAGCAACTACAAGCCCACAACTACAGCACACCAACGAAACCATCAGCAACAGAAGAAGCATACACAACAACAACAACAACAACAACAAAGGGCTAGAAACAGTCAATGCAGAAAGCATCAATAGCAGCAACACCTACAACAATTGTACCCCAAATTGCAGCGAGGTGCCCATAAGAGAACGCCCCCAGCTGCTACACACCAAGCAACAACCTGATACTCAAAACCAAAGAGACCTCAGAACCCCACCAACATCCTGCAAATTAATAACAACACAGCAGCACAAGCTAGACCCTATCTGCAGCAACTTGGAAGAGCAGGACCAGACCACCTGCCTAGACCGAGCACCCCCAGAACCCATTAACACACCATAACATCCTACAAAGCCCATAAAGCATAAGACATATTTTTTCATAGCCCACTCATTATAGACATAATCCAATAAAATTTATCGAATTGCACTAGGAGCATGACATATAGTCCAACAATTTGGTGAAGCCAACCAGAAACACAAGATCAACAACACATCAAAAATCACTAGCCAGCAGCCAAAAGGATATAGCCTAACCTAGCAGCAGCCCATCCTACTAAAAACCCATAGCTCCCTGCATACAAAATCTTACCTGCATAAAACATACCCAGAGCAGAAAAAGGATCCCAACAGCAACTGATGTCCCAACCATCATGTCAATCATAACCAAAATACAATAATAATACAATTAATAAGAGCAATAAATATCCTAAAGAAATTATAAAGACAAATGCCTATAACATGGCCTGAATTTAACCCTTTGGAACCTAGCATTCATATGAAGACCACATTTTAGCAGGTGGATAGTATCTTTAATAATGGTTCTGGCTGGAATAGCTGTGTTGGAGAAGATGCGAGCATTTCGTTCTTGCCATAGTCTATAAACCACAACAGCAAAACCAAAGTATAAAAGGTTATGATGGAATTTAGGGCTGGAGCAGTTGGTAATAAACTCAGTAATAGTAGACCAGTTCCTACTGATTCCCCCCTCCACCCACAATGCCTAAGAACTGCAATAAGAAATTGGAAAGAGAAATTGTAATTAAAATATAGATGAGTGAAGGTTCCCCTTTCATTGGAGCACAACACACAAACCGGGTTAAAATCAAGCTCAAAACTATTGAGCCTATCCAATGTCCTCAACCCCTTGTGAAAAGCAAGACATAGAATAAAGGAGTGCCTAGAGGGCACCATTTTATGTCAAACCAGACTATGCCAAGCCACAAGAATACCCACTTGCCAAATAGAATTCCAAATAGTAGAAGCTTTAACATCCATTTCCTTAAGTTCCATCCCATAGCAACACGTCTGGAGAATCAGAATCACAATGCCTATTTTTGTCGAAGGAGGATCTAAAATCAATAATAACATTATAATTTGAGGAAGGAAGGACCCATCTAGAGTTTTGAATTATGCAATTGACATAAGCATTGGGGCTGAGACCAAAATTAACAATCAGGGTCAAGTGCGCAGAGGAAGCCATAGGGGTTTGTCTAAGCCATAGATCAAACCAAAGACTTGTATAGGCGCCATTACCAATAAGATAAGTGTCGATGTTGAGAAAATTTTACTCTTTTATGAAATTCCTCTTTTTACCCTTTATATTCTCTATATGTTGAGTTTTGTTTGAAAAGGCGAGTTTGAAAAGGGTTCGACACAAAATGTCGATGATTTAAAATTTTAGAGTCACTAGTTGGTATATTTGAAATAGTTGTACCAACTCAACCGAATTTGAAAAGGTTTACACAAAGTCCCAATGATTGGACTCTGTTTAACATGTCTTGGAAACCGAGATTCATAGAGTTCGGGGGCTTGATTAAGCGGGGGGGAAGGTGTTAGGCACCCCCCTGACTTTCGTGAAAACACGGTTATCGTAACTTTTCAATTCCCTAATTTTTCTGAAGTGTGTGTGTGTGTGTTTATTGGGCCTAAGTGCAGTTATTTAGAAGTAGTGATATGCCTCGTTTGTACCTATATACAAAGTGTTTAATTTGTATAAAAGTTCAATTTTAAACAAGATATAGAAATTATGTTTTGAAATAGGTTTTCAAACCCTTATGCTCAATAGTAATTGAGGCCTTTGATACTTCTATTTTATTCTATATTCGGCTTGATTTGATTTTATTTTCAAGATGTGAAGCATCTTCGAGAAAATAATATATATAGCAGTGTCAGGCTCCTTATGGGCATGAAAGCCATCGAAGGATGTCCAAACACCATAAATAATTTACAAGCTGGTTGCACAGCTGAAAAGGGTCCATCGTGGGAACCAGATCTAGATCTGTTAACTGGATCTTAGACCTCGTGGCTCCAAGGCTCACATGATTAATTAATATTTATAAAAATTATAAAGAAAACTATATTTAAATAAATCTAAGCTAATCTAGCTCAACGGTTCCAGTTTTGAAACTTTTGAACCGATTAAAAGTTAGAGATGGCTAGATTTAGATAAATCTAGTCCACAAACTTGAATATTAAGGATTTACATTGAATAAGAAGTTAAAACAGATATTTACATGCAGTAAGCACTATATATATATATATATATATATATATATATATATAATCCAGACAATAGGATCTATAATCTACGGTATGATATGTACTAGACCGGATTTCGCTCATGCACTAAGTATGACAAGCAGATATCAATAGAATCTAGGAGAAAAGCACCGGAAGGCAATGAAAAATATCCTAAAGTACTTAAAAAGAACTAAGGATGTATTTCTTATCTATGGTGGGTCTAAATTGAAACTAGACGGCTTCACAGACTCAAGTTTTCAAACGGACCAAGATGACAGTAAATTCATTTTGGGGTATGTATTTACCTTAAACAGTGGCGCAGTGAGTTGGAAGAGTTCTATACAGCAAACAGTTATTGATTCAGTGACAGAGGCAGAGTACATAGCTGCAAGTGAAGTTGCAAAAGAGGCTGTTTGGATGAAGAAGTTAGTAACCGAACTTGGTGTGGTTCCTAGCATTAGAGGACCAATACCTTTATTCCGTGACAACACTAGAGCTGTTGTACAGGCTAAGGAACCTAGGTCTCATCAAAAATCCAAACACGTGTTGCGGCGGTTTCATTTGATTAAAGAGATCATTGAAAGAGGAGACATCAACATAGAGCATGTGGACTCACAAGATAATATTATAGAACCATTTACTAAAGCGTTAACAATCACTTATAGAAGATAGGTATGAGATACCATGGCGATTCGCTTTAGTGCAAGTGTGAGATTGAAAGTAGTATGCATACAAGCCAATCATGTATGATGATAAAGCATATACTTTGTAATTAATCTTATTTATTTATTAATAAAAGAATTATTTACTAAAGGCATTTATTTATCTACATGGTGCTATTTTAATAATATGTGATAAACCCATAGTTTTAAGCAATGCTTTCAAAATCATGATGAGATCATGTTAATGAGATCTAAATTCTTAGATAGCTTAAAACTAAATTTTTCCCAATCAATGGATTACTAAAAAGGGGATTAGTGAACCCGGATAGATTGGTACATACGTTAATTGCTCATTGGATGAGGTTGATTGATCTTATGATCATTTGTGTGGAGACACTAAAGCAAGTATGTAGGTGCTTATTGGAGAATAAATTCACTGAACGTGACTCGCTAAGGAATACCTAATGGAGTTTTACATGCCTGTCAATAGAAATTCCTGTAGTGATAGTAGTATAAGTGATCCTTAGACTTGTAATCATCATAGTATCTTGTGTATAATGAATTACATTTTGACTTATTCCTTAAGACCCTTAGGGTATATCAAAGGATATGGTTGGGTGTAATTAGTTATATATTGAGATAATGAATGATCAATAAAGAATCTATCACTTCTAGTAAAAGAAAAGAAATGTCATATGTGATTTGATAAATGATAACCCAAGAATCCTTGGCTAAGGTGGAATAAAATTAGAAAGTAGTTTTTAATTTGCATTTATTCGAAGTTGTGCATTTGGGAATCGAAATATAAATAAACATGACCGTGTCGCAGTACGAAGCCAAGTTTGCCGAGATGTCCCAGTTTGTGTCCCATTTGGTTGATAATGAGGAGAGAATGACGCGAATGTTTCTAAGAGGTTTGAAACCCGAGATACGTCAATATCTTATCTCTCATAAACTGTGTTTATATTCAGATGTTGTTAATAGGGCTCAGTTATTGGAACGCGATAACGAGTCAACCCAACCAAAAGAGAGCGGTAACAAAATGATAATACCGGTGAGAAGCGATCATGAAAGGACAACAAGCGTGGAGGAATCAAAGATGCGAGAAATGGTAACACTTCCGGTGGTAATCGTGGCCAAAACAATAAGAATGGTAAATAAAATAAGACTTAACAGTAATTTCATGTCTTATATTTAATTGGGACATTGTATGGTGGAAGGATTGAATTGTATGGTAACTATTTACTCAAAGGTTCTTTTATGATTGATGTTGAAATCTATATTATCTGGAAAGTCGTTAATCGCTAAGGAGGCTTATCCTTATTGTAGAATAAATATTATTTATTTAAATCGATTAATAGTTTACTTTATTTATTTAAATGATATTAGAATTGTTCTAATTGATTTATTCACAACCAATTAAATATAGAGAACTAAAAGGGTCACACCATAAAAGAAAGAATAATTATTTAAGAAGTTCTTGGCATAATGGTAATAATAGGTTAAGTGTATTTAATTTTAATCTATGGTGATAAAGTAAATTAAATAGCTTAATATCTATTATTTAATATTTTAGAAATATTAAATATAAATTAATAAGAGGAGTCTTCTTAATATTATTACAATTATTATTATTTTAATTTCTAAAGGAGTTTGGGAATTAATTTAATATTTCTACTCTCATTTATTCATAATAGGATTAGAGACAAATTTATTAAAATAGTTTAATTAATTATCCTTAATAAGATTAGGGAGCCTAATTAATTAAAGAAGTTTAATTAAATAAATAATACCCTATTTTAATTATATTAAAAGGGTTAACTGATATCTTTATAAGAGGAGTCTTATATCAGATATCAAGATACGTGATTCAAATTGTTGGATAGTATGCCCTTTTCTATAGTGATAAGAAAAAATAGGGTTTGAGCCAAAAACACCCTTCATCTTGTTTCTTGTTCTTCCTTGGTGGATCATCTCTAGAGGCCAAACACTTGGATGGCTAACGTTGATCAAAAGGAAGGAATCAACCCAGAGATCTAAGGAGATCACAGAGAAGTAGGAGTTGAACTTGTACCTATGGAAGCTTGTATCTACCAGGGTATGATTATGATTCTCCTTCTCCTTTTATAGATTGATAATCAAGCACACGAATGATCTTGGTTTATGGTTTAAAAGAAAAATTTTAAAATCCATTTTACTTCGCTTCCGCTTCGTTTATGTGATTTGATTGCATATTGTGATGCCCCCAAAATAGGTATACATCACCCATCTTGAGTCGCCAAATACATGGTACAAATACAAATAAAAAACTTAATTATACAACTGTCGTGTAAAATACGACAAAACATAACTGAGATTTTAAATAGGGATATTGCCTTCTAGATAATATCCATTCTCAAATAGAGTCCTCGTTACATATATTGTCACACTATTTAATAGAATAGTGAGGACTACTAGCTAATACTATCATCCGGACCATCACTCCATTCCCCAACTCGTCCCAGCTACGTTCTCATTTCCTGAAGAGAATAGTGAAAGAAAGGGTGAGCTCAACTAGCCCAGTAAGAAATATTATGACTAAGATAATGCAGGATAAATTATCATTAGTCTTCAATAATGTTAAACTGTTAATATACAATAGACATCAATTTTAACTGCAGCGGACATGCAATCCATTAAAAGAGTCAAGTAGAGAATAAAATCTACTATCTTTTATGATTTAAAAGGTTTTTCATCACTTTTATCGCTAAGACTCGACTTATTAAATAATCCACATCATCCCACCACTACTGACCGAGGATATTCATCGTGGTCACGACCACAAATTATCCATGCACTACGGGCCAAGGATATTGTGTATTCATCAATGGTCATGATCATGCCAACAAGCTGTTTATCAATGCACTCTCTTCGCCGATGAGGACTTTTATCGGATCATTTGTAACATTACGGTCATGATTACCGAATAATCCCTAGTCATAATCATACCAAGTCCATCTATGCACTACAGGCCACAGATGACTTTCAAAAAATATAAACATGAGGATGATGACAATGATATAAGAGTTCAATAAAACAAGTTCACGAATTAATTTATTGAGGAACTAATAACGTCCAAATTGTCAACATGATACTGCTTTGTAGAGTAAAATTCAAGAATGCTCAGAAGAATATTTCCATGAAAATCTTTGGATGAAGCGCAAATATCAAGGATATTCCACTAATTTCATGGAGTATAGAAGTCAAAATTTTAACTAAGCGAGTATAATAACGAATGGAATAACAAAAGAAATCACCATGCATGCGGTACCGCGCATAGATGAGTTATTCCAATGAGAATAATAATAACGGAACCGGTCGGGTGAAATTCACTGACAAGATGTCCCAACAAGAATAATAAATGCGGAATAATAAATAATGGAACCCGGTCGAGGCGTAAAATGCATGAGATGGGATATTCTCGTGAATAATAAATAAAAGAGCGGAACCGGTCCGGGTGTAAAACATACGACGAGGATATTCTAATGAAATAATAACAAAAAGGCGTAACTTGAGTTCGGTGTAAAACACGATGAACGAGGATGTTCAACGAGAATAATAAAAGACAGAATAATAGAAGAATGTCACCAAGTATAGGGTAGATCACAGCGTATCTGAGTTATTCAACGAGAATAATAAGAAATGGAATAACAACAGTTCTCTTCATGAATAAGAAAGAATAACACCCCTTACCGTAAAAGAAACTGAATATAAGAGTAGGGAAGTAGCATAATACTTTTCTATAGTTTCTCTATAATTTTTCTCTCTGGAGTTTTAGTGAATTCGTAAGAAATAATGAAAGAATGAGCTTCTATTTATAAGAGAATGGAAGGGCACTGTTCAAGTACAAAATAATTTTGCAGAATTATTTCTTCAATCAACTAACAACTAAGTCAAACAACTAACCAATAAGATTTCAACAAAAATTAAAATATAATACATATATATAAACACATGTTTTTAATTTATATATATCAATATTATATATACCACTAAATTTTTTATCCCCCCATATCCAATATCAATCCCCCACCCTCCCAACAATCACTTTCACTACACTCTTATACATCACTATCACACTACCACTTTTCCACCATTTTCCACTCACACACACATCACACACCTATCACTTTCACATATCATTTTCTCCCACCATATACTCAATACATACATATACTTCCATACGTATACTCTTCCATTTCCAAAATCATTTTTCCAACACATATGGGCCCCACATGTGGGCCCCACCTTTAAATAATTTTCTACCAATTATTTTGAAAAATGGGTAAATAGGAATCCATAAAATAAGCAAAGTTTATAAAAATCTCCTTAATAATTTTAACAACATTTATCATCTTTATTATAATTTACAATATTAATCGACCAGGTCGTTCCCAGGAAAGAGGGGGCTTTCCAATAAGGATTTCTCCCTATTGGCGCCCAATTAGGTGACCAAACCTCTCATTGATAGAACTTCTAGACATCGTTAATATTGCAAATAATAATATTAATAACTTTGTCGTCTCAATTATTGATTTTAACAATATATAAAATATCGATAATAATTGAATCAAATAACGTGAGATATTATGCAACAATTACTATAGCAATAATTAAACAAAACTGAATGACTTCTCACGTAAGCATCAATAATCAAACCGTGTGCACTCTTATGCAACCACGCAGCGTATTCTTGTATTTACTTTACTCTTGAGTAGTTCAACAGATATCAACGGTAAAATTCGTAGTTATTTTCATAAAAATATTTTTGTCATTTTTCAATCCAAACAATAATTTATTATGCGGTCCACCAATGATTGTCTTGCCGCATACGAATATTTCCACACACAAAGAATATTCAACGACCAATCGAATATAATACAACAACTTGCATACTTTGCAAAATTTATAAATACTACCCATACTATAACATTATATCAAATCCACAAAGATAATATTCAAAAAATATTTCGAGAAATTTAAATCTTTATTTATAAAAACGGGGTCTCACAATCTCCCCTCCTTATGGAATTTCACCTCGAAATTTACGACGTACGATATCTTAGAAACGGTGAGGATACCTTGACTTCACTTCAAATTCTAACTCTTGAGGTATAAACTTTGAGTGTTGAATACGATTCTTCTTATCCATGATTTTAACACGCATCTTCTAATATATTAAATCTTCTGCTATCTCATCCGGTTCTAAATTAATAATGCTGTTCGGGTCATCCACATATTTACGTAACATCGACACGTGATAAGCGTTATGAACCTTGATATATTTGGCAGAAAGCGAGCCTATAGGCCACAGTTCCTACTCGATCTAGGATTTTAAACGAGCAAATAAAATCGAGGGTTGAGATTTCCTCTCTTTCCAAATCTTGTAACTCCTCTCCGTGGAGCAACACGTAACAACGCATGATCTCCTATATCGAATTCCACGTCCTTTCGATGAAGATCAGCATAACTCTTTTGTCGATCTTGTGAGGTTTTTATACGTTGTTGGATCGTTTGAATCTTATCCGTACTCATACGTACCAACTCCGGTCCCAACAACGTTGCTTCACCCACCTCATCCCAGCATACTGGAGAACGACACTTTCTTCCATACAACGCCTCGAATGGAGCCATGCCAATACTTGCTTGATAACTGTTGTTGTAGGAAAACTCCACCAATGGTAAGAACTTATCCCAACTTCCCTTGAAGTCAAGGGCACAGAGTCTTAATAAATCTTCCAGAATTTGAATATTCCTCTCTGATTGTCCATCCGTCCGAGGATGATATGCCGAACTAAATCGTAAATCCGTACCCATAGCTTTTTGCAAACTAGCCCAAAATCGTGAAGTGAATCCTGGGTCTCGATCAGAAACTATGGATACTGGCATACCATGCAGTCTTACAATCTTGTTTATGTACATACGAGCAAGACGTTCAAGTGTATAAGTTTTTCGTATTGGTAAGAAGTGAGCAGACTTGGTCAATCTATCAATAATGACCCAAATTGCATCAATGCCTCGAGAAACCTTGGGAAGACCAGTAACGAAATACATGGTAATGTGCTCCCACTTCCATTTTGGAATTTCAAGTGGTTGCAATGGACCTTTTGGTACTTGATGCTCCACCTTGACTCGTTGACAAGTTAGACACCTTTATTTAATTGGCCCATTTGAAATACTCGATCGAGTAGGAACTGTGGCTTATAGACTCATTTTATCGCCAAGTATGTCGCGTGTTCATAACGTTTTTCACGTATCGATGATTACGTAAATATGTGGACGACTCGAACCACATTATTGATTTAGAACCAGACGAGATAGCGGATGATTTAACGTATGAAGATGTACCTGTTAAAATCTTGGATAAAAAGGATTACTTTCGACACTCAAAGGTTATACCCCAAGAGTTAGAATTTGAAATGAAGTCAAGGTATCCTCACCTATTCAGTATACCAAGTACGTACGTGAATTTCGAGGGCGAAATTCCATAAGGAGGGGAGATTGTGAGACCCCAGATTTTATAAATAAAGATTTAAATTTCTCGAAATATTTTTTTTTGAATATTAAGGTGTGGATTTGAGATAGTTATAGTTGTGGGTAGTATTTGAAAATTTTGTAAAGTATGCAAGTTGTCATATAATATTTGATTGGTCGGGGAATATTCTTTTGTTGGGAATATTCGCAGATGCGGCGACACAATCATTGGTGGACACCATAACTTAATTATTATTCGGATTGAAAAAGCGACAAAAATATTTTATTGAAAATAATGGCGGAAGTTTTACAGATTGATCTTGTTGAACTACTCGATAGTAAAAAAGTACAAGAATTGATTGTATAGTAGCAGTACATTGATTGATTATTAATGCTTACGTGAGAAGTCACTCAGTTTTGATCAACTATTGCTATAGTAATTGTTGCATAGTATCTCACGTTATTTGATTCAATTATTGTCGATATTTTATATAATATTAAATCAATAATTGAAATGACAGAGTTATTAATATTATAAATTGCAATATTAACGATGTCTAGAAGTTCTGCCAAGGAGAGGTTTGGTTACCTAATTGCGCGCCAATAGGGAAAAATTCTTATTGGAAAGCCCTCTCTTTCCTGGGAACGACCTGGTCGATTAATATTGTGAATTATAATAAAAGTGATAAATGTTGTTAAAATTATTAAGGTGTTTTTTATGAAGTTTTTCTTATTTTATGGATTCCTATTTACCCATTTTCAAAATAATCGGTAGAAAATTATTTAAAGGTGGGGCTCACATGTGGGGGCCACATGTGGGGGCCACATGTGGGGCCCATATGTGTTGGAAAATGATTTTGGAAATGGAAGAGTATACGTATGGAAGTATATGTGTGTTTTGAGTATATAGTGGAAGAAAATGATATGTGAAAGTGATAGGTGTGTGATGTGTGTGTGAGTGGAAAATGGTGGAAAAGTAGTAGTGTGATAGTGATGTGTAAGAGTGTAGTGAATTTGATTATTGGGTGGGTGGGGGATTGATGTTGGTTATGGGGGAGAAAAATTAAGTGGTGTATATATAATATTGATATATTAAAGTTGAAAACATATGTTTATATATATGTATTATATTTTAATTTTTGTTATGATTTTATTAGTTAGTTGATTGACTTTATTGTATTTGGGTGAAGAAATAATTTCGCGTAATTATTTTCCTCGCATAGTACACTTCCATTCTCCTATAAATAGAAGCTCATTCATTCATTATTTCTTACAAATTCATGAAACTCCAGAGAGAGAGAAATTATGAGAAACTATAAAAAGTATTCTCGCTACTTCCCTACTCTTATATCCAGTTCTTTTTACTTGTGAGGGTGTTATTCTTTCTTATTCATGAAGAGAACTTCGTATTTCAATTCTTTATTATTCTATTGGAATAACTTTGATAATGCAGCTACCCTATACTTGGTGATATTCTTCTATTATTTCGTTGGAACATCCTGTCTCGTGTGTTTTACATGGGACTCGGTTCCGCCTTTTATTATTATTTTGCTCTGAATATCCTATTATGTGTTTTACAATCGGACTGGTTCCGTCTTTATTATTATTGTTGGAATATCCTGGCTGTGGTGTGTTTTTTCGACCCGGGTTCCGCTTTTTAATATAATATTCGCATTGGAATATCCCATGCGTGTGTTTTTTAAGGACTCGGTTCCATTATTTATTATTCCGCATTTATTATTCTGTTTGGGACATCCTGCTTGCAGTGTGAATTTCACGACGACCTGGTTCTCATTATTATTATTCGTTAGAATAACCTGCCATCACAATACCGCATGCATGGTGATTTCTTTTGTTATTCCATTCATTATTATACTCGGTTGGTTAAAATTTTGACTTCTATACTCCATGAAATTTGTGGAATATCCTTGATATTTGCGCTCATCCAAAGATTTTTCATGGAAATATTCTTCCGAGCAT
Organism: Panax quinquefolius; assembly: GCA_020205615.1. Taxonomy (NCBI): domain Eukaryota; kingdom Viridiplantae; phylum Streptophyta; class Magnoliopsida; order Apiales; family Araliaceae; genus Panax; species Panax quinquefolius. The sequence continues at coordinate 64,034,952 of CM035153.1, forward strand.
TCTTGAATTTTACTCTACAAAGCAAAGATCATGTTGACAATTTGGACGTTATTAGTTCTGAATAAATTAATTCGTGAACTTGTTTTATTGAATTCTTATATCATTGTCATCATCCCCATGTTTATATTTTTTTTAAAAGTCATCTATGGCCTGTAGAGCATGGATGGACTTGGTATGATTATGACCAGGGATTATTCGGTGTAATAATAACCGTAATGTAACAAGTGATGTGGTAAAAGTCCTCATTAGCCCGTAGTGCATTGATGGACAATTGTTGGCATGATCATTACCATTGATGAATACACAAATATCCTTGACCGTAGTGCATGGAATTTGTGGTTGTGACCCTAATGAATATCCTTGGCCGTAGTGCACGGATGATGTGGATTATTTATTAAGCTGAGTCCCACCGATAAATGTGATGAAAAACCTTTTAAAACATAAAAGATAGTAGATTTTATCCTCTACTTGACTCTTTTAATGGATTGCTTGATCCGCTGCAGTTAAACTTTATGTCTATCAGATATTATCGCTTAACATTGTTGAAGACTAATGATAATTTATTTTGCATTATCTTAGTCATAATATTTCTTCATCGGGCTAGTTGAGCTCACCTTTCTTTCCTTTATTTTCTTTAGGAAATGAGAACGAAATTTGGGACAAGTCTGGGGAACCGGAGTGATGGTCTAGATGGTGTATTAGTTGTCCTTACTATTCTCGTTAAATAGTGTGATAATAAATGTAATGAGGACTTTTTCTCGAGAGTGGATATTGCCTAGAAGACAATATTTGTATTTAAACTCACAAGATGTATTTTGTCGCACTATATACACATTGTTGTATAATTTAGTTGTATTTGAATTTTGTACCATGTATTTGGCGACTCAAGATGGGTGATGTATACCTATTTTAAGGCGTCATGATTAGTATCGAGCTTAGGGATATGATCCTGGCTAAGATGTGAGATAAGAACTAGGAGGGAGGCGGAAATTCCTTCGGCTAGTGTGACCTAACTAAGTTTATTTGGTATTTAATTGGTCGTCGGAGTATAGAGATAATATGTGATATGTTAATTAACCCTTGTTTTGTGGCGGTGTTTGAAAATAGCATCAGAGAATGTTGAGAATAACAATGGAGCCTGAAAGGCAGTTAAGTCTCCATGGATCGATAATCGGGACAATGTGCAGCGAGGATGGCGATATTCCTCTGTATATAACAACAACGATCGATTGTGAGCAATGATGCGTTTAGGAGCTTTTAGAATTCATACGACATCGGCTAAAAGCGGCTCTTGTTAATAATGCGGTAAAAATAATGGCAACCACGGCGGTCATTAGCATTAAGTAATTTAAGGGCTGGGACCACGAGTTTTAGGGAAAGCGAACCACTTAAAGGCGGAGGCGTGGTTAAAGCGGATAACTAAGATATTTGATGTCTTGGGATACTCAGGAGCAAAAGGTTCCCTTTGCCACCTTTATGTTGCGTGGTGATTCTTGGTGGGAATCTATAAAGCGTACCCGACTGGCCTTTCAAGATGTCTTGGGAGAAGTTCAAGAGTTGTTCAATGACAAGTACTTTCTCGAAAGTATTAAATCACATGAAGGAGGTGGAGTTTATCAAGTTGGAACAAAACAACATGGTAGTGTCGCGATCTGAAGCTAAGTTAATTAGAGTTATTAGGTTTTCGTCCCATTTGGTTGATAATGAGGAGAGAATGACACGAATGTGTTTTAAGAGGTTTGAAACACGAGATCGTCGATATCTTATCTCTCGTAAAGCGTGTTTGTATTAGGATGTTGTTAATAGGGCTCGATTATTGGGCGTGATAATGGTCAATTGACGAAAAAGTGCGGTAAACAAAATGATAATACCGTTGATAGCGATCATTCAAGCGGTGAAAATAAGCGTGAAGGGAATCAACATGCGAAATGGTAACGATCGATTTCTACCATGATTACCGCGAAGTGGTTACCATTTTTGGCATGTTAATTCGCTTTACGCTTATTTTCATGCGATAAATATTATGAATAAAAATTTGAACATCAAAACTGAGCAACTGACGATCAAAAATTCATATGCATGGAACTAAGCGTGATGATAAATACCAAATAAACATAAATGAATGAAGTATCACCGTGAAAAAAATCTCAAAATACATCTCCCATATTGAGTCTCGGGTGCATTGGTAATATAACCCAATTATCTGTGACATGTAACATAAGCAGAGAGTTTAAAAATAGGTATACATCACCTATTGCAGTGCCAAATACATGATGCGAATAAAAATACAATCTTAATTATCTGACAAAGAAAGGCGTGAGTATTAATACAAATATTATCTTACAGACAATATCCACTCTAGAATAATTCCTCATTATATTTATTGTCACACTATTTAACGAGAATAGTGAGGACTACTAATACACCATCTAGGACAATCACTCTGGTTCACGACTCGTCCCATTTCGTTCTCATTTCACGAAGAAGCGGTGAAAGAAAAGGTGAGCTCAACTAGCCCAGATAAAAATTATGACTAAGATAATAAATGCGAATAATAAATAATGGAACTAAGAAATATATTGAATAAAAATTGGAAAAGGAAAGGGTGTAACCGGAGCGAGGATATTAGACAAAATAATAAAAGGCGGAATAATAAATAATGGAACCCGGTGGGTGTAAAAACACAGACATGATATTCAGCGAGAATAATAAAGATGGAATAATAAATAATGGAACCGAGTGGATTGTAAAACCTTGACGAGGATATTCCAACAAAATAATAAAGGCAGAATAATAGAAGAATGTCACCAAGTTTAGGGTAGCAGCGTATATGAGGTTATTCCAACAGAACAATAAAGAAATGGAATAACAGAAGTTCTCTTCTTGAATACAAAAGAATAATATCCTTACCGTAAAAAAAAGGCTGGGTATAAGAGTAGGGAAGTAGCGAGAATACTTTTCTATAGTTTCTCCATAATTTCTCTCTGGAGTTTGGTGAATTTGTAAGAAATAATGAAGGAATGAGCTCTATTTATAGGAGAATGGAAGTGTGTCTTTGTTTATGAGCGAATTATTTACGCAGTAATTATTTCTTCAACCAAATCTGATAAAGTCAATCAACAAACCAATAAAATCATAATAAAAATTTAAATATAATACATATATATAAACACATGTTTTCAACTTATATATATCAATATTATATATACACCACTTAATTTTTCTCCCACATAACCAACATCAATCCCCCACCCACCCAATAATCAAATTCATTACACTCTTACACATCACTATCACACTACCACTTTTCCACCATTTTCCACTCACACACCCATCACACACCCATCACTTTCACATCTCATTTTCTCCCACCATATACTCAATACAAACATATACTTCCATACGTATACTCTTCCATTTCCAAAATCATTTTCCCAACACATATGGGCCCAACATGTGGGCCCCACCTTTAAATAATTTTCTACCGATTATTTTGAAAAATGGGTAAATAGGAATCCATAAAATAAGCAAACTTCATAAAAAAACAACCTTAATAATTTTAACAACATTTATCACCTTTATTATAATTCACAATATTAATCGACCAGGTCGTTCCCAGGAAAGAGGGGGCTTTCCAATAAGGATTTCTCCTTATTGGCGCGCAATTAGGTGAGCAAACCTTTCCTTGGCAGAACTTCTGGACATCGTAAATATTACAATTTATAATATTAATAACTCTATCATTTCAATTATTGATTTAATAATATATAAAATATCGACAATAATTGAATCAAATAATGTGAGATACTATGCAACAATTACTATAGCAATAATTGAACAAAACTGAGTGACTTTTCATGTAAGCATTAATAATCAATACCGCATGGTGTGCTACTTATGCGACCCAGCGTATTCTTTGTACTTTACTACAAGGAGTAGTTCAACAAAGATTAACAGTAAAACTTAGCCTTTATTTTCAATAAAATATTTTTGTCGTTTTCTCAATCCGACAATAATTTCGTTATGGGGTCCACTAATGATTGTGCCGTCGTACGAATATTCCCCGACACAAAGAATATTCCCTAACCAATCGAATATAATACAACAACTTGCATACTTTGCAAAATTTATAAATACTACCCACAACTATAACATTATATCAAATCCACACCATAATATTCAAAAAAATATTTCGAGAAATTTAAATCTTTATTTATAAAATTTGGGGTCTCACAATCTCCCCTCCTTATGGAATTTCGCCCTCGAAATTTACTTACGTTCCTGATATGCCGAACAGGTGAGGATACCTTGACTTCACTTCAAATTCTAACTCTTGAGGTATAACCTTTGAGTGTTGAATACGATTCTTCTTATCCAAGATTTTAACACGTATCTCCTCATACGTTAAATCTTCTGCTATCTTGGTTCTAAATTAATAATCTTTGTTTGGGTCATCCACATATTTATGTAACATTGATACGTGATAAAGCGTTATGAACATATGAAATATTTGGCGGTAAAGCGAGCCTATAAGCGCAGTTCCTACTCGATCTAGGATTTCAAATGAGCCGATAAAATCGAGGGTTGAGATTTCCTCTCTTCTTGATTCTTGCTTCTAGAATAACGCACTCTTTAATCTTCTTCACATTCATCAGATTCAGATTGTGTAGAAATGCGCTTTAACTTTATCGATTAAAATCGATTCTCTTTCGTATATTCGTTATCTTCATATGGGTCCCTAGAGTTTTTAACTCTATCTTCATCATTTATACAAAATGAGTCTTTGTGTTAATAACATCGCTTTCAATAGCGCATACGATCTTCTACTCAACACGTCGACTATCACGTTTGTTTTCCCACGATGGTATTGAATGGTACGATCGTAATCTTCAACAGCTCGAGTCAACGTCTTTGGAGCATTTTACGTTTATTTTAGTTAAAGAAATATTGGATGGTTTAAGAAATGGGTTTTGTACTAGGGTCAATACAAAATTCGATTTTACACTCTAGGGTAGGCTAAGAAGTCTTCAAGAATACATCAGGAATTTTATTAACGTTAGAAATTTCATTCAAATCAGTGACCCTCATCCAAGACTTGTATAGTACGTCACATTGATACCTATCAACTTGCCATCTTCATTCTCGATGTCGCCTACAGAAAGTCTGGCTTCGGTGCATTCCACACAAAGAAGTCAACACTGAAAGGATCAAGGCTCTTTACTTATGGCTTGATATGACAATGATTGACTTTAGTAGTTTGATTGCTTGAATTCGCATAATAGGTTGGTTAGGAGTATGAAAGCTAACAACCTTACGAAAATCATGATGAGTATTTAACCAATCGTTTAAAAAAATCACATCAAAGGCAAGTATTTTCAAAGAGATAAGATCGACAGGTAAGGTGAAAATGTCGTTTTGAATCAACAAGTTTTATAAATAGTGGAGGTAATGAAGGCTCCTACTAACGACGTTTCAACGAATAAGTCAAATTCTAACTTCTCTGGAGTCAAATTTAAACGTTGAACGCAAGCAAGAGAGATAAAATAATAGGTAGAACCGGTATCTTATAAGGTACAGATTTCGCAAGAATTTATAATTAACTAACCCGTGCTAACTTCGTTCGGGTTACTCACTTTTTGAGAAGTCACGAAAAATGCTCTCCCTTGAACTACCGGTTTTGTCTTTTCTGAAATGGTCTTTGGTACCTCCATCCTAGCTGAACTTGTCTTTGGTGAACGACAAAATCGGGCTAGGTGACCTTCTTTTCCATAATTATAACATGCTTTGGATGGCATCGCGCAGTTTGGACTGATATATCCCTTCCCTCCGCATTTGAAACATATGATAGGTGGTCGTTCTCCTTCCTTAACAACGGGTGTTAGTGCTAACGTCTTTCCATCATTGTTGAATTTCCACTTCTTAAAATGTCTATTCTTATTGTTTTGGCCATGATTACCACCGAAGTGGTTACCATTTCTGGCATGTTGATTCCCTTCACGCATATTGTCACCGCTTCGATGACTTCTATCACTGGTATTATCATTTTGCCGGCTGCTCTCTTTTGGTTGGGTTGACTCACTATCGCGCTTCAGTAACTGAGCCCTATTAACAACATCTGAATACAAACAAAGTTTATGAGAAATGAGGTATTGACGTATCTCGGGTTTCAAACCTCTTAAAAACATTCGCGTTATTCTCTCCTCATTATCAACAAAATGGGGATGTTAAATCGGGACAACTCGCGAACTTAAGCCCGTCTTTGCGACACGGTTATGTTGTTTTGCTCCAACTTGATAAACTCCACCTCCTTCATATGGACGAATACTTTCGGGAAAGTACTTGTCATTGAACAACTCTTGGAACTTCTCCCAAGACATCTTAAGTGCGTCGAAAGTGAGTACGTTTCTGATTCCCACCGATGTCTGCCTCTTCACGCCCTTAACATAAAGGTGGCAAAGGGAACCTTTGTTCTCTCGAGCATCCCAAGACATCAAATATCTTTGAGATCGCTTTATCCATGTCTCCGCTTTAAGTGGTTTTGGCTCTCCAAAAAAACTCCGGTGGTCCCAGTTCCTTGAACTGCTTAGCGGTGACCGTCTGAGAGTTGCCAGTGTTTCCATTTGCATTTTGGACAGGAGCCGCTCTTTCCTGATGTTGCATGAATTCTAAAAAGCTCCTAAACGTACTGTCGTTTTTCAATTGATCAGTGTTGTTGTTTACAGGAGGATTATCGTCATCCTGTTGCACATTATCCTGACTATTGATCTATGGAGACTCAACGGTCTCCTGTGCTCCATTGATGTTCTCAACAATCTCGGATGCCATTTTCAGATACTGCCACAAAACAAGGGTTAATAAACCTATCACATATTATCCCTATACTTTCACCGACCAATCAAATATAAAATAAACTTAGGTAGGTCATACTAGCGAAGGAATTCCCCGTCTCTCCCCTCCTAGTTCTTGTCTCACACCTTAGCCAGGGATCATATCGCTAAGCTTTGATACCAACTATGACGCCCCCAAAATAGGTATACATCACCTATTCTGAGTCGCCAAATACATGGTACAGAATAAAAATACAGTCTTAATTATATAACAAGAAAGTTGTGAGTTTAAATACAAATATTGTCTTCTAGACAATATTCATTCTCAAATAGAGTCCTCGTTACATTTATTATCACACTATTTTACAGAATAGTGAGGACTATTAAGATACCATCTCGGACCATCACTCCGTTCCCTGGCTAGTCCCAGCTACGTTCTCATTTCCTGAAGAGAACAGTGAAAGAAAGGGTGATCTCAACTAGCCCAGTAAGAAATATTATGACTATGATAATGAAGAATAAATTATCATTAGTTTTCAACAATGTTAAACTGATAATATACAATAGACATCAAGTTTAACTGCAACGGATCAAACAATCCATTAAAAGAGTCAAGTAGAGGATAAAATCTACTATCTTTTATGATTTAAAAAGTTTTTCATCACTTTTATCATTTGAGACTCGACTAAATAAATAATCCACATCATCCCCGCACTACTGCCGAGGATATTCATTTAAGGTCACGACCACAAATTCCATGCACTACGGGCCAAGGATATTTGTGTATTCATCAATGGTTATGATTATGCCAACAAGCGTCCATCAATGCACTACGGGCCAATGAGGACTTTTACAACATCATTTGTTACATTACGATCATGATTATCTTTGAATAATCACTGGTCATAATCATACCAAGTCCATCTACATACTACTGAGCCACTGAGATGACTTTCAAAAAAATATAAACATGAGGATGATGACAATGATATAAGAATTCAATAAAACAAGTTCATGAATTAATTTATTCAGGAACTAATAACGTCCAAATTGTCAACATGATACTGCTTTGTAGAGTAAAATTCAAGAATGCTTAGAAGAATATTTCCATTAAAAATACTGGATGAAGCGAAAATATCAAAGATATTCCACTAATTTCATGGAGTATAGATGTCAAAATTTTAACCAACTGAGTATAATAACGAATGGAATAACAAAAGAAATCACCATGCATGCGGTACTTTGCATAGACAAGTTATTCCAACAGAATAATAATAACGGAACCAAGTCAGGTGAAATTCACACCGACAGTATGTCCCAACAGAATAATAAATGCGTAATAATAAATAATGGAGCCAGGTCTGGTGTAAAACACACAGACAAGATATTCCGACAGAATAATAAAGACAAAATAATAAATAATTGAAACAGGTCCAATGTAAAACACACAGACAGGATATTCCAACAGAATAATAAAGACGGAATAATAAATAATGGAACCAGGTCCGGTGTAAAACACACAGACAGGATATTCTAACAAAATAATAAAGACAGAATAATATAAGAATGTCACCAAGTTTAGGGTAGCCCAGCGTATCTGAGTTATTCAAATGAATAATAAAGAAATGGAATAATGAAGTTCTCTTCTTGAATAAAAAAGAATAATATCCCTCTAGTAAAAGAACTTGGATATAAGAGTAGGAAGTAGCGAGAATACTTTTCTATAGTTTCTCTATAATTTCTCTCTCGGAGTTTCGGTGAATTTGTAAGAAATAATGAAGGAATGAGCTTCTATTTATAGGAGAATGGAAGTGTCTTGTGCAAGGGAAAATAATTACGCAGATTTATTTCTTCAACCAAATCAATAAAAGTCGATCAACTAACTTGATAAAATTACAACAAAAATTAAAACATAATACATATATATAAACACATGTTTTCAACTTATATATATCAATATTATATATACACCACTTAATTTTTCTCCCCCTTAACCAACATCAATCCCCCACCCACCCAATAATCAAATTAATACACTCTTACACATCACTATCACACTACTACTTTTCCACCATTTTCCACTCACACACACATCACACACCTATAACTTTCACATATCATTTTCTTCCACTATATACTCAAAACACACATATACTTCCATACGTATACTCTTCCATTTCCAAAATCATTTCCAACACATATGGGCCCTATATGGCCCCCCCACATATGGGCCCCACCTTTAAATAATTTTCTACCGATTATTTTAAAAATGGGTAAATGGAGATTCATAAAATAAGCAAAACTTACACAAATACCTCATAAAAATCACATTAATAATTTTAACAATATTTATCACCTTTATTATAATTTACAATATTAATCGACCAGGTTGTTCCCAGGAAAGAGGGCTTTCAATAAGGATTTTTCCTATTATGGTAGCGCATGATTAGGTGACCAAACCTCTCCTTGGCGAACTTCTAGACATCGTTAATATTGCAATTTATAATATTAATAACTCTGTCATTTCAATTATTGATTTAATAATATATAAAATATCGACAATAATTGAATCAAATAACGTGAGATACTATGCAACAATTACTATAGCAATAATTGAACAAAACTGAGTGACTTCTCACGTAAACATTAATAATCAATACAGTGTGCTACTATGCAACCACGCGTGTTACTGTACTTTTACTATCGAGTAGTTCAACAGTATTAACGGTAAAACTTCCGCCGTTATTTTTAATAAATTATTTTTTTCATTTTCTCAATCCGATAATAATTCTGTTGTGAGGTCCACCAATGATTGTGCCGTCATACGAATATTCCCCGACATAAAGAATATTCCCTGACCAATCGAATATAATACAACAACTTGCATACTTTGCAAATTTATAAATACTACCCACAACTATAACATTATATCAAATCCACTCCATAATATTTAAAAAAATATTTCGAGAAATTTAAATCTTTATTTATAAAATCTGGGGTCTCACAATCTCCCCTCCTTATGGAATTTCACCCTCGAAATTTACGTACGTACCTGATATGCCGAACAGGTGAGGATACCTTGACTTCACTTCAAATTCTAACTCTTGAGGTATAACCTTTGAGTGTTGAATACGATTCTTCTTATCCAAGATTTTAACACGTATCTCCTCATACGTTAAATCTTCTGCTATCTTGGTTCTAAATTAATAATGCGATTCGGGTCATTCACATATTTACGTAACATCGATACGTGATAAACGTTATGAACACGCAACATATTTGGCGGTAAAACGAGCCTATAAGCCACAGTTCCTACTCGATCTAGGATTTCAAATGAGCCAATAAAATCGAGGGTTGAGATTTCCTCTCTTCTTTGATTCTTGCTTCTAGAATAACGCCCTCTTGAACCTTCTTCTTCACATTCATCAGATTCGGATGTGTAGCTTGAGCGGCTTTAACTTTATCGATTAAAGTCGATTCTACTCGTATATTCGTTATCTTCATGTGGGTCCCTAGAGTTTTTAACTCTATCTTCATCATTTATACGAAATGCGTCTTTGTGTTAATAACATCGCACTCGTAAACGCATACGATCTTCTACTCAACACGTCAGCTATCACGTTTGTTTTCCCACGATGGTATTGAATGGTACGATCGTAATCTTCAACAACTCGAGTCAACTTCTTTGGCGCATGTTACGTTTATTTTAGTTGAAGAAATATTTGAGGGTTTAAGAAATGGGTTTTGTACTTAGGTCAATACAAAATTCGATTTCACGCTCTAGGGGTAGGCCAGGAAGTCTTCAAGAATACGTCAGGAACTTTATTAACGATAGAAATATCATTCAAAACTGTGACCCTCATCCAAGACTTGGATTGAACGTCACATTGATACCTATCAACTTTCCATCTTCATTCACGATGTCGCCTACAGAAAGTCTGGCTTTGGTGCATTCCACACAAGGAAGTCAACAACGAAAGGATCAGGGCTATTTACTTATGGCTTGATATGATAATGATTGACTTTAGTGGTTTGATTGCTTGAATTCGCATAACAGGTTGGTTAGGAATATGAAAGCTAACAACCTTACGAAAAGCATGATGAGTAGTTAACCAATCGATTTCTAAAATCACATCAAAGGCAAGTATTTTCAAAGAGATAAGATTGACAGGTAATGTGAAAGTGTTGATTTGAATAAAATAAGATTTATAAACAGTGGAGGTAACAAAGGTTTCTACTAATGAAGTTTCAATCAATAAGTCAAAGTCTAACTTCTCTGGGGTCAAATTTAAATGTTGAACACAAGTAAGAGAGATAAAAGAATGGGTAGAATCGGTATCTAATAAGGTATAGAATTCGCAATAATTTATAATTAACTAACCCGTGCTAGCATTGTTCGGGTCACTCATTTTTTGAGAAGTCACGAAAAACGCTCTTCCTGAAACCACCGACTTTGTTTTGTCTGGGACGGCCTTTGATGCCTCCATCCTAGCTGAACTTGTCTTTGGTGAATGACAAAATCGGGCTAGGTGACCTTCTTTTCCACAATTATAACATGCTTTGGGACTGGCATCGCTTTTTGACCGATATGTCCCTCCCTCGCATTTGAAACATATGATAGGTGGTCGTTCTCCTTCCTTAATAACGGGTGCTGGTGCTGACGTCTTTCCATCATTGTTGAATTTCCTCTTCTTAAAATGTCCATTCTTATTGTTTTGGCCATGATTACCACTGAAGTGGTTACCATTTTTGGCATGTTGATTCCCTTCACGCTTATTTTCACCACTTCAATGACTGCTATCACTGGTATTATCATTTTGTCGGCTGCTCTCTTTTGGTTGGGTTGACTCATTATCACGCTCTAATAACTAAGCCCTATTAACAACATCTGAATACAAACACAGTTTATGAGAGATAAGATATTGACGTATCTCAGGTTTCAAACCTCTTAAAAATATTCGCGTCATTCTCTCCTCATTATCAACTAAATGGGACGTAAACCGGGACAACTCAGCGAACTTAGCTTCGTACTGCGACACGGTCATGTTGTTTTGCTCCAACTTGATAAACTCCACCTCCTTTATGTGACGAATACTTTCGGGAAAGTACTTGTCATTGAACAACTCTTGGAACTTCTCCCAAGACATCTTGAGTGCGTTAGGCTGGGTACGTTTTACAGATTCCAACCAATAATCTGCCTCTTCACGCAACATAAAGGTGGCAAAGGGAACCTTTTGCTCCTCGGAGCATCCCAAGACATCAAATATCTTAGTCATCTGCTTTAACCACGTCTCTGCCTTAAGTGGTTCTGGCTTTCCCAAAAACTCCGGTGGTCCCAGCTCCTTGAACTGCTTAGCGGTGACTGAACGTCGGTTGCCATTATTTTTACCTGCATTATTAACAGGAGCCATCTTCACCTAATGTTGCATGAATTCTAAAAAGCTCCTAAACGTACCGTTGTTCGTCAATTGATCAGTGTTGTTATATACAGAAGGAATATCACCATCCTGTTGCACATTGTCCTGATTATTGATCTGTGGAGACTCAACGGTCTCCTGTGCTCCATTGCTATTCTCAACATTCTCGGATGCCATTATCAAACACTGCCACAAAACAAGGGTTAATTAACATATCACATATTATCCCTATACTCTGACCGACCAATTAAATACCAAATAAACTTAGGTAGGTTATACTAGCGAAGGAATTCCCCGCCTCTCCCCTCCTAGTTCTTGTCTCACATTTTAGCCAAGGATCATATCCCTAAGCTTTGATACCAACTGTGACGCCCCCAAAATAGGTATACATCATCCATCTTGAGTCGCCAAATACATGGTACAAAATTCAAATACAAACTAATAATACAGCAGTCGTGTAAAATACGACAAAACATATACTGTGAGTTTAAATACAAATATTGTCTTCTAAACAATATCCATTCTCAAATAGAGTCCTCGTTACATTTATTATCACACTATTTTATAGAATAGTGAGGACTACTAAGATACCATCTCGGACCATCACTCCGTTCCCTGGCTAGTCCCAGCTACGTTCTCATTTCCTGAAGAGAACAGTGAAAGAAAGGGTGATCTCAACTAGCCCAGTAAGAAATATTATGACTATGATAATGAAGAATAAATTATCATTAGTTTCAACAATGTTAAACTGATAATATACAATAGACATCAAGTTTAACTGCAACGGATCAAGCAATCCATTAAAAGAGTCAAGTAGAGGATAAAATCTACTATCTTTTATGATTTAAAAAGTTTTTCATCACTTTTATCATTTGAGACTCATTAAATAAATAATCCACATCATCCACTTTTCTACGCGAGGATATTCATTAGAGGTCACGACCACAAATTCCATGCACTACGGGCCAAGGATATTTGTGTATTCATCAATGGTTATGATTATGCCAACAACTGTCCATCAATGCACTACGGGCCAATGAGGACTTTTACAACATCATTTGTAACATTACGGTTATGATTATTATACCGAATAATCCTGGTCATAATCATACCAAGTCCATCATGCACTTTCACTGTGCTGCGAGATGACTTTCAAAAAAATATAAACATGAGGATGATGACAATGATATAAGAATTCAATAAAACAAGTTCATGAATTAATTTATTCAGGGAACTAATAAATCAAATTGTCAACATGATATTGCTTTTGAGAGTAAAATTCAAGAATGCTCGGAAGAATATTTCCATTAAAATATTGGATGAAGCGAAAATATCAAAGATATTCCACTAATTTCATGGAGTATAGAAGTCAAAATTTTAACCAATTGAGTATAATAACGAATGGAATAACAAAAGAAATCACCATGCATGCGGTACTTTGCATAGACAGGTTATTCCAACAGAATAATAATAACGGAACCAATAAAATCACAACAAAAATTAAAACATAATACATATATATAAACACATGTTTTCAACTTATATATATCAATATTATATATACACCACTTAATTTTTCTCCCCCTTAACCAACATCAATCCCCCACCCACCCAATATTCAAATTAATACACTCTTACACATCACTATCACACTACTACTTTTCCACCATTTTCCACTCACACACACATCACACACCTATCACTTTCACATATCATTTTCTTCCACTATATACTCAAAACACACATATACTTCCATACGTATACTCTTCCATTTCTAAAATCGTTTCCCAACACATATGGGCCCCACATGTGGGCCCCACCTTTAAATAATTTTCTACCGATTATTTTGAAAATGGGTAATTGGAGATTCATAAAATAAGCAAAACTTACACAAATACCTCATAAAAATTATATTAATAATTTTAACAACATTTATCACCTTTATTATAATTCATAATATTAATCGACCAGGTTGTTCCCAAGAAAGAGGGGGCTTTCCAATAAGGATTTCTCCCCATTGGCACGCAATTAGGTGACCAAACCTCTCCTTGGCAGAACTTCTAGACATCGTTAATATTGCAATTTATAATATTAATAACTCTGTCATTTTGATTATTGATTTAATAATATATAAAATATCGACAATAATTGAATCAAATAACGCGAGATACTATGCAACAATTACTATAGCAATAATTGAACAAAACCGGTGACTTCTCATATAAGCATTAATAATCAATACAGGTGTGCTACTATGCAACCACGCCATTCTTCATACTTTACTACTACCGAGTAGTTCAATAGTATTAACGGTAAAACTTCCGCCGTTATTTTCAATAAAATATTTTGTCATTTTCTCAATCCAAACAATAATTACATTGTGGGGTCCACTAATGATTGTCTTAGTCATGCGAATATTCCTCGACACAAAGAATATTCCATGACCAATCGAATATAATACAATAACTTGCTTACTTTGCAAAATTTATAAATACTACCCACAACTATAACATTATATCAAATCCACTCCATAATATTTAAAAAAATATTTCCAGAAATTTAAATCTTTATTCATAAAATTTGGGGTCTCACAAATATCTTAGTCACCAACTGTGACGCCCCCAAAATAGGTATACATCACCCATCTTGAGTCACCAAATACATGGTACAAATACAAATAAAAAACTTAATTATACAACTGTTGTGTAAAATACGACAAAACATAACTGAGATTTTAAACAGGGATATTGCCTTCTAGACAATATCCATTCTCAAATAGAGTCCTCGTTTCATTTAATGTCACACTATTTAACAGAATAGTAAGGACTACTAGCTAATACTATCATCCGGACCATCACTCCATTCCCCAACTCGTCCCAGCTACGTTCTCATTTTCTGAGGAGAATAGTGAAAGAAAGGGTGAGCTCAACTAGCCCAGTAAGAAATATTATGACTAAGATAATGCAGGATAAATTATCATTAGTCTTCAACAATGTTAAACTGTTAATATACAATAGACATCAATTTTAACTGCAGCGGACATGCAATCCATTAAAAGAGTCAAGTAGAGAATAAAATCTACTATCTTTTATGATTTAAAAGGTTTTCATCACTTTTATTCTTTGAGACTCAAATTTTATTAAAAAATCCACATCATCGCACTACGGCCGAGGATATTCATGGTCACGACCACAAATTATCCATGCACTACGGGCGAGGATATTCGTGTAGTCATCAATGGTCATGATCATGCCAACAATCCATCCATCAATGCACTACTTTCGGCCAATAAGTACTTTTATCACATCATTTGTAACATTACTACCATGATTACAAGAATAATCCCCGATCATAATCATACCAAGTCCATCTATGCACTCTGGGCCACGAGATGACTTTCAAAAAATATAAACATGAGGATGATGACAATGATATAAGAGTTCAATAAAACAAGTTCACTAATTAATTTATTCAGGAACTAATAACGTCCAAATTGTCAACATGTTACTGCTTTGTAGAGTAAAATTCAAGAATGTTCAGAAGAATATTTCCATGAAAATACTAGATGAAGCGCAAATATCGAGGATATTCCACTAATTTCATGGAGTATAAGTCAAAATTTTAACCAATTTGAGTATAATAACGAATGGAATAACAAAAGAAATCACCATGCATGCGGTGCTTCGCGCATGACGAGTTATTCAATGTAATAATAATAATGAGAACCGGTCGGTGAAATTCACACAATCAAGCAGGATGTCCCAACAGAATAATAAATACAGAATAATAAATAATGGAACTAGGTCCGGCGTAAAATGCACAGACAGGATATTCAGATAGAATAATAAATAATGGAACCAGTCCATTGTAAAACACATGCACGAGGATATTCCAAAGAATAATAACAAAAGAGCGGAACCGGTCCTGTAAAACACATGACAGGATGTTCCAACGAGAATAATAAAGACAAAATAATAGAAGAAGAATGTCACCAAGTATAGGGTAGACCAGCGTATCGAGTTATTACAAGCAGAATAATAAGAAATGGAATAACAACAGTTCTCTTCATGAATAAGAAAGAATAACACCCTTACCATAAAAGAAAATTTGAATATAAGAGTAGGGAAGTAGCGAATACTTTTCTATAGTTTCTCTATAATTTTTCTCTCTAGAGTTTCGGTGAATTAAGTAAGAAATAATGAAGGAATGAGCTTCTATTTATAGGAGAATGGAAGAAGCCTTTGTTCAATCTGAAATAATTTTGCGAGAATTATTTCTTCAATTAACTAACAACTAAGTCAAACAACTAACCAATAAGATTCAAACAAAATTAAAATATAATACATATATATAAACACATGTTTTCAATTTATATATATCAATATTGTATATACCACTAGATTTTTTTATCCCCATATCCAACATCAATCCCCCACCCTCCCAATAATCACTTTCACTACACTCTTACACATCACTATCACACTACCACTTTTCCACCATTTTCCACTCACACACACATCACACACTTATCACTTTCACATATCATTTTCTCCCACCATATACTCAATACATACATATACTTCCATACGTATACTCTTCCATTTCCAAAATCATTTTTCCAACACATATGGGCCCCACATGTGGCCCCCACCTTTAAATAATTTTCTACTAATTATTTTGAAAAATGGGTAAATAGGAATCCATAAAATAAGCAAACTTTATAAAAATCTCCTTAATAATTTTAAAAACATTTATCATCTTTAATATAATTCACAATATTAATCGATCAGGTCGTTCGCAGGAAAGAGGGGGCTTTTCAATAAGGATTTCTCCCTATTGGCGCGCAATTAGGTGACCAAACCCTCTCGATGTGAACTTCTAGACATAGTTAATATTGCGAAAATAATAATATTAATAATTTTGTCGTCTCAATTACTAATTTTAACAATATATAAAATATCGAGAATAATTAAATCAAATAACGTGAGATATTATGCAACAATTACTATAGCAATAATTGAACAAAACTGAATGACTTCTCACGTAAGCATTAATAATCAATACTGAGTGTGCTACTTATGCAACTGGCGCCATTCATCGTACTTTTACTCTTGAGTAGTTGATGAAGATCAGCGGTAAAACTTCTGCCGTTATTTTTATAAAAATATTTTTGTCATTTTCTCAATCCGACAATAATTCTGTTGTGGGATCCACCAATGATTGTGCCGTCGTACGAATATTCCTCGACACAAAGAATATTCCTTGACCAATCGAATATAATACAACAACTTGCATACTTTGCAAAATTTATAAATACTACCCACAACTATAACATTATATCAAATCAACACCATACTATTCAAAAAAATATTTCGAGAAATTTAAATCTTTATTTATAAAATCTGGGGTCTCACACATATACTTGTTTCTAGAAAACCTAACAGTGGTATCAGAGCCAATCTTGTGCTAATTATCAGTCTTTGTGATTCTATGTATGTATAATATGCAATTGGATCGGTTTTCTGGGCAACATAAAGTTTTTTGTTTCTACGATATAGCGTAGTTAATGGCAGTCTCCGATTCATTACGGAGCGCTGGCATATTATTACCAATTCGACTTCTGGATGAGCAATAGCAATTGCCATGACCGATTCATGCAGGTGCGACTATGTCGTTACACGGAAATCGCTTTTTTGGCTTTGAAGCAACTAACATGTGACCCAATTCATTATGGGCGAAATTTGTGCCCTGGCGTAATCTGAAAAACTTTTTTTTCTTTAGTTAAATAAATGGTTTATTTAATTGATAAAAGTTGAAAATAAATGTGTTTATTTTATCTGAAATATGATATTAGATTGCTAAAATTAAAGAGTTTAATTTGGATTTGGTTTTTGATTAAAATAAAAGAGTTTATTTTGTTAAAAACTATAGTTTAGCAAACTTTTGCCCATTAATTGATATTAATACATTTATTGAATGAATTTATTATTCATGAGATGAATGTTATTTATTGATGCATATGTTGATATGTATGATAATAAATGGGTTTGATTATGTTCTATGACAAATGTGATTATATTTTATTTTGGATGGATGTTTGAATGTATAGGTTTTATTTAATGGGGTCTGCATACCTTGTCTTTTCTAGTTTTCTTCTTGTTGTAAATTTTATCTTTCTCATATGTACTTCCTCTTGACTACTGATCAAGGTTTCTATTTAAATTAAATAGTTTATGTAATAGGATTAGTTACAATTTCTTAAAGAACCGGAGATAAAGGAGCAAGGATTAGAGGCAAATTAATTAAAAGAGTTTAATTATTTATTCCTAAACAGTTTTTGGAGCCTAATTAATTAAAGGAGTTTAATTAATTAAATAATACCCTATTTTAAATATATTAAAAGGGTTAACCGATATCTTTATAAGAGGAGTCATATATCAAATATCAAGATATGTGATTCCAATTGTTGGAGAGTACACCCTTTTTCTATAGTGATAGGAAAAACTCTGGTTTGAGCCAAAAACACTTTTCTTCTTGTTTCTTGTTCTTCCTTGGTGGATTATCTCTAGAGACCAAACACTTGGGTGGCTAATGTTGATCAAAAGGAAGGAATCAACCCAGAGATTCAAAGAGATCGCGGAGAAGTAGGAGTTGAACTTGTACCTGTGGATGCTTGAATCTACAAGGGTATCATTATGAATCTCTTTCTCCTTTTATAGATTGATAATCAAGCACTAGAATGGTCTAGGTTTATGGTTTGTAAGAAAACATTTAAAATCTGTTTTACTTTATTTCCGTTTCATTTACGTGATTTAATTGCATATAATTGTTTCTAGCAAACCTAACAGTGGTATCAGAGTCAATCTTGTGCTAATTATCAGTCTTTGTGATTCCATGTATATAAAATATGCGATTGGATCAGTTTTATGGGCAATAGAAAGTTTTATGTTTCTGCGATATAGCGCAGTTGTGCCGTCTCTAGTTGATTCTAGAGCACAGCTGTGCCGTTACCCAGATTTAGCTTCCTGGATGAATAGTGCAGCTGCGCCCCAACCCAGTTCATTCTAGACGCAGCTATGCCGTTACCTGGAACTCAATTTCTGGCTTTGAAGCGCAGCTGCGCAGCAACCCAGTTCATTCTGGGAGCAGCTGTGCCCTTGGGCAAAATCTGAAAAACATTTTTTTTAATCAAGTAAATGGTTTATTTAATTGATAAAAGTTTAAAATAAAGGTGTTTATTTTATCTGAAATATGATTTTAGATTGCTAAAATTAAAGAGTTTAATTTCGATTTGGTTTTTGATTAAAATAAAAGAATTTATTTTGTTAAAAACTAAAGTTTAGCAAACGTTTGCCCATTAATTGATTTTAATGCATATATGGAATGAATTTATTATTCATGAAAAGAATGTTATTTATTGATGCATATGTTGATATGTATGATA
This sequence comes from Panax quinquefolius, assembly GCA_020205615.1. Lineage (NCBI taxonomy): Eukaryota > Viridiplantae > Streptophyta > Magnoliopsida > Apiales > Araliaceae > Panax > Panax quinquefolius. The sequence goes on from CM035153.1 coordinate 64,054,640, forward strand.
ATAAATTGGATTGATTATGGACTATGACAAATATGATTAGATTTTATTTTGGATGGATGTTTGAATGTATAGGTTTTATTTAATGGGGTATGCGTACCTCGTCTTTTCTGGTTTTCTTCTTATTGTAAATTTTATCTTTCTCCTATGTACTTCCCCTTGACTGCTGATCATGGTTTTTATTTAAATTAAATAGTTTATGTAATAGGATTAGTTAGAATTTCTCGAAGAACCGGAGATAAAGGAGCAATGAGCGCTTGAAGACCCATTTGTAATGAAGCCCATGTTTAAATATAATAGTTATATTTAAATATTTATCCTTGCACCCTAGGGTTTGACCTTTTGGTTCACTTAGTGGCTCTAATGAACCAAACTAGAATAAAAGTCCATAATCAATCTGGGTAGAATATAGTATTCTATATGCATGCTAGAATTATATATATATATATATATATATATATATATATATATATATATATATATATTATGCAAACATGCTTCGCATGTTTAATAATACGATTTCGTATTTTATATATATATATTTGTATGCGTGCTAATAAGATGAGATAAATAATAACAAACCCCTCAAAGAAATTATATTAAGTTGTAACTTTCAAAGATATTTGAAATATCGAACATCGCCTTCTAGTATGATAAAAACAATAGAGTATTAAATATTTAATATGAGTTTTTTGTGTACACACAAGGCAAGTATTAAATATTTGAGATGTTATTTTTATTAAATATGATGTTTATAAGGAATTGAACATTACCGCTTTGTTGTGCACACACAAGGGTTGTACTTTTCTCCTCACTTACATGGAGATTGTAAGACCCCAATTTTTTATGAATAAAGATTTAATTTTCTCTAAATGTTATTTTGATTAATAAGGTGTGGATTAGATATAATGCTATAGTTATGGGTGATATATGCAAATTTTGCAAAGTAAGCAAGTTGTCATTAAATATTCGTTTGGTCGGGGAATATTCTTTTTGTCGGGAAATATTTGTACGACGAAACAATCATTGGTGGACCCCACAACAGAATTACTGTCAGATATAGAAAGCGACAGAAATAACATTTTTATAAAAATAACGACAAAACTTTTACCGTTAATTGTTGAAATACTCGGTGATAAAAGTACAATAATACGTGTGGTTGCACAGTAGCACATGGTATTGTTTAGTATCTCTGATTATTGATGCTTACTTAAGAAGTCACTTAGTTCATTTAATAATTACCACAGTAGTTGTTGCATTGTATCTCATATTATTGATTCAATTATTGTCACAGTATCATCTACACAATATTTTATATTATTAAATCAATAATTGAGATGACACAATTATTCATATTATTATTTTCACTATTGACAATGTCTAAAAAGTTCTGTCAAGGAAAGGGGTTAGGTTATTTAATTACGCGCTAATAAGGAGAAGTCCTTATCAGAAAACCCTCTCTTTCCTGGGAATGATCTGGTTGTCAATATTGTGAGTTATAATATTAATGATGAATAATTATTGAAAGATTAAAAATGTGTTTATTGAAGATAAGTGATTTGTGGTAAATATTTATTTATTTTTTGATATAATAGAGGGGTTTTTCATAAAGTATTTGTTGTAAATTTGGCTTATTACATGGACCTCTACTTAGTCATTTTTTAAAATCGTCGGTAAAAAGTTATCTCAGTTTTGTTTTATTATTATTATAATAGTAATAAAATAGAAAACTTTTTATATAAAACAGAATATTTTTTATATAAAACAGAATACTTTTTATATTATATATAAAGTTATTTATTTTATTAGATTATAAATAGAATATATTATATTTTATATAACATTTTTGTTTTATTAGAATATTTTATTGCACAGTAATGAATAGTAAAAATTAGATTTCTTACCAAATTGCGCCCATGAATTCTTCTTCTGTTCACCCATGATTATATTCAAATAGTACCCTGCCATTCTCCTATAAATAGGATGCTTAGTTAAGAAATGAAAATCACACCAGAATAAGAGAATTATTCTTCTATAATATTGTGCGTATTTCTTTTGAGCATAAGGATACTTTGAGTGTAACAAATAGTGCAAGTTTTCTTCAAGAATATCTCCGCTGTACCAGTTGGAATTACTCTCCTACTAAGGTAAGTGATATTATTTCCATTCAATATTCGTAAGAAATATTATTCTCTTCCATACTCTATAGTATATAAGTAATATTATTTCGTTTCATATTCCTAAATCTACACTTATTTTGATAAGTATTACTTCTATACTCCCTGAAATTTGTAGAATATCCTTGAATTTTGTGCTTCATCTAGTATCGTTTCACTAAAATATTTTTCTGAACTTTCTTATTAAATTTTAATCTTTTTATGCCGGGTTACTATTCACGAGGTACTATTCACGGGTTATTATTCACGACAAAATTGGTTTTTTCTGTCCAAATTATTTTTGATATATGAATATCATTCTTGAATTTTACTCCACAATTAATTATCATGTTGACAATTTGGACATTCTTAAACTCTAGATAAATTAAATTATAAATCTTTAATATTTATCCTTGATCTCACTTGATTGATCTCTTATATCATTGTCATCATCGTCATGCTTATATTGTGGTGAAAGTTATCTTTGGCTCGTAGTGCATAGATGGACTATTGATTGGTATGATTATAACCAGGAATTGTATTGGTATAATCATGACCTATAATGTTACAGACAAATGATGTGGTGAAAGTCCTCTTTTGCCCGTAGTGCATAGATGGACAGTTGTTTGGCATGATCATGACCAGTGGTGATACTAACGAATATCCTTGGCATGTAGTGCATGGATAATTCGTTGATGTGAAATATTTAATGAGTTGTGTTACAGAGATAAAATTTTGATGATGAACTTTTAAATCATAAAAGATTAGACATCATGCTCTACTTGACTCTTCTAATGGATTGCTTGTTCCGCTGCAGTTGTTGATCTAAACTTGTTGTCTATTGTATTATATTAGATTTTACACTGTTGAAGACTAAGGATAATTTATTGTATATTATCTTAGTCATAATATTCTTTACTGGGCTAGTTGAGCTCACCATTTTCTTTCTTTGTTCTCTTTAGGAAATGAGAATATAGTTGGGACTAGTCGAGGAATAGAGTGATGGTCCAAGATGGTGGCTATAGTAGTCCGCACTATTCTATAAAATAGTGTGATAATAATTGTAATGAGAACTTATTTTGAGTTTGGATATTGTCTTTGAGACAATATTTTTATTAAAACTCACAGTTTATGTTTTGTCGTATTTTGCACCACAATTCAATAGTTGTATAAATGAAGTTTGTATTTAAATTATGTACCATGTATTTGGCGACTCAGAATGGGTTATGTAGACCTATTTTGGGGGCATCACACTTGGTATTAAAGCTTAGGGATATGATCCCTGGCGGAGATCTGAGGCTAGAACTAGGAGGGGAGAGACGAGTAAATCCTTCGCTAGTGTGTCCTACCTAAGCTTATTTGTTATTTAATTGGTCGGTCAGAATATAGAGATAATATGTGGCATGTCAATTAACCCTTGTTTTGTGGCACTTATGGAGCACATGAGACCATTGAGACACCGCCAATCAATAACCAGGATAGTATGCATCAGGAAGGTAATAATCCTCATGTAAACAACAAAACCGGCCAAATGATGAGCGATGGGATGTTTAGGAGTTTTCTGCAATTCATGCAACACCAAATGAGAGAGATTCCTATTCAAAATACAGGTGGAATCAATGGCAACTCACAGTTGGTCACTGCTAAGCAATTCAAGGAGCTAGGAACACCAGAGTTTTTGGGAAAGCCAGAGCCACTTAAGGCAGAGACGTAGATTAAGAAGATCACCAAGATATTTGATGTCTTGTGATGCTCAAAGGAGAAAAAGGTTTCCTTCGCCTCCTTTATGTTGTGAGGAGAGACATATTACTATTGGAAATCTGTAAAACGTACTTATCTTTCCGCACTGAAGTTGTCTTGGGAGAAGTTCCAAGAATTTTTCAATGACAAGTATTTTCCAGAAAGTATTCGTCACATGAAGGAGATGGAATTCATCAAGCTGGAACAAAACAATATGACCGTATCTCAATATGAGGCAAAGTGTATGGAGTTATCTCGGTTTGCATCCCATTTGGTAGATAATAATGAGCATATAACGCGAATGTTTTTGCGAGGTTTGAAGACCGAAATTCGTCAATACCTCATTTCTCACAAACTTTATTTATATTTAGATGTTGTGAATAGGGCTCAGCTATTGGAGCGCGATAATGAGTCAGCCCAACCAAAAGATAACAGCCGACAAAATGATAATGGTCATACCAGTGGAAACAGTCATCGAAGCGGTAATAACAAGCGTGGAGGAAATTATCATGCCAGAAATGGTAACCACTTATGTTGTAATCCTGGCCAAGATAAAAGAAGAATTGAGTCAAGTTGAAATTTCAAAAAGAGAAGTTCAATAATGATGGAAAGACAGCAACACCGGCACCCATTTTTAAGGAAGAAAAACGACCACCGGTCGTATGCTACAGATACAGAGAGAAGGGGCACATTAGTACAAACTCTATGCAGCAACCCAAAGTTTGTTTCAATTGCGGAAAAGAAGGTCACCTAGCTCGATTTTGTCATGCAACGAAGTCAAATCTAGCTGGGATGGTGACACCAAAGGCTATCCCAGATAAGTCAAAGCCTGTAGTTCAAGGAAGAGTGTTTGTCGTGACCTCCCAAAAAGCGAGGAACCTGAACGAAGTTATCACAGGTAATCTAATCATAAACTCTTGCGAAGTCTATACCTTATTAGATACCGGTTCTACCCATTCTTTTATTTCATCTGTTTATGCTCAACATTTAAATTTGACTCTATAGAAATAAGACTTTGACTTATCTGTTGAGACTCCATTGGGAAAAATATTCATTACATCCACTATTTATAAATCTTATTTGATTCAAATCGACACTTTCACATTACCTGTTGATCTCATCTCTTTGAAAATACTTGCATTTGATGTGATTTTAGGGATTGATTGGTTAACTACTCATCATACTAAAATTAATTATTTTCGTAAGGTTGTTAGCTTTCATATTCCTAACCAACCTATTATGTGAATTCAAGCAACCAAACCACTAAAGTTAATCACTGTCATATCAAGCCATAAAGCCATTCGTTTATTGGAAAACGGATGTCAAGATTTCTTAGCCCATGTCACGGATTTAAACATAAATATGTCAGATTTGAATGATATTTCTATTGTTAATAAATTTCCTGATGTATTTCCCGAAGAACTTCCTGGCCTACCCCCATAGCATAAAATTGAATTTTGTATTGACCTTGAACCCAGTACAAAACCCATTTCCAAAACCCCATATCGAATGGCTTTTATTAAACTTCAGGAGTTAAAAACCCAACTACAGGAACTGATAGACATCTGTTTCATTCGTCCTAGTACATCTCCTTGGGGTGCTCCTGTTTTATTCGTAAAGAAGAAAGATGGGAATATGTAACTTTGCATTGACTATTAGGAGTTGAATCATGTCACCATCAAAAATAGGTACATGTTGCCTCACATTGATGATCTATTTGACTAGTTGTAAGGTGCTAAATTCTTTTCAAAGATCGATCTTCATTTGGGATATCATCAGTTGAAGATTAAAACTAATGACATTCCAAAGACTGCTTTCAGAACTCAGTATGGGCATTACAAATTCATAGTCATGTCTTTTGGATTGATTAAAGTTCCTACTCCCTTCATGGATATGATGAACTGAGTATTAAAGGAATATTTGGATCATTTTGTGGTTGTCTTTATTGATGACATCCTCATATACTCCAAAAGTTATGAAGATCATGAGTAACACTTGACGCTGATACGCCCAAGGGATTATTGTGTTAAGCCCAAGTCAAGGCCCAATATTAGATTAGTTAAGCCCAATACAAGAAAATCAAACCGTGGAACGAACCGGTGGGTCACCGAATGGGTAAAACCCATGGGGCAACCTACGGGGATGACCCATGGGGTGGTGGGCCGGCCACTTGATGTGCAAGGCAAGCAAATCACTTGGTCACCAAGTATTTTACTTGGTGACAAAGTGTTGAATAGTAAGGAGGTGGGGTGTTTAGTCCATTTTGCCCTCCATTTCATTTGCTTATAAATAGAAAACTAGAGTTGGTCATTTGAAGGTTTTTCAAGTTTCCAACATATATTTGAGAGAGAGAGAGAGAGAGCTAGACTCAAGCAAATAATATACTTTGAAGCTTTGGCTTAAAGTTTATCAAGAACACTAAGAGTTCTTAAGGTAACATTCCTTATTTCTCATTCCATCTCTTTTGGTTTTCTTTTAGTTTGGAGAATCATAAATTGGTGGTGTATGGCTTGTATGGGGGAATAAGAATGACTTACCATAGATTAAATCTCTATAAGTCATGAAATCATAGAAATCATAAGGTTTGATATAGTTTTAAACCATAAAATTATTGATTGTTGATAAACAATTGAACTCCGTCAATACATTAATATGTGCAACTTGCTTGGTTAGGACGTAGATATGAAGTCCATGGAGTATTCCACGTGATTTGGCTTAGAGAACATTAGTAACGAAGTTATGGCGAATTTCACAAAAATAGACGTTAAACGACGAAAATGTTGAAATTCTGGATTGGTAGTCGAAAGTTGACGTGAGACTTGAAAACGTTGATTTTCAATGTCAACATGTGAGATAGGGTATTTAAGAGTTGAGGGTTTGAGAATCGTCGGATTCCAACTTAAAACGAAGAAAACGAGCATTGAACGCTCATTAACGTTTACGAACGCTTAGAAATTGAACTCAATAGTGAATTTTGAGTTAATGGATATGAAAGTGTTAAATTCTTATATAAACACGTAGAGTATGCCATTTATGATGTGTAGGCTTTTGAACGGACCAAATCGGACTTATAACGAAGAAGTTATGGCTCTGAGAATCTCACTAAAATTTTTATCTGTTAAAAAAATTCGTGTCTTTGAGATCCGGGTAATGCATGGCCAGACATGAGTGTTAAATGCTATCGCAATAATACCACACAGATATAGTTGGCTACTTAAATGGCGCCAGCAGTTGCACATACTGTTAGAGGAAAGTCTCGTCTTGACATGCAAAGACCGAGACCGGATCTAGCCATCGTTAATTGGCACCGCACGCCTATGATCCAGATTAAGGTTGTTGTCACCGAGGCGCGAGTGCATGGCTTTTATTAGAGAACTTAGGTTTTGAACTTCAATTATTCATAGATCTATAAAGGTAATGTTTGTACACTTCATAAGTGTATTAAAACTATTCCTACATTACCTATACTAAGGTATATGGTATTGAACTTAGGAATTGAATGCATGTTCGTAAGTGATGAATGATGAACAAGAAGTGTTATCGATGAACCCTAATCGATAAACCACATTGGTACTTTGCCAATGATAATAGAGTCCAGTTAATAACAAAAGTTTATTAATAAGCCGGAACGAAAGGTAATAAGTCGAGTTGACTTTATTAATGATATTAAGTTAACTAAGACATAGAAGAGTAAGAAGTTGGTAGGAACAATGTGAATAATTGTTTGATAGCTAATTACAATGTGCTATGTGAATATATCATATAGATTCTGTAAAGACTGTGGTCAATCGAACAAGTTATTTGAAGACGCTGAAAGGTAATTTTTCTTAACGCTTGTCTAACCTTCAAGTTATTCAAGTTTTATGTGATTCATTGTACTGAATTGCACGACTGGTTTTAAAGAAAGGGTCAATGCCAGATTTAACTAGGCTAGACTACTCGTAAGATATAGATTGATTAATATTCATATCTTTCTATATAGAAATGTTAATGCTATCCTATGCCAAGTGATTGGTACGGATATGAAGGTAAGGTTTGTCTATGAACAAATAAAAGTATTTTTCATCGATTATTCGATGGGCACGTGAGTTTGCCAAATATTAAACGTAAATACATTTAATGAATGAGTGTTGATCAACATAGAGTACTATAGGCTGATCACCTAGAAGTGCTCGTAAGTAATGTAGATGTACAACCTTAGTGTTGTGATATCCTTTTCAAGTTTGAAAAATAGAAATTTATTGTTCATGGTCTATTGACCGGTTCAGAATTCCTAATCTACTCTATACTTTGGGAATTGATGATATGAAATGCTAAAGTATTATTTTTTCATAATACTTCATAACTATTTGTTCAGTTATGTATGAATTTGTCATATAATTCACGAATGTGGTATTACTATTATCCTTTGTTAAACTTGTTGAGCTTATTATGCTCACTTCTTGCGTGAATTATATGATTGCAGTTAAGGATGAACGTACTGAGAATGCTAAGAGATATAATGGCAAAGCTAAGATGGATGCTTAGCCATCGTGTAATAGATTAGTATGTTTGTATGTATTATACATTATGAACAAAGAACGATGTAATCGGTTTATGAACCTGGGAAAGATTATACTTTGATTGTAATAAGAAGATAGTAATTACATTCATCATGTTGTATTTCAATGGAATGATTGTATAGTTATGAGTATAGTGTAGCACCATATGTCAGGTTGGAAGATACCAAAATTTGGGGGTATCACAAAGATTGCGTTAATCAACCTTGCTATAGCTATTGGTTAGAAATTTTATTACCTCTTAACCTCCAAATGTTAATATACATGAGTCAACTGATCCCATCACTGCTAAAGCTTCAAATTCTTAACAATTGGAACTTTAGCTTTTATTTAGCGCTTGAACAATCTTACAGTGGAGCCCAGAACCTCAGTTGTAATTTGTGGCATTCAAACATTTAACATGATATAAACCGAGGTTCTGGGCTCCAAAAGAACTTCAAGCATGGCATGTCACAACCTTTGCTTTCACAAGATTGTCGAAAAGAACAACATTAACTGTAAAGAAAGTTAGGGAAAAATTGTAGAGTATTGAACATTCTGATCCTGAACTCTATGAATAAACAGGTTAAAAATAGAGATATATTTATTGTTGTCTTGAGGGCATTATAACAAAACGAAAACAATAGATTGTAAAAGTTATTAGTTTAGTAGTTTGGTATAATAATAATCATCATATATGAGGAGATGAATAATTTAACTATTATATTGTAATGTTGTAATGTGAATGATTTTAAATGATGTATATAATATTTTTATATTTTAATTTATATTGTATTTGTGTTTGTTGAATAAATGTGCATTATTAATTAATTTTTTTTAATATAAAAAGACTATAGCGACGGTCATCGACTGTAGCTATAGTTTTCTATAAAACATTGTCCTAAAGCGACGGTCGCTGAGCGTCGCTATAGACATCTATAGCTATGGTCATGATCGTAGCAATAACTTTCAGCGACCATTGGTAAAGAGAAAATACACGATTTTATCATGGCCTATAGCGATGGTCGCCGACCGTTGCTATAGGCCAAAAGACCGTCGCTAAAAGCTTTACCGATGGCTTCTATGGCGACGGTCGGCGACCTTCGCTAAAACCTTTAGCGACGGTCTTTAGGCCTATAGCGATGGTCAACGACCGTCGCTATAGGCCAATTTTCAAGTAGTGAAGGTTGAGAATCAAAGAAGGAGAAGAAGAAGGGTAATCATCTATTCCAATAATCAAAGAGGTAATAACATATTCTACAAACTCTAGTATATGTGTTCTTGGAGTTTTCTTTGGAAACATGAATTTTATGGGATAATTTGATAAAAATAGTTGTTATATATATGTTGGTAGATGCTTATAATCTGTATATGTTCTCTAGAAATGATTTTCAGAAATCAAAATCAATGGAAACATGTTGAGGATGAAGAACTTGGTTATGTGATAATATATGTATTTTGGCTTACTTTGAGATCAAAATTAGTGGTTGAATCGTGTGTTAACTTGTAAATTTGCAATGGTTTGTGTTAATACATTCAAATACAAAAATAATTCAATTAGAATGAATCAATTTGGTCGAATAATGAATTCGTAGTTTATAATTTCGTTAAAGACGTTAAAATATGGGATTTTAAGTAAACTTGGAATTTGAGAGTTCTAATTCAGTTTCTAAGTAATTTTAGTTGTTTTAATAGTTATGTATATATCTTATGTGATTTTGGTAAGGTTTATAATGTATGGGTTTATCCATAATGTTGTGGAATTGAAGGAATTGGAGTTTTGGGTTGATGAGTAGTGCTAAAAGCCGAATGTAGAGTTCTTGTCTACTCACCAGCGCAGTTGCGTAGGTGCTAAGGCAAAGAATGGCGCAGCTGCGCTAGGAAGGCAAGGAACGGCACAGCTGCGCCCTCTCCTGGCAGAATCTGTTTTGTGTCTTTTATTTTTAGTCCATAGCATGTTATTATAACTTAGTCAAATGAGCATGATAATGTGTTAGGCTTATAGTAAGATGTTATAACATATTGTAGTGATGATATAATACTAAATATGAAGATTGAAATTTATTGATTAATAAGTTATATAATATTGAAACTCGACATTTTAAGAGTTAAGAATGTGATTTGGATTCTAAAAGTCTTATGTTATATTTTAGTGAGTTTTCAGATTCGTGTTATGTGGTTGATTAATATGGTTAGACCTTAAGCTAAAGGTTATAACTTAACTAAGATGAGAATTGAATCTATGAGGATAATGTGTATGTAGCTAATTGATGTGATAATCCTAATGGTATGTGTAGGATATTGGAGTACATGAGTTTTAATTGTATAGCTTACGCAAGAGGCAAGTTTCCTAACCTTTGCTACTTTATTATTCAACAAGGTTTTCTTTTCACTGTTATTTTGTTATACTTATGGAAGTCTCCTAACCTTACTTTTACGTTATACAAGTTTCTTGAATCTATTATTCAATTGAGCAAGTTCTCTAACCCTAATATTTCATTATGCAAGTTCCTGTTCCTAACTTATTATTTTTATGCAAGTTCTTTAACCCTAAGTTATTGTTGAGGAAGTTTCTAAACTCTACTTTTTATTGAGCAAGATAATTAATCTTTGCTTCTTCATTCCAAACGAGATTACTTTGGTTATTCAAAGTTTGTAATTTTATTGTAAGCAAGGTGTTTATTTTTCTACGAATAATTATTGTTTGATCATTGATCACCAATGTCATTGTACAATCTTACATTGTTGTACCGAACTTTTAGTTGACTAGCCACCGTTCAATTAATTCAGCTAATCCCTAGTTGATGAATGTTCTATAATATCAATCACCCTTGAAGTCAATCCAAACCAAACTTCCTTTAGTTTGTTTATGTACTCCTATAGTTTTGAAAGCTTGTAGTCGATAACTAACACTTGTTCAATTTAGAAACCATTGGTAATCTGAGAACTAGTGAGAACCTGTGACGCCCCTAAATTCGGACCTCCACTTGGTCACTCAAATTCGATTCGTCACGTTCTCATGATAACCCCATAATAACTAAAATCATACATTCACAACAGAAAATCTAAATTTGAATAATATACAATGATTTATTAAAATTATTCCCCAAAGTCTCGCAACATACAGTACTTAATAGATTACATAATAGTATCGAATAAGGACCTATTACATAATCCTACTTAAGTTTAAACATAGTCTGCAAATATTCTTAACATAACATAATAGTTTTTAAACATAAAAGGAACAAGCTAGTCGGTTGCCTTGCCCTTGCCCTTGTCTGTTCCGGAGACACCTCCCTGTTCCTCCTTAACTGAAAGGTTTTAAATAAGCAAGGATGAGCACAATTTGCCCAACAAGTAATATACAACAAGGTTGAAGGATATAATATCACAAGGTTTGAAATATCGAAGTGTCATTTCTAGGATAGTTCAAAGTGTCAGAATAACACCATGGAGAAGGAATATCAACAATTCTTGGAATAAGAACGACAATTCAATATCAACAGATATATATGAATTCAACGACTAACAATGTATCCAACTGGATAAACATTTTATATTGAGTAGTCACTAAGGACTATTTAACTTCCACTAGAGTTACCAATACTAAACTTATAACCCAAAAATATCAAGCATTGTAGATGATCAGTCTACAATACTTTACGTTATGCATAACACCACAAAGAGATAACTCTCATGCATATAGTTTAGCCGAATCAAATGGCATCGACTCTTTCACAATATTCAAGAACAATACTAAGTTCAACATGAATAATAACTCTCACAAGAATTTAAGCATACTACTTCGATTGAACGAATAAATAGAATAACTTGCATTAAAAGAGATATATTTTAGATACTCTTACGGTATTCGTTCAATAAAGTATTGCAAGGGTTTAGGATACTTTCTCAATATAAATTTGTGTACGGTTAGAGAAACTTGCCTTAAACGTAGTTTACCTACGTTAATAAATCAACACTTTCGAATCAAGCTTGACACGATTCAAGTATGCACATATGGTACAAAATTAGTTTATAAGTCATCATGAATCAAATACTTAGTTACTTCATAAGCAAATCAAGAATGCCCAAGTTTAATGTCTTTTCACCCATGAACATTTACCATATAAAGGAAACACTAACTTATTACTTAGTCCTCATATACATATGCATCAGTAGGTTTTAGATTACTTTTAGCAACATAAGCATCACACAAGTTATTATCCAAAAATCAGATCTTACCATCCCAGATTCCAGACTGGCGCAGTTGCGCCATGGCTAAGCCTAGGACCAGCGCAACTGTGCCATCCACTAGCCAAGCCAAGACTTAGCTATTTACTTGTGGTTTCTGTCCGGCTTGACCAAAACAATCACACATAATATATTTGTCATGTTAAAGGTCTTTTCATGCTCCATAAGTCAATCCAGGTTCCTTCTTTCATAATAGAATTCTAAATTGATCATTTCAACAATTTAAGGCCATTCGAGGTCATGACCTCACAAGGTCTATCATGCTTACTTTCTAAACATACAAGATAGTTATAAAACTCATATTAGACATGCTTGTGTATATTCATAACACATACGTAAAACTAACACCGCTTTAGTTGAAAATAGACTTCGTTCATGCTTTTCTTGAAATGTGCTACATAAGCATGGTATATATATGTTTATGCTATACCAATGAGTCTAAGTGTGTCATCACACAAGATCACAAATGTCATATTCTAGTCTTCATGGTAGCTTGACAACATTCACATTCTAAGCTTACTAGTAGGTTCAACATGTTCATGCTTCCTTACTAATTATATAAACACAAGCTAAAGGTTTATTCATGCATTTCTAATTCATACTAACATGCTTGCAAAGTTAGAATATACATCATGTAGAAATCATACATGTTAGTTCACTAGGCTAAGCTTTTTCTTGAAAACATTTCTAACACAAGGCTTAATATGTTTGATCATGCTCAAAGGAACTATATACACTACATCATGCTCATCAATGTGCAAAATCAGTCATGTATGGATTACTAGGTTCACAATTTGTAGAACATTATCTTTAAAATAATTTGTCTTGAAAACTTAAAGTCCAAATCTCCATTTGAACCATATGCCTTCGTTAATCATGTAAATCTATTAAAACATGCTCCAATTAGCATAATATACTTACACATACACATTACACATGCTTGCACGCCATTATAATTCATAGTACTATATCAGATTTCAAAACAGAAACCAAAAACTAAACTTCAAAGAATTCCACAGCCATTTCACGTCTTTACCAAGATTAATATAAGATAGTTGCGCGCTACACACCGGTTCGAGTAAAGAAGAATGTTGGTTTCAAGAATCTGCTCAACCTAAACATAGAATTTACCCACTAAATTGATTCTAAACACTCATGTATCAGTTTAAACATGCTTATAAGGCCATATAACAACTATATGATCATTACCCAACTTCATTAACATGCAATTCCATGAATTCAAGAATTTGAATTTTAAGAGTTCAAGAACTCTGTTTACAGAAACTGAAATTAGAAGCAAGGAAGAGGAATTATACCTCTGCAAAAGTTAAAGGAACTTGCTCCAATGAACTCTTAAGCTCTAAGAATGCTCGAAAGCTCACACCCTCACACTTGACAAATATCAGCAATGGCAATTGAAAAAGGAGAGTCCATATATATAGAAAACCCATTACACAGACATTGCAATTTCCCATTGAATCAAACCCATGGATTGTAAGATTGCATGACGGTTAAGATGGAATGGTTGGATGGTGGTTGAAACTCATCATAACCACCACTCCCTACTATGATCATTGCCTAGCAAGCTTGGAAGGAAGAAAAGAGAATAGGCCATAGCCTTTTGGAGAATACGTGAATTAGCTTTGAGCTACTATTCATTGCACTTGGTGACACTAATTATGGGACAAATGAAGTCTCAGCAATAAACTTAGCTCCATTCCACTTTGTTACTTGGTTCATAAAAAAGGTTTTAATGTCCAAGTGTTACTATATTAAGAGAAATTAGGGTTATTTATATACTAATATCATATAATTTTTGTACATTAAATATATGCAATAAAATAATGCAGTTAGGTATTATTGTCCGGGTAGTTCTATAATCAACTCTACTACCTACATAACCACATGATAACTTATGTCATAGTTTTAATAATTTATGTTTCAAGGCAGTAGATGTAATATGAAAATGTAACATACATATAATCCATGTATATTTTATTTTAATGTCTACCCACATGTATATATGGTTACTTACACATTTCATGATATATTTATATCATATAGTTTCCATCAATCTCAACATATGGTTACTATATATAGTATAGTCACATAAATGTCACACCTCACTATATAATATAGTTGTATTATTGCTCACATTCATATAACTATTTTAATAATATTATTATATTACTAACTTACTTATTTATGTCAAGTAAATAAATTATCCACTTCCTTTATTAATGTACTTATGGATCTCCATAACTATTAATTATCTATATAATTCTTATTATACTTATAGATACATTGCAACACTAATAATCACATATTACCATTATCAAGTAATCAATATCCTACCACAATCAATTAATATTAATTAATGGCTTAATAATTCCTTCGTCAAACATAACGTACCTTATTTCATGGTTTATTAATGTTACACACGCCACATAATTGTCCTATTTTGTTTCCAAAGTAGAAAAAAATCATTTTCTCCAATCGACCACAAAGTACGCTTGTGCGGCATTTATATCATTGGATGGCGCAATCACATTGCAGACTCGACAAAGGTTAAGGTCCGTTTAGCTTCATTGCGTGTCAATTTTCAACGCTAAATTCATTTTATACGACATGAATTGATGTCCACAAAGGTGTTACTACACGTCTATGAGTGTATTGATTACTTATATGAAATCACATAATCATTCCTGATTAATCTTCCTAATTCTCATTTTAATCTACTGAATGGATTTCCTCTTTTCACATTATGCCACACAAGGCATTTCACAATCCTCATTGTCACTTCACACATCTTAATACACATTGGTCTAATACGAATCATTTGAATTAACCAACTCACAAAATAATAACACTTTTATTCAAAGAAATTTCATTTCCATTAATATATTCATTTAATAATACGTGGAAATTCTTGGGTATTACATCCTCCCCCCTTATAAAAATTCCATTCCAGAATTGCCACAAGGTTACACAAATAAATGGGGATAATCCCTCATCATCTTATCTTCTAACTCCCACGTTGCCTCCTCGACATCGTGGTTACGCCAAAGTACTTTTATAGAAGAAATAACTTTATTTCTCAAGGCTTGCTCTTTCGTATCTAGAATTTGGACAAGAATTTCTTCGTACGCTAAGTTCTTCTGCACTTGAATGGGTTCATAAGAAATCACGTGTTTGTAGTCGGGCTTGTACGGATGCACCACGGATATGTGAAACACATTATGGATGTACTCCAACTCTGGTGGTAGTGCAACTTTTTATGCTACTTCGCCCACTCGCTTTAGTATCTCGAATAGTCCTATGAATCTTGGACTCAGTTTTTATTTTTTGCCAAAATGGATCTTTCCCTTCCATGGAGATACTTTTAGGAATACGAAACTGCCGACTTCAAAATATCGGTCTTGCCGATGCAAGTCTGCATTTTTCTTCTGGCGATCTTGAGCTGCTACTAGTCTAGCTCTTATCATTGTCACCACATCCGCGGTTTGTTGTACTAACTCCAGTCCGAGTATTCATCGTTCTCCGACTTCGTCCCAATATAATGGCGTTCTACACTTCCTTCCATAAAGAGCTTCATACGGTGGCATGTCGATACTCGCATGGTAACTATTATTATACGCAAATTCGACTAAGGGTAGGTGGTCGTCCCAATTTCCCTTGAAGTCCATCACGCAAGTCCTAAGCATGTCCTCTAGCATTTGTATTGTTCGCTCACTTTGTTCGTCTGTCTGTGGGTGATAAGCAGTACTTAATTGTAATTGTGTTCCCATCCTCTCTTGCAAACTTTTCCAGAATTTTGACGTGAAACGCGGGTCTCGGTCAGAAACAATCGACACTGGCACTCCATGTCGTGAAACAATTTCCTTTATGTATAGACTCACTAATTGATTTAAACTGTATTGGATATTGATAGGTAGAAAATATGCAGTCTTCATAAGACGATCCACTATAACCCAAATGGCGTCCAAACATTTCTGCGTGACTGGAAGTCCTACCACGAAATCCATCGTAATATGTTCCCATTTCCATTATGGTATTTCCAATGGTTGTAGTAAACCACTCGACCGTTGATGCTCTACTTTTATGCATTGACAAGTCAAACAACTATTAACGTACTCCGCGATTTCTCGTTTTAAGTTTGGCCACCAAAAATGTTGCTTCAAGTCCCGGTACATCTTTGTGCCTCCCAGATGAATGGAATACGTTGTATTATGAGCCTCGTACAAAATATCCTCTCTTAATTCGGCTACCGATGGTACCCACTCTCTCCCTTCAAATCTTAAGATACCGTCTTTATCTATTCAAAATTTTTCTACCTCATTTTCCGTGATCCTCTTTCTGATTTTCTCACATTCTCCATCTTTCTCCTGGGCTTCTTTTACTCTATCCACCAATGTCGGACAAGCTTCCATTACAAATAGCTTCTCTTTGGACCTCTCGGGTCCCTTCACCTCCATTTCCAACTTCTCCATATCTCTTATTAACTCGTCAGTCGAAACAATTTCTCCCTTCCTTTCCTGCTCAGAGCGTCGGCAACTACGTTTGCTTTCCCCGGGTGATAAATAATTTCACAGTCATAATCTTTGATTAATTCTAACCACCTCCTCTGACTCATATTCAACTCCTTCTGTGTGAAGATATATTTCAAACTTTTGTGGTCCATGTATATCTCACATTTCTCCCCGTACAAATAATGCCTCCATATCTTTAACGCAAAAACTACTGCCGCTAACTCTAAGTCATGAGTAGGGTATCATTTTTCGTAATCCTTCAATTATCGTGACGCATACGCAATGACTTTACCGTGTTGCATTAGCACACAACTCAGTCCTCTATGCGATGCATCACTATACACCACAAATCCTCCCGTATCATCTAGTAATGATAATACAGGCGCCTCGCTCAATCTCTTCTTCAACTCTTCAAAACTCTCTTCGTATTTGTCGGTCCATAAATATTTTACCGTCTTCCTCGTCAAATTAGTTAATGGGGTCGCTATCTTAGAAAAATCATGGATAAATCTTCGATAGTACCCAGCTAACCCTAAAAATCTTCTCACCTTCGTCGGAGTTTTCGGTTGTTCCCAATTACTTACTGCTTCAACCTTTTCGGGGTCTACTGAGATTCCATTCTCATCCACCATGTGGCCTAAGAATTGAACCTTCTTCATCCAAAATTCAAACTTAGAAAATTTTGCATACATCTCCTCCCTTCGTAGTGCCTCCAAAGTAATCTTCAGATGTTCGGTGTGTTCTTCCTCCGTGTTTGAGTAAATTAAAATATCGTCGATGAAAACTACTATGAATTTATCCAAATATGGCCTGAAAACTCGATTCATCAAGTCCATGAATGCTGCCGGAGCATTAGTTAAACCGAATGACATTACCAAAAACTCGTAATGTCAATAACGGGTTCTAAACGCAGTCTTTGGTATATCCTCATCCCGGACTTTCAGTTGGTGATATCCCATTCGTAGGTCGATCTTCGAGAAATACTTTGCTCCCTTCAGTTGATCAAATAAGTCGTCTATCCTTGGTAATAGATATCTGTTCTTGATCGTTACTCTGTTCAATTCTCGATAATCGATACAAAGTCTCATCGATCCATCCTTTTTCTTAACAAATAACACTGGTGCTCCCTAAGGAGATACACTCGGTCGAATGTAACCCTTATCCAATAATTCTTGAAGTTGTATCATCAATTCCTTCATTTCTACCGGCGCCATAAGATATGGAGCTTTCGAAATCGGTGCCCCCGGTGCTAAGTCTATTACGAATTCGATTTCTCTATTTGGCGGAAGGCCATGCAGATAGTTGGGAAACACATCTCAAAATTCACTCACTATGGGTATATCTTTAATCTCTACTCCCTTTTTTTGAGTATCCACGATGTAAGCTAAATAACCTATACATCCTTTCTTTAACAATTTCTCGGCCTGCATCATCATAATGCAACATAATTACTTAAGAGATGAGCTACCATAGAACACTACCTTAGACTTACACGGAGTCTGAAGGTTCACACATTTGTTCTGACAATTAATTACTGCTACATGGTTATATAACCAATCCATCCCAGTATTACATCGAATTCTCCTAGTCTAATAGGAATCAAGTGTACACTTAGTTCATGTTCTCTAATGTTTGTGCAATAATTTCGATAGACGTATTCTATAGGGATTATTTCCTTATTCGTAACTTCTATGTTCAAAGGATCTTCTAAACATTCTCCGGGTGTACTAAGTTTACTAGCAAATTCTTAAGATACGAACGAACAGGTGGCACCTGAATCAAATAATACATAAGCATTTATATTATTGACTAGGATTATACCTGACACCACGTCCTTTGCAGCTACAGCGTCTTGGATGGTCATGTTAAAGGTTTGAGCGGTCGATCGGTTGGGTTGCGCAGGTCCACCAATCATTAACTTACTTCCTCCTCCCTGGCTTCCTCTAGCTCCGCCGTTTCCTTTCTTCGGGCAATCCTTTATCTGGTGCTCTGTTGATCCACAAGCAAAACATCCTCTGATCTTCTTCGGCTTTGGGCAATTTGGCGATATGTGCCCCTCATGCCCGCAATTATAGCAGATGTTTTTCCTCTTCTAGCATTCTCCTTGATGACTTCTTCCACATTTGTTGCATGCTTCGGTCCTCTTCTTGAAGTTTCCCTGGTGACTCCCACCTTGGTTATTGTTTTTGTTGTTGTTATTTTCCCATTTCCTTTTTCCATAGTTACTACCTCCGCTGCTGCTCCCTCCACGATGCTCACTACCAGTGCTCTTGTTCTTCTTCTCCTTATGATATAGACTTAAGGCCTCACTACCAGCTTCCGCAATGATTGCCTTTTCCAACAATGTTATAAATGAATCAATCTGGAAGACTGATACCTTATTATACAACCATGGCTTCAACCCTTACTTAAAACGTCTCGCCTTCCTCTCCTCATCCACAACTTGGTGCTTTACAAATCGCGCTAGTTCATTAAACTTAGTTACGTATTGCGCCACCGTCATATCACTTTTTTTAACTCTAGGAATTTTACTTCCATCCTACTCTTCATACTCTTCGGGAAATAGTTCTCAAAGAACAACGTAGTGAACCTCTCCCACGTTATCGTTCCTTCCCCCGCTCTCTGCTGATTAGTTTCCCACTAATAGTTCGCTTCACCCCTCATAATGTATGTGGCAAATACTATCTTCTGGTCTTCACCCACGCGAGCTATAGTGAAGGCCTTCTCGATCTCCTTGATCCAGGTTTGCACAACTATCGGGTCAGTGGTTCTCGCGAACTCTGAGGGTCCTACACTTTTAAAGTCTTTGAAGGTTGTTATTGGGACAACTTGGGGAACGGGTGGTACGGGTTCGTTTCTTCCCCTCAGAGCTTCTCCCAATAAATATACCAGTCTCTATATCGGATATACAGGACCATTCTCATCATTAACTGACTCTTCTGGGATAGTTATTCTATGTCTGGGCGGCATTTTCTGCATCACAAAATTTTTCAATTTAGTATCTAATTATAATACTTAGACATTTCTTAATAGAAAGAGCTACAGGTTTACAACACATTTTTGAAATAAGATCATTTATATTCATATGCTAAAGGGTTACATTACATGTTTTGTTCTAGCATACTACTATAAATGATAACACATATCCCCTAATATCACAAAAGACGGGGACATACTATCTTACTAACCCTCTAACACTTTTCAGAAGTTTTGGGGTTTTTCCACTATCTCACATCTTACACAAAAGACTGAGATTACAACAAAATTTTAATAACACATAAATAAAAATACTACACTTTTGAGCTTTTCCCTCTAGACTCAATCTAACATCCCACGCTCAACGGTGCTCTGATATTCCTTTTGTGTGATGTGCACCACCATGTCTCGGTTTATGGTATGCCAGGTCTGTCCTTGCTCAGCTGGGTAGTGATGTACCCCATCGTTCAATCTCTCCATGGTCGTGTGTAGAGCACAACCCATCTTGTTCATCTTTCTTCTTTTACACCGCACTTCGTCTTCTAGGTCATCTGCCCTATCATTGGTTTCCTCCCACTTCTCTTCGAAGTGAATCCTATCCATCACCTCCATTTCTAACTGAGTTCGGAGAGCTTCCTTCCCCGTCCTCTCACTCAAAACCTTCTGCTCTAATTCATCTAGATTTCCTACCACCTCAACATTCCTCGTCACCGCTCGGTGAAACAAAGCTCCCAACTGGATCCATGCCTCCTTACGGTGAGCAATTTCCACCTCCATCTCCTGCATCACTAGTTGCCTCTGATGGTCCTCATCCCTCAACTTCTAGAATGTAGACTCCCTCTCCTTAGCCTCAACCTATAGCTCCTCTACTCTACATCCCAACTCCAATATCTACTCTTCATACTCTCCTAACATCCGATCCTCAAAAGTAGCCTCGTCGGAGTCCTCCACTAGCTCGGGCTCCTCCTCCAGATCAGACTCCACCTCTTCCTCATCATCATCATCCATCGGGGCCACTACAGAAATAGGCTCCGCTATCAACAGTGTCTCATAGACTACATGGATATCACGCAGCTCCTCCTCTACCACTCGGCTAGGTCCTCCCAACCTGTGACGCACCCAAATTCGGACCTCCACTTGGTCACTTGAATTCGGTTCGTCACGTTCTCATGATAACACCATAATAACTAAAAGCATACATTCACAACAGAAAATCTAAATTTGAATAATATACAATGATTTATTATAATTATTCCCCCAAGCCTCGAAACCTACAATACTTAATAGATTACATAATAGTATCGAATAATGACCTATTATATAATCCTACTTAAGTTTAAACATAGTTTGAAAATATTCTTAACATAACATAATAGTTTTTAAATATAAAAGGAATAAGCTAGTCGGTAGCCTTGCCCTTGCCCTTGTCTGTTCTAGAGACACCTCTCTGTTCCTCCTTAACTGAAAGGTTTTAAATAAGCAAGGATGAACACAATTTGCCCAGCAAGTAATATACAACAAGGGTGAAGGATATAATATCACAAGGTTTGAAATATCGAAGTGTCATTTCTAGGATAGTTCAAAGTGTCAGAATAACACCATGGATAAGGAACATCAACAATTCTTGAAATAAGAACAACAATTCAATATCAACAGATATATATGAATTCAGCGACTAAAAATGTATGCAACTGGATAAACAATTTATACTGAGTAGTCACTAAGGACTATTGAACTTCCACTAGAGTTACCAATACTAAACTGATAACCCAAAAATATCAAGCACTATAGATGATCAGTCTACAATACTTTACGTTATGCATAACACCACAATAATATTTATACATGTGTTGGGGTTTCCAACGACATACACTCCCCTTACCAAAAGGGTTGTCCAACTCAGTTTTCAAGATTTCCGCACAAATCAATTGGTTTGGACATCTTCTATAAACATGCATATAGTCTAGCCGAATCAAATGGCATCGACTCTTTCACAATATTTAAGAACAATACTAAGTTCAACATGAATAATAACTCTCACAAGAATTTAAGCATACTACTTTGATTGAAAGAATAAATAGAATAACTTGCATTCAAAGAGATAAAGGTTTAGATACTCTTACGGTATTCATTTAATAAAGTAATGCAAGGGTTTAGGATACTTACTCAATATAAATTTGAGTAAGGTTAAAGAAACTTGCCTTAAAGCGTAGTTTACCCACGTTAATAAATCAACACTTTCGAATCCTAATATACCGTATTATAAGTATACGATGTTCATTAGCTAACACATTCTTTAATCAAGCTCGACATGATCCAAGTATGCACATATGGTACAAAATTAGTTTATAAGTCATCATGAATCAAATACTTAGTTACTTCATAAGAAAATCAAGAATGCCCAAGTTTAATGTCTTTTCAGCCATGAACGTTTACCATATAAAGAAAACACTAACTTATTACTTAGTCCTCATATACATATGCATCAGTAGGTTTTAGATCACTTTTAGCAACATAGGCATCACACAAGTTATTATCCAAAAATCAGATCTTACCATCCCAGATTCTAGACTGGCGCAGTTGCGCCATGGCTAAGCCTAGGACCGACGCAGCTGTTCCATCCTCTAGCCAAGCCAAGACTTAGCTATTTACTTGTGGTTTCTGTCCGGCTTGACCAAAACAATCACACATAATATATTTGTCATGTTAAAGGTCTTTTCATGCTCCATAAGTCAATCTAGGTTCCTTCTTTCATAATAGAATTCTAAATTGATCATTTCAACAATTTAAGGCCATTCGAGGTCATGAACTCACAAGGTCTATCATGCTTGGTTTCTAAACATACAAGATAGTTATAAAACTCATATTAGGCATGCTTGTGTGTATTCATAACACATACGTAAAACTAAAACCGCTTTAGCTGAAAATAGACTTCGTTCATGCTTTTCTTGAAATGTGCTACACAAGCATGGTATATATATGTTTATGCTATATGAGTGAGTCTAAGAGTGTCATCACACATGATCACAAATGTCAGATTCTAGTCTTCATGGTAGCTTAACAACATTCACATTCTAAGCTTACTAGTAGGTTTAACATGTTCATGCTTCCTTACTAATTATATAAACACAAGCTAAAGGTTTATTCATGCATTTCTAATTCATACTAACATGCTTGCAAAGTCAGAATATACATCATGTAGAAATCACACATCTTAGTTAACTAGGCTAAGCTTTTTCTTAAAAACATTTCTAACACAAGGCTTAATACATTTGATCATGCTCAAAGGAACTATGTACACTACATCATGCTCACCTATGTGCAAAATCTGTCATGTATGGCTTACTAGGTTCACAATTTGTAGAACATGATCTTTAACATAGTTTATCTTCAAAACTTAAAGTCCAAATCTCCATTTAAACCATATTCCTTCGTTAATTATGCAAATTTATTAAAACATGCTCCACTTAGCATAATATACTTACACATACACATTACACATGCTTGCACGCCATTATAATTCATAGTACTATATCAGATTTGAAAACAGAAACCAAAAACAAAACTCAAGATTAATACAATACAGTGCAATAAGCGCCACACTTTGGATCGAAGCTAGAAGAGCTTGTTTTAAGAACTGTTTCAGCCCAAACACATAATTTACCCACGAAATTGATTCTAAACACTCATGTATCAGTTTAAACATTCTTATAAGGCCATATAACAACTATATGATCATTACCCAACTTCATTAACATGCAATTCCATGAATTCAAGAATTTGAATTTTAAGAGTTCAAGAACTCTGTTTACAGAAACTGAAATTAGAAGCAAGGAAGAGGAATTATACTTCTGCAAAAGTGAAAGGAACTTGCTCCAATGAACTCTTAAGCTCTAAGAAAGCTTGTAAGCTCTCACCCTCACACTTGACAAATCTCAGCAATGGCAATTGAAGAAGGAGAGTCCATATATATATAAAACCTATTACACAGACATTGCAATTTCCCATTGAATCAAACCCATGGATTGTAGGATTCCATGAAGGTTAAGAAGGAATGGTTGGATATTGTTGAAACTCATCATAACCATCACTCCCTACCATGATCATTGCCCAACAAGTTTGGAAGGAAGAAAAGAGAATAGGCCATAGCCTTTTGGAGAATACATGAATTAGCTTTGAGTTACTATTCATTTCACTTGGTGACACTAATTATGGGACAAATGAAGTCCCAGCAATAAACCTAGCTCTATTCCACTTTGTTACTTGGTTAACAAAAATGGTTTTAATGTCCAAGTGTTACCATATTAGGAGAAATTAGGGTTATTTATATACTAATACCATATAATTTATGTACATTAAATATATGCAACAAAATAATGCAGTCAGGTATTATTTTCCAGGTAGTTCTATAATCAACTCTACTACCTACATAACCACATGATAACTTATGTCATAGTTTTAATAATTTATGTTTCAAGGCTGTAGATGTAATATGGAAATGTAACATACATATAATCCATGTACATTTTATTTTAATGTCTACCCACATGTATATGGTTACTTACACATTTCATGATATATTTATATCATATAGTTTCCATCAATCTCAATATATGGTTACTATATATAGTATAGTCACATAAATGTCACACGTCACAATATAATATACTTGTATTATTGCTCACATGCACATAACTGTTAATATAATATTATTATATTACTAACTTACTTATTTATGTTAAGTAATAAATTATTCACTTCCTTGATTAATGTATTTATGGATCTCCATAACTATTAATTATTTATATAATTCTTATTATACTTATAGATATATTGCAACACTAATAATCACATATTACCATTATCAAGTAATCAATATCCTACCACAATCAATTAATATTAATTAATGGTTTAATAATTCCTTCGTCAAACATAACGTACCTTATTTCATGGTTTATTAATGTTACACACACCACATAATTGTCCTATTTTGTTTCCAAAGTAGAAAAAAAATTCATTTTCTCCAATCGACTAATCGGCAAGCAATTGGCCAGCCAGTATCGTTGGGGACGGGACAAGAAATAACTTCGTTGTACCCTAACAAATGCTAAGAATGGTTTAGCTTTTACCATGTCAATTTTCAACGGTAAATTCGTTTTATACGTCATGAATTGATGTCCACAAAGGTGTTACTACACGTCTACGAGTGTATTGATTACTTATATGAAATCACATAATCATTCCCAATTAATCTTCCTAATTCTCGTTTTAATCTACTGAATGGATTTCCACTTTCCACATTATGCCACACAAGGCATTTCACAATCCTCATTGTCACTTCACACATCTTAATACGCATTGGTCTAATACGAATCAATTGAATTAACCAACTGATAAAATAATAACACTTTTATTCACAAAAAAATTATTTCCATTAATATATTCATTTAATGATACGTGAAAATTCTCGGGTATTACATAAGTCCAAATGGGGAAAGAATCAACATACACACAAAAACATGAATCATATTAGATGTTTTATATGTAATAAGATTGGTTATAGTTCTGCAATATGCTACAATAATCCTATGCATGTGAAACGCAAAATCAAGCAAATTTGGGTTCCTAAGGGTACTAACAAAGTAGGACCCATGCAAGTATTGGTACCAAAATGAGAGTTTAATCTTACCACAGGAACAGAGCTCCACGATCACAACCTGGTATCTAGACAGTGGATGGTCAAGGCATATGACCGGGAACAAAGCCCTTCTGTCTAACTACATAGAGAAGTAGGGTCATTCAATTATCTACGGAGACAATGGCTCTGGCAAGATAAGAGGATATGGCTCAGCTGGAAATGGTGCAATGTCCTTTAGTAAAGTAGCATGTGTGGAAGGATTACAACACAATCTTCTGAGCATAAGCCAACTCTGCGACAAGGGTCATCAAGTCACCTTCCTCAACAATCAATGTCAAGTCAGAGATCTAAAGACATCCTCTATAAAGCTAACCGGAACAAGAGAAGGAAATGTCTACACTGTTAATCTTGGTCAACTGAACTCGGACAAGACAATATGCTTTCTGGCTAAAGCATCTAAAGAAATGAGATGGTTATGGTATAGAAGACCGTCTCATCTCAACTTCAAAAACATGTGTAAACTTGCCTCCAATGACCTAGTAGCAGGCTTACCCAAGTTCAGCTTCATCAAAGAAAGGCCATCCAATGCCTGTCAACTTGGAAAGCAGACTAGAAGCTCATTCAAGAGCAAAACTATTAACTCAATTGACAAGCCTCTACAACTGCTTCACATGGATTTATTAGGGCCAATTTCGACAACAAGCCTTGGAGGGAAGAGATACTCACTGGTCGTAGTAGATGACCACACCAAATTCACATGGGTGTTCTTTCTAAACTGAAAAGATGAAACAAGCTCTAAACTAATCAAAATGTTCAGACTAGTGATGAACGAGAAAGGGGAAAAAATTAACACTATAAGGAGTGATCATGTCAGAGAATTCGACTTCTCTAAGATGGACCAGTTCTGCACAGACAATGGCATCAGTCACAACTTCTCAGCTCCACGAACTCCTCAACAAAATAGAGTAGCTGAGAGAAAGAACAGAATGTTGATAGAGGTTGGAAGAACTCTACTAGCAGCAGCTCATCTTTCTGAATACTTCTGGGCAGAAGCTATCAAAACTACATGCTACACTCAGAACAGATCACTCATACACTCTACGATAAAGAAGACTCTTTACGAACTGTGGAAAGGAAGAAAGCCAAGTGTCAACTACATTCATGTATTCGGTTGTGCATGCTACATTCTCAACAATGGGAAACAGTATCTGACAAAATTCCAACCCAAGCCAGACGAAGGAATCTTTCTTGGATATGCCACAGACAGCAGGCTTACAGGGTGTTCAATAAGAAGACGCTGAGTGTTGAAGTCTCGATTCATATCATCTTCGAAGAAATAGACTTGGACAAAATAGTGTCTCAAGACACTACGAACGAGGTTGTTGAGCTCAACACCACGATCGTAGACCGAGAAAATGATATCATAGAGCAAGGAGAGGAGATCGTAGAGAACTACACAAGACAACGAACCTCCACATCAAGAAGCAGAAATTTATCTTGACGGTCTTAGACAATAAAGAATCAGGATAGATGTTCCAATAGGAAACAGATGGGCAAAAGATCACACTCAAGACTTAATCATTGGAGATCCAAATGCAAGAGTCAAGACAAGAGCTTCCACCCAGAATGAGTGTTTTTATCTAAGCTTTCTATCACAAATAGAACCCAAGAAGATAGAAGATGCTACGGAAGACTCCAATTGGATAGAAGCCATGCAAGAAGAACTAAATTAATTTGAAAGAAGCAAAGTGTGGAGATTAGTTCCAAGGCCAAGAAGCTATCCAGTCATTGGCACCAAGTGGGTCTTCAGAAACAAGATGGATGAATATGGAGTAATAACAAGGAATAAAGCAAGACTAGTGGCCAAAGGTTACTCTAAAAAAGAAGGCATTAAGTACGACGAGACCTTTACACCTGTTGCCAGACTAGAAGCCATCAGAATATTCCTTGCCTTTGCTGCTCACATGAAATTCAAAGTATTTCAGATGGATGTTAAAAGTGCATTCCTGAATGGTGAACTTCAAGAAGAAGTATATATGGAACAACCTCTAGGTTTCATCAATCCAACTCTCTCTAATTATGTATATAGATTAGAAAAAGCCTTATATGGTCTTAAACAAGCACCTAGAGCATGGTATAAACACTAACTAACTTTCTTATTGAAAATGGGTTTACTAGAGATAGAGTAGATACCACATTATTTCTTAGAATGGATAACGACAAAGTCTTATTAGTTCAAATATATGTTGATGACATTATCTTTGGCTCTACTGATAAAAAATTATGTAAGAGATTTGTCAAGCTTATGCAGAGCAAGTTTGAAATGAGCATGATGGGTGAGCTAAACTTCTTTCTTGGATTGCAAGTAAAGTAGACCGATGAAGGAATCTTCATAAACCAAGCCAAGTACATTAAAGACTTAATTAAAAAGTATGGCATGGAATCAGCCTCTCCCATGAAAAAGCTAAAAGTATTGGTATAACTCAATATAGAGGTATAATAGGCTCTCTTCTATATCTAACTGCCAGTAGACCAGACATAATGTTTGCAACATGCATATATGCTAGATTTCAAGCTAATCTTAAGGAATCACACTTAACTGCTATAAAAAGGATTTTCAGGTATCTCAAAGCACATCTTACTTGGGACTTTGGTATCCCAAGGAGTCCTCCTTTGAACTAACAGGATATACAGATGCTAATTTTGCAAGTTGCAAAATAGATAGAAAAAGTACTAGTGGCACCTGTCAGTTGCTAGGAAACAGACTTGTGTCTTGGTTTAACAAGAAGCAAAACTCAGTATCTACATCAACAACAAAAGCTGAATACATTGTTGCTGGCAACTATTATGCTCAAATCTTATGGATGAAAAATCAGCTAGCAGATTATAGGTTTGATTTCAAATCTATACATGTTCATTGTGATAACACAAGTGCCATAGCAATAACACACAGTCCTGTCATGCAATTTAGGACTAGGCATATAGAAATAAGATATCATTTTATTATGGATCATGTTCAAAATGGAACCATATCTTTACAATACATCCCTACTGAAAATCAACCTTGCCGATGTCTTTACAAAGCCTCTAGATGAATCCATATTTAATAAATTAATAAGCGAGTTAGGCATGCTAAATCTACAACCATTAAATCTATGCTCTAGTTTATGCTAACCATGAAGATATAAAGGCTAAGTTCAAAATCGTAGAGATGACTAAAGAAAGTTCACGATCGTGGAACTGCCCTGACATGAAGGACCACGATCGTAGAACCTCCTCGACATGATAAAGAAGCATTCTGTGATGACAACATCTCTAACAAATCCAAGCAATCTCTCTATTAAGCATCTTAGGGACAAACCTGACCCTTAGTTCATTATAAGAGATTGGCCCTTCCTGAGTTACCTTAATTCGGAAGGAATTCCAAGTCAAAATTCATCACAAGGACCAGGGCATACAACGTTCGTAGAGCAGACTTAATGATCGTAGTGCAAACTCAACGATCGTAAAGACTACCTCAACGACTGTAGTGCTACCTCGACGATCGTAGTCCTCCCAAAGGATACAGTAGCTCATGAGGAGCTAAGGGTAAATCAATATATTCAACATCAGTTAAAATCATGGAGCCAAGTAGAACGTGACACATACCGGCCCCACTAAACAGATAGAGAAGAGTGAAGTTATAAGTACAGTTTAAAAATAACTTTTTGAAAATTCTCAGAAGTTCAAAAAGCCTATTCCTCTTTCTCTCTCTCTGTCTTTGCAAGCAAAAACCATAGCTTTTTGAAAAGCTCAACCAGTCTCAGTGCAAAGGAATCTATGGCATCTTTAAATGTTATCACTGGTTACAGACTTTGCTTTAACGAGTTCAAGATAGCTGACCCTCAATTCCACAAGATTTTGTCACTGGTAAAGAAAGTTGGTCTTGAAAAAGCTCTGGGTACCAACACGTGGATCTACCCAAAGTTGGTAAAAAAGTTCTACAGAAATGGAGTGTTTGAAGAAGATGTTATAACGACAAGAGTTAAAGGCGTGGAAATCAAACTCAAAGGTGAAGATATAAACCTAGCCCTAGGTTTTAAATCGAAAGGACTTCCATCTATGGAGGTCATTGACTTCCATGAAGGACTGAGGAAGATGCATCATAAGAAGTTTTAGACCGTTAAGGGGTACAAGAAGAAAGAGTTTCCCCAATGGTCTGTGTTTTTTGCTGACATTGTTGGGAAATGCATATGCTATAAGAGCTCCAGCCATGACTTTGTCAATGAAGTGCAACTCGAGCTAGTGATAGCAATCTGCTTTGGGGTTCAACTCAACTATAGAGCCTTACTCATCGACTTGATTAGAAAGTTGATTCTCAGTTTGAATAAATCAAAGAGCTCTGGGAAGATGCTCTACGAACGGTTTATCAACATCATCCTGCAGTCAGTACTGGGTGATAAAATTGGGGATAATGAAGGAGAATCCATCAATCACAATAGAAGGATGACCCAATAGTAGTTCTAAAACTGAAAAGGAATCCAGAAGAAAATGTCAGGATGATGTCTGAATCCAGTGGAAGAACTGGTGAAGTAAGGGAGTCTAAGATACCAGGAAATATGTCAGTTATAAAGGAAGCTAAAAAAAGAAATTAACAAGGAGGAACCCATTGCTTTGATCAAAAAAAGCAAGGGTAAGAGAAAAATGAAGGCGTAAATGGCAGAGGAGCCTCAAGGTTCAACTATTGATGCACCTCAAGAGAGCTCAGGCACTGAAACTCTAAAGAAATTGAAGAGGACAAACATCAGTCTGAGGAAGAAGAAGACAGAGCTACCATCTCTCAGCTGCTTAAGAAAGGAAAGCACAACCACAAGTCAAAGAAGCCATCTTTCTCTTCGATGGTAGAGTCTCTACCGATAGTAGAGTCCAGACTTGACCCCACTTCAGAAGAGGATGCTGCAATAGCTTCTCAGCCTGATCAACCTTTCAGAGCTGAAGCTAAGGAAAGTGCTGAGATAGTGGCTCAGCCTAGGAAGCCAAAGAGAAAGCTGGTCAAGAAGTACATCCTTGTCACTGAAAGAGTACTAAAGGAAGAAGACAGAAGGATAGCTGCTGAGAGAGGGCTACCTGAAGCTGAGAATGAGCTACCCAAAGCCAGTAAGGAGAACACAGCTCAAGTTGAGGGGGAGCTTCCTGAAGCTCTTACACTAGAGAATGCTCCAGTTGAGGGGGAGCTACTTGAAATTCAGATGGATGATCGAGTTGCGGGGGAGCCTCATAAAGTCTCTATGTCAGAAAAGGCTACAGCTGATGAGGAATTGCCAAGAGATCATCATGGATCTTCCTCGATCCCTTAAAAGATTCTATCTTTTGAAACTGTAGAAATGGAAAGAAGTGAAGCTATAGAGGATGAAAGAGTAGAAGAGCAAAGAAGTTAAGTGGAGATAATTGATGTAGTGGAAACATCAAATGAAGACAGAGAAGAAGAAGAGGATGACGAAGTTAAGATCGTTGTAGTGGGCTGTGATGGATATAGGAGAGCCAACTACAATCATTTGACCTCATATCTATCTATGATGCCATTTCACAAAGCCCAAATCCTCAACTCCTAGGATCACATGTTTTGGACCTTCGAAGCCTATCCAGCAATCTCGGTTCTAGCTCATGGATTCCCACGTTACCTCAACTTTGCTCAAAAGCTGATCACCAATGGCCCCTCTTCAGAAAATGGGCATGAAGTATAAATTATTCCCATCTTTTTCAGGGTTAGCACTGTCTACCATTATTTTTCAACCAATTCTATGATATACCAAGATGGTTGGAAGTGACACTTCATCCACTCAATCAATTCCCAGTTATAAAATCCCAACATTCTGTAACTAATGAACCAAATATTCCTAAATTTATATTGATCCACTCTCCTATCATCTTTCACTCTACAATTACTGATCTAAATCCAATTGTAGAGTCCCTTGCTCAATTTGTAGAGTCTCCTCCTCATGAAGCTTAACCTCACACACTTGCCCCTCCATTAGATATCCCTTCCTCATCAATGAATGGGTGTTTCAATCTTGATCTTGCTATCTAAAATATGCAAGATCAATACACAAGAGCCTCTCCTTCAAATAATCAACAACTCCTTGATCTCATATCAGATCTTCCCACTAAAATAGAGTTGTCTGAAGCATCAAAGAAGGTGACCAAGGATATATAAGAAGACCTTAAAGTTCACTCAGACCTTGTTCACCTAAGGCTGACTCATTTGATAGATGCTGCCAACATGCTACCCAGAAACCTAAGTTCCGAGCTTTCAAAGAAGCTTTGGGAGATTATAAAGGAGATAATTCAGAGTATCAATGAAAGGGATCAAATTCACTTTCAAGCTGCTAAGAAACACAGGGAAGCTGTTCTTGTCTTATAGAATACTCAGGAATCCCAGAACAAACTTATAATGGAAAGTCTCACGAGTCTACGAACTTCAATGAAAGAATTCCAAGGATTCTCCATGGGCCGAATGCAACTGATAGAAAATGTCTTGGCCATTCTCCAAAAGAGGGAAGCTCAAACTGATTCTTTGATTCAAGAAAACTGTGAAGACATTGCTCAATCCAAGAATCAGCTCCATGAGCTTGTGTAGAGCATGGCTTGACTATCTAAAGACATTCGAACCCTTGATGTTGACATAAAGGGGGAGAATAAAGGAGAAGGAGAAAAAGGCAAAAGTAAAGGAAGAGGCAAATTCATTGCTCAATCTTCAAGGAGCCCTCCTACAAGACAGCCTCGCCATCAGACTCCACGACCAGAACAACAATAAATCATCATCGCACAATTGCTGAGAAGTCAAGAGCCATCTCCTAGCTCACAAGGTGTAACCATTACAAGCCTAAACATGCCAATTGGTGATCCTGCATTCATGAACAGACACGATCGTTATGAATGACTAAGTCAAAGCGAGCTGGAAGACATAGCATGGAGAAACAAAGCAAGCAGTAGAAGGAGAGCTACAAAATATGCCAACCCTCCAAGGAACAAAAGGTAAAAGAAATAGTGATAAGTTGAAACTCAATTCTTATTGATGTAACTAAGCTTAATTATAATATATGTCTTTACAAACATCAATAGATTCAAGCTTATTCTTTAGAAATTTTAGTTGCTCACTGAAACACTAAGTTATATTTACTTTCTAGCAACTACTTCTAGAAATTGATAATCATGACACAAATCTCCTTGGTTATGTCAACATCAAATAGGGGGAGATTGTTGGGAGATTGCATACTTACATTTGATGTTGAAAGTAAATATTCATGATTATATGTAAAGTCCTTAAAGGAATATATGTACAAAGACTTAGTGGTAGATCAAAATTGTTAGGTTGATCTGAGCTACTAATGTTTATCATTCTGTAAATGAATGTATAGATGAAAAGATCAAAGCTGTTTGCTTGATCTATATCTTGAGATGTAATAAATAGGCTTCAATAGTTTCGTAGTCTACCAAGCTAATCAAGAGATTGCAGAAGCCAAGGTAGGATCGTAGAGCATCAAGAATTATAGTGTGTTTGCCTTGAAGGGCCTCTCCTGGAATTGTAGAGTGGTCCAAATGTTTGCCGAGCCAACTCAGAGATCGTAGTGTGCTCTCGAAAGCGTAGAGTCTGCAAGTCAAGCAAGTGAAGATCATAGTATGCCAGTACTTAAGAGAAATCATAGTGTTCTTATTTGCTTATATCGAATCAAGCACCAAGGTGGCAAGACACCACGGTCAGAATCGTAGAGCTTCATCTGTCTGTGTCAGAAGCATCGAACCCTGTCCATTTGTTTAAAGATTAAGTTGCAACAAATATGGAATGGGTTATAAACGTTAAAGTCCTTGGGAGTCCCAATGACACAACAGTCATCCTTAGTATATAACAAAGAAGCGTATTGAAGAAGCTAAAAAAAGTACTATGGGTCAGTAGAAAACACCTTTTCAAGTGTTAGGTGAGACATCAGTCTGCTATGTTAGTGGGCCAGACTGCTAATCAGAAGGTGTGCAAAAAGTCTCCATCAAAGCTCTAAAATGTCTAATGCATTTAATGCTTCAACGGATGTCTTCAACGGATATATTTCAAAGGAATTATATATACAAAACATTAGCAGATGAAAGAAACCAAGCAAGCACTGAAAAAATCCCTGAAGAACAATCAACGCTCAACTCTACGATTTGAAAAAGAAAGTTTGCTCAGCTACTCAGTTTTTTTGAACAGAAGCTTAACGGCAACTGAGTAGCACCATTCAAGAACTCAACTATTATCAAGTGAAGTAAAAAGTTCCATGTTAGAAAGACTTGAAGAGTTCTAAGTGAACTAAGAAGTACCAAGTCTGTTGGACTTGAAGAGTTTAAAAGTGAACTAAGAATTTCCAAGACTGTTGATCTTGAAGGAATCTGTGAGATTCAAAAAGTATAAAGATATCTTAGTGGATTTCTTACTCAAGGAGTAGAAGAGTGGACTAGGAGCTTTAAGTGCTCTGAACCACTTAACAACACTGTGTCTCTTATATTCTTGCTATAACTGCTATAACTACCATAACTGCTTAACTCCTATTAACTCGTTATATGTTAAAGGGAAAATAAACAAATCTCAATTCCGCTATGTTTAAGTCATTATCAAAACCAACAAGTATTTAGAAAATAATTTAAAATATCAATTCAACCCCTTTTCTAGATAACTATTTTACCTCTAGGAACTAACAAGCTGCAATCACAAGCAAAATCTAAATGGACTTGAGCATCACTACTGGTGAGAAGGTTTCATCATAGTCAACTCCTTTCCTTTGTTTGAAATCTTTTGCGACCAGTCGGGCCTTATAGGTCTCTACCTTGCTGTCTGTTCTAGTCTTTCTTTTAAAGACCCATTTACACCAATAGGCTTAATGCCTTCAGGTGGTGAAACCAAAATCTATACTTCGTTTTCATACATGGAGTCCATTTTGGATTTCATGGCACCTTGCCATTTTTCTGAGTCTTTACTACTCATATCCTGTTCGTAACTCAATGGATCATCATCATCTATGATGCATACCTCATCGTCATCCTCTATGACTAATCCATACCTGTAAGGTATCTTCGGTACTCTTCTAGATTTACGAATAGGGTGTGGTACAATTGGTTCTTCCACTTGGTTAGGTACCTTACATTGATCTATAATATTTTGTGGTTCTTGAATTTGTTCAAGAAATATCTTACTCACATTGACCACTTCAAGGATAAACTCCTTTTCTAATATGGCAGCATGTTTCGCAACAAACACCTTTTGATCAGTTGGATGATAGAAATAATACCCTGATGTTTCTTTAGGGTATCCTATAAATATACATTTGTCAGATCTAGTCTATAAATTATCATTTTCAAACTTTTTGACATAAGCTAGACAACCCCAAGTCTTAACATGCTTAAGATTTACTTTCCTCCATGTCCATAACTCATATGGGGTCATGGGGACGGATTTAGTAGGTACCTTGTTAAGTAAGTATGCAGCCGATTCTAGGGCATATCCCCAGAAGGAAATTGGAAGATCGATAAAACTCATCATGGATCGAACCATGTCCAACAATGTTTGATTTCTCCTTTCACACACACCATTGAGCTGTGATGTCCCTGGTGGAGTCCATTGTGTGATTATACCATTTTCTTTGAGATAATTGAGAAACTCACCGCTTAAGTATTCACCACCTCGATCCGATCGAAGAATCTTAATACTTTTGCCAGTTTGTTTTTCTACTTCACTTCTGAACTCTTTGAACTTTTCAAATGATTCAGATTTATATTTCATTAAATACACATATCCAAATCTTAAGTGATCATCAGTGAATGTAATAAAATAAGAATATCCTCCTCGTGCATTTGTTGTCATAGGTCCACATACATCTGTGTGTACCAATGCTAACAACTTTGTAACTCTTTCTCCTTTTCCGCTAAAAGGAGATTTAGTCATTTTTCCAATGAGACAAGATTCACAAGTTGGATATGATTCATAATCCGATAGCTCTAGGAGCCCATCTTTATGTAACTTGGATAATCTTATTTCATTAATATGACCAAGTCTACAGTGCCACGTATAGGTATAATTAACATAATCTCTTTTCCTTTTCTTAGTTTGTTCAATTTGAAGTATATTTTCATGCAAGTCAAGTATATAAAGTCCATTTTGCAAATTACCAACACCATATAAAACATTATCATTATAAATAGAACAATTGTTGTTCTTTATTATAATGTCAAAACCATCCATATCCAATACAAAATTAAAATAATGTTTCTAATGATATTCAGAACAAAATAACAATTATTTAAATTAATGAACTTGCCCATAGGCAGTGCTAAATAATAAGCTCCTACAGCTAATGTAGCAACCTTTGCTCCATTTCCCACTCGTAGGACAACCTCATCCTTCCTCATCTTTCTACTTCTGACCAATCCCTGTCGACGTCGAGATTTTTATTTGTCCCTTTTCTGTTTTTGCCTTTTGGTGTTCTCATGTTAGGTGAGATTTGTTTGAAAAAACAAGTTATGAAAAGGTCCAACATGTATATGTCGATGATTGGGACTTGTAAGAGTCACCAGTTGGTTTTTTTAAATGGTTGCACCAACTCAATCGAGAAAAGGTTTGTACATTAACCTAGTGATGTGACACTATTTAACTGGTCTGTGAAACTGAGATTCGTTATGGTCCGGGGGCTTGATTATGTGGAGGAAAGGTGTTAGGGACTCCCGACATTCGTGTTACCACGGTGACCACCACTTTTCAATTTAAACCATTATCTGAATATGTGTGTGTAGATCAATGTGCAATTATTTGGAAGTAGTGTTATGCCTCATTTTCACCTATATACAAAGGGTTTGAATTTTTGTATAAAAGTTCAATTTTAACAAGATATAGCAACGACGTTTTGTAAAAGAGGTTTTTCAAACCCTTATGATCAATAGTAATTGAGGCCTTTGATACTTCCATTTTATTATGTGTTTGACTTGATTGCTTTTATTTTCGATATGTGAAGCATCTTCGAGAAAATAAGATAAAATGGCAGTGCCAAACTCCTCGTGGGGCTCGAATTATTACAGTATAATACCTTCATCTTTTCCTCTATTTTTAATTTAGTCCTACAACTATTATCAAACTCGCACCACCTCCCCTAATAGTACATGCATGTGAATTAATAGTACATGCATTTGAATCAATAGTTCCATAAATGTGAACAAATAGTTAAATGCATGTGAACTAATAGCAATTAATTGCTCATTTATCCGATTAATTACCCGATTGGTCAATATAACCTCCAGAAATTAATTATTATCGAAATAAATGTCGATTTCCACTAACACTAATAATCCCAACATAATGGAAATATCATTTTAATCTTTAATCAACATGAACTTATTCATCAATAATATTATAACTCACACTATTTAACAACCAGATCATTCCCAGGGAATAAGAGGCTTTCGGATAAGGATTTCTCCCTATTGGCGCGCAATTAGGTGACCAAACCCCTTTTCTCGACAGAACTTTCTAGACATCGTCAATAATGCAAATAATAATATGAATAACTTTGTCGACTCAATTATTGATTTAATAATATAAAATATTATGCAGATGATGCTATGGGAATAATTGAATCAATAATGTGAGAGATATTATGCAGCAATTACTGTAGCAATAATTGAGTATAACTGAGTGACTTCTCACATAAGCATTAATAAAAAAAGATATTGTACAATACCATATGCTACTATGCAACCACGCGTATTACTGTTCTTTTACCATCGGGTATTTCAACAATTTAATGGTAAAACTTTCACCGTTATTTTATATAAAAAGATAATTCTGTCGTTTTCTCACTCCGATAATACTTCCATTGTGGGGTCCACCAATGATTGTGTCATCGTACGAATATTCCCCGACCAATCAAATATTTTATAACAACTTGCTTACTTTGAAAAATTTATAAATTTTACCCACAACTATAACATTATAACAAATCCACACCATAATATTTGAAAATATATTTCGAAAAAATTAATCTTTATTCATAAAAGTTGGGGTCTTACAACCACCCCTTCTTATGAAATTTTGCGCTCAAAATTTACGTACGTACCTGATATGTCGAAGAGATGAGGATACCTCGTCAGATTCTAACTCTTGAGATATAACCTTTGAACGTAGAATATATTCCACATATTTACGTAACATCGATACGTGAAAAACGTTATCAACACGCGACATACTTAGCGGTAAACCAAGTCTATAGGTCATAGTTCCTACTCGATCGAGGATTTCAAATAGACCAATAAAATTAAGGGTTGAGATTTCCTATCTTCGTTAATTCTTGCTTCTAGAATAACGCCTTCTTGTACCTTTTTCTTCATATACATCAGCTTTGGGTGTGTAGCTTGAGCGACTTTAACTTTATCTATTAAAGTCGATTCTACTCGTATATTTGACATCATCACGTGGGTCCCTAAAGTCTTTAACTCTATCTTCATCTTTTGTAAGTCATACGAAATGGGTCTTTGTGTTAACAACGTCGTACTCAGAATCAAGATACGATCTTTCTACTCAACGCTGTCGATTACCACGTCGCTTCTTCCACGATGATATTGAATGGTATAGTCATAATCTTCAATAGCTCGAGCCAACGTCTTTGGCGCATGTTATGTTCGTTTTAGGTGAAAAAATATTTGAGGGTTTTAGAAATGGGTTTTGTACTGGGGTTAATACAAAATTCAATTTCACGCTCTAGGGGTAGGCCAGGAAGTTCTTTAGGGAATACGTCTGGAAATTTGTTAACAATAGAAATATCATTCAAATCTGACGTATTTTTGTTTAAATCTATAACATAAGCTAAGAAAGCTTGACATCCAATTTTTAATAAACGAATATCTTTATGGCTTGATATGACAGTGATTGACTTTAGTGGTTTGGTTGCGTGAATTCGCATAATAGGTTGGTTAGGAATATGAAAGCTAACAACCTTTCGAAAATAATTAATTTTAGCATGATGAGTAGTTAACCAATCAATCTCTAAAATTATATCAAATGCAAGTATTTTCAAAGAGATAAGATCGACAGGTAATGTGTGGTTGCCGATTTGAATCAAAGAAGACTTATAAACAGTGAATGTAATGAAGGTTTCTCCCAACGAAGTTTTAAAAGATAAGTCAAAGTCTAATTTCTTTAGAGTTAAATTTAAACGTTGAGTGCAAGTAGGAGAAATAAAAGAATGGATAGAACCGGTATCAAATAAGGCATAGACTTCGCAAGAGTTTATGAATAACATACCCGTGATAACTTTGTTCGGGTTCCTCGACAAACACTCTTAATTAAACTACCGACTTTGACTTGTCTGGGACATCCTGTAATGACCCGGAAATTCGAATTTCCAGAATTTAAGTTTAAAGAATTAGTTATTA
Organism: Panax quinquefolius; assembly: GCA_020205615.1. Lineage (NCBI taxonomy): Eukaryota > Viridiplantae > Streptophyta > Magnoliopsida > Apiales > Araliaceae > Panax > Panax quinquefolius. The sequence continues at coordinate 64,093,890 of CM035153.1, forward strand.
ATAAAATGAATTTTTATTAATAATATTCTGTGTTATGTGTTTATTAATCGTTCTAGAGCCAAGGATGATTATAAGTCGGGAGGATTCTGGCTACAAGCTAGACTAAGCGGTTAAGAATTTTAAAGAAGAAAATGAAAATTTTTCGGGAACAAAAATATTTCCAAGGAAAAAGACGAAATAAGCACTATTCATCCAACGAAACCCAAGGGTTAGGGTTTGAATAACCTAAGCCATTCTGAGAGTTCGGTATGTCGAAATGACATTCCGTCGAAAGATTTGATGATAATATATCTTGAAAAGTTAAGTAAGCCGATAAAAGTTTTTCTCGAAAAACGTGCAGAAATCGGACGAAATAAAAACGATGAAAAGTACTGTTGTGTACTTTTTACTCATTTAACTACGTTAGGGTAAAACGTGAAGGAAAACACTCAATGCCAAAAAGTATTTTTCAGTTTTTCGGAAATCCGAAGAATACGTAAAAGTTAATCGATAAAGGAAAGACTAAATATCCAAAAATATTTGGATTCCGAGAATCGTAGTTTTTAAAACTGTCGGACGAAAACCCGAAAGACAGAACCACGAAACTTAAAGGCTAAGTAAACTTAAGGGCTAAGTTAAGTTAACACCTAAGTTATGAATAGTAAGGAGGTGTGAATAGTGAGGAGGTTAGGGGGTGAAATAACTAAAATGCCCTTAGCTTTGAAAATCTATAAATAGTAAGCTTATTTCATTTAAATGGGATTTTTGAAAATCCTACAACTAGAGAGAGAGAGAGAGTTCGGATAGAGAGGGGGAAGGAAGAGCATGAGCATGATTGATCATATCAAAAATGTTTGTGAAATGGAAAAGCTAGCAAATCGCTGGTTTTGTCTAGTGGAAGAAAAATAAAGAGGAAATGTATTAAAACCTAACTTCTATGTTAGATTTTCTTTAAGTTTTATATGTTTAAAAAATAACTTAATGAAGATAAGAATTAGATGATGTTAGGAATGATTTCATATGGTTGACATCATGAGAAATAATGAAAATAAGAATTTGAAGTTTAGTAAATAAATTTCTTAAGGAAGTATAAGATTCGTAATGAATTAGAACGATCCGAGTGGATTATATTAATAAGTAGGTGTAATAAGTAAGGATGGTGATTTATAACATCAAATTCCAATAAAAAGTGAAATCGTAATCCAAAAATATCGATTAAAACGAAGAACAAACGAAGAACACGAAGAACACGAAGAATGTTGTTGATGGACAAATTTAAAACCATCATCGGATATTTGTTGTTGATGGTTAAGTTTAAAACCATCGCATATAAGTTTGATGCATATTGCTTGGTTAGGAACGGTAGAAACGTTCATGAAGAACGGATTAAAACTTAGCTACAACGAAGTTATGGCGAAAATTTCGTAAAAGACAAACGAGAATTAGAAAGTTAGTAAATGAACCCGAACGTGTAGGGTTTCATAAGAATATGAGAGAACATAGAAAACGTGAGCCGTGGACTCAATAACAAAGGAATTCTTAGTTCGGATGAAAGAATTACGGATGAACAAACAAAGAACGTTAAAAACTTAAAATGAACGAAGGGTGAAGATCAAGCCAATCGAATGCCACATTAACGGATTCAGACTAAATTTTTTTCCAAGGGTACTGAAGTACGTAAGATAAGGAAGAGAATGTCTTTGGAATGACCTCATTCAAAGTTATAACAAATAAGTTATGGAAGCGGGAATTAAGCGTCTCAAATTGGATTTAACACTTAGAAATTTTTTCTAGGGTTAGGGCTTGGGGCATGCGCCAACCATGCCTTATGTAGTGGCGTTGCAAACACTGCATCAGTGGAGTTTGCATCTGCAAACTCGCCATGACGCGAGAGATAGAAGGAAGAGTGGCGTCGCAGTGCCAATGTAGGGAAAAAGCCAGAGAAGAGCTTTTAACTGCTCAACTCTTGGGGGAAACGCATGGGAAGATAAAGAACATAAAATTCGTCAAATGTAACACTAATTTAGTGAATTAAACCTTTAATTAAGGTCAAATGAAAAGGTTATATGAGAGTAAAAGAGAAAGAATGTAAATGTGGATTACAAAATCGATATCCGAGGACCGTGGATATGATAAACGAACGTGGAGGATTGCTATGGTTGTGATTCCTTAAATGTTGAGCGACGACGGTAATGAATAATATTTTGATGTTATGTCTTGATAGTGAGAGATAAGTGTAAAGCGTATAGATGCTGCAAATGCAACACTGTTACGATACATGAGCGGTCTTAAAAAACAACGAATGGTATGGCTTGGACATTAAGAATGACTACTGAACACGGGGTTCAAGTATTGGACAACGAAAGTAATAAGTAAGATATGAATGGTATTAACGTAACGAAGACGAGTTAAGGATTAAAGGGAATGATCGCTCTGAGTATACAAAAGACTGTATGACTTAGACGATAAAGAATGAATACTGAGGTGTGGCATTTAGTTGTCAGGAAGCCATAAGGAATGAGAAATTAACTTAACGAAGATTATAATTTAAATAGTTTGGATAAGTTAAGATAAGTTAAGTTGTAGTACAATTGTAACCTTTGATGGTTGACATATGGGAGCTGGGCTAAACAATTCCTTTAGAGAGCAAAGGTATATACAAAACTGGCAACCGATCTAACTTACTGTTATGGGCAGTGTAGACGAGACGGGAACTTATTTGTTGGTTGTTTGTGGGAAACTACTCAGAGTACCATATGGACTACTAGCAGAGAAGCGATGTGTGCTGAGTCTTAGAGAAGTAATAAGAAGAAGATAAGATGAAAAACATCAAAGATGATGAACGTATATGTAAGACATCCCCGTATGTCATGAAGCCGTAGAACGGTAGTGAAAGTGGTCGCGTAAACTTAGGTTGCAAGAACGTGAACCCTAAGAAGTAAAGTTAAGCAAACTAATGCATAAGTCAAATATACATGACTAATTAGTGTATGTGATGTTTTTCTTATGTGCTACATAGGAACTGGAATGAGCAGTTCAGCGTAAGCTGTAGCTGGGCGTAAGGCAAGTTTCCTAACTTCATTCATATTTCAAATGAATGCTAGTTTCTTAAACTTCTCAGATGTTGAACTTGAGAAGTTTCGTCTATGTGCTAATGTGCGATATTTGTACAAGGTGGTAGAACGTATGAGGCCTTAAGCCACAATGTGAACACTTCGGTGTTTCTAAGAAATGAACTGTTCTGTGATTTAACTGTTCAATAAGAGAATGCTCTGTTCATACATGATCTGTTATTATTAAGTCTGTGCTAATGATTCTAGCCAGACAGAATATGTATGAAAAAGGTAGAAGAATGAAAGTATTTTATATTAAAGTGAATATTGTTTTAAAATGATAGGAATCGAAATTATTCCTATTATTCAAGCTGCTTCATAACCTTTGTTCGGTTATTGAAGTCTTAAAAGAATGTTTGAATTCTTGAAGATGTTTGTTCAACTATGATGACTTACTGGGCAATTGAATGCTCACACTTGCTTTAAATGAAAAACATTTTCAGCAATCGATGTTAGAAGAACTTAAGGATCCAGTAAAGATCAAGCTGACGGTATCCAGATGAAGTGCCATTCAGAATGTGGATGAGCGAGAAGATTGAGCGAAGACTTGTAATATAGAAATATGAAATTGAACTATAGACTAATTTAAGAAACCGTTATGTATCCTTGGTGGCGGATAAAAGTCACTCTTGTAAGATGAAACGAATAATGTATTTATCATTATTTGTAATGAAAAAAGTTATAAGGTTTTTAGAACCTGGGATTTGAGAGTATATATTGTTATGTTTAGCTATATAATGGTGTATGTTTGGAAGAAGATGGGATCATGATTTATGGAATCCGGGTGTGAAGATAGACCGGATTTTGGGGCGTTACAGATTGGTATCAAAGCTGATAGGTTATAAATCTTAGATAAGAGTATCTAAGACTATAATCGTAGAGAGATGGATAAGAAGATCACCACGTGATCATAGTGAATCGTAGTAACAGATGAGCTAATAAACGATGAATGATGTATAAGTACTACGAAGTAGTACGGGAAGAAGAACTCAGATTGAGTTGTGAAGGATAGTATATGAATTAAAGAAAATTCGTATTAAGTTAAGAGAGATTTAGGAGTTGTAAAATTTCAATTCAGGACTCATGTGATAGCTGAGTTGTATGAACCTTTGTAAGGGCAGAGGTTTGTGCTTGGTGTAACAACTGCTTAGCTTATTACAGTGATAATCATTGTAATTGGTCACGCTATCAAGATGTATATGACGAGAAGGTGAATCTTTTCTCATGTATATACTTGATAGGTAGAGAACGATAAGGTAGGTGTGAGTTCTTCAAACTCATACTTATGGTACGTTCGTGACTCATAATGATATGGTATGTTCTTCAACTTTTCAGCGAATGGATACTTATGGTCTGTCTGGGATGGTTCTTAAACTCATATTATTGTGGAAAGTTCTTGAACTCATAATGTGTGGTAAGTTGATGGACTGTGCTAAGGTAGAGGGATGTTTAGACTGAAAAAATGTTGTTTTCAGTAGGCCTAGTATTGAAGGTGCTAGAGAAGATTAAGTATTGTCGCAGTAAGACAATGAAGGAAGATGGAGAATAGGATATTCCAAGTCATCTAGCTATGCTAGATTTTGAAGTTTATTGAACTCGTGCTGATAAGTATATTTTGAAAAAGGAAAGAATTGGTTCAACTTTTGGAACCAATAGATTTTTAAAAGAGCTATTCTTGGTATGTCTATGCTAATTGTTTCGGCTAGACAGAAATTGATTTGAAATATCAAAATGAATTTTATATCATCAGTGCATTTGATGCAAGGATGGTAAAAGGATGGAGTTATTAATGCAATTGAACCTGGTGTTGGATGTGTTCTTAGGATCAACAACCCACTATGGTATGATGTATAATGACGAAGTCACAAACTGACGAAGTCCTCAACGTACTGTGAAAAGTACAGTATCATGACATCGTAAAATAATTTTATGTATTGGGAAAAGAATTTAAAGAAGTAGTCGATGTAAATTGAGTTAACTAGACGAATGTTACACGTTGATATCCAATTTACTGGTATGGTCTAAGCTACTTGATTCGGCTAGACAAATGGTATGTCATGTTTAAAAGAAAATCAAGCTTTTCTTGAGAAGTTGTGCCAATCCAAATTATTTTGGTGCAGAATCTAATGATTAAGTCTGAGGTGAACACACCCTGAAATGGGGTTATAAAATTGGTTGATCGCCTACGTATCTTCATAATTCTTGATAAGTTGTGAAGGTGAGAGAATGTTTGAAAGATAGGAACTTCTTTGAAGAGAAGTTGAGAAGATGGGTAGGCTAAAATTTCGAGGATGAAATTCTGTGAAGAAGGGGTGAATGTGATGACCCGGGTATGGGTGTGGTTTTAAGAAATTCTGAGGACGAAATTTTTATAAGAGGGGAAGAGTGTAATGACCCGGAAATTCGGATTTTCTAGAATTTAAGTTTAAAGAATTAGTTATTAATAAAATGAATTTTTATTAATAATATTATGTGTTATGTGTTTATTAATCGTTCAAGAGCCAAGGATGATTATAAGTCGGGAGGATTCTGGCTACGAGCTAGACTAAGCGATTAAGAATTTTCAAGACGAAAATGAAAATTTTCTGGGAACAAAAATATATCCGAGGAAAAAGACGAAATAGGCACTATTCATCCAACGAAACCTAAGGGTTAGGGTTTGAATAACCTAAGCCATTCTAAGAGTTCGGTATATCGAAATGACATTTCGTCGAATGATTTGATGATAATATATCTTGAAAAGTTAAGTAAGCCGATAAAAGTTTTTCTCAAAAAACGTGCAGAAATCGGACAAAATAAAAGCGACGAAAAGTACTACAGTGTACTTTTTACTCGTTTAACTACGTTAGGGTAAAACGTGAAGGAAAACGCTCAACGCCAAAAAGTATTTTTCAATTTTTTAGAAATTCGAAGAATACGTAAAAGTTAATCGGTAAAGGAAAAAAGAAATATCCAAAAATATTTGGATTCCGAGAATCGCAGTTTTTAAAACTATCGGACGAAAACCCGAAAGACGGAACCACGAAACTTAAATGCTAAGTAGATGTAAGGGGTAAGTTAACTTAACACCTAAGTCATGAATAGTAAGGAGGTGTGAATAGAAAGGAGGTTAGAGGGTGAAATGACTAAAATGCCCTTAGCTTTGAAAATCTATAAATAGTAAGCTTATTTCATTTAAATGGGATTTTTGAAAATCCTACAACGAGAGAGATTGAGAGAGAGAGTTCGGATAGAGAAGGAGAAGGAAGAGCATGAGCATGATTGATCAGATAAAAAATGTTCGTGAAATGGAAAAGCTAGCAAATCGCCGGTTTTGTCTAGCGGAAGAAAAATAAAGAGGAAAGGTATTAAAACATAACTTTTATGTTAGATTTTCTTTAAGTTTTATATGTTTAAAACATAACTTAATGAAGATAAGAAGTAGATGATGTTAGGAATGATTTCATATGGTTGAAATCATGAGAAATAATGAAAATAAAAATTTGAAGTTTAGTAAATAAATTTCTTAAGGAAGTATAAGATTCGTAATGAATTAGAATGATCCGAGTGGATTATATTAATAAGTAGGTGTAATAAGTAAGGAATGATGATTTATAATATCAAATTCCAATAAAAAGTGAAATCGTAATCCAAAAATATCGATTAAAATGAAGAATGAACGAAGAACAAGAAGAACATGCAAAGAACACAAAGAATGTTGTTGATGGACAAATTTAAAACCATCATAGGATATTTATGGTTGATGGACAAGTATAAAACCATCACATATATGTTTGATGCATATTGCTTGGTTAGGAACGGTAGAAACGTTCATGAAGAACGGATTAAAACTTAGCTATAACGAAGTTATGGCAAAAATTTCATAAAAGACAAACGAGAATTAAAAAGTTAGTAAATGAACCCGAACGTATAATGTTTCAAAAGTATATGAGAGAACAAAGAAAACATGAGTCGTGGACTCAAGAACAAAGGAATTGCGAGTTCGAATGACCGAATTACGGACGAACAAACAAAGAGCGTTAAAAACGTAAAATGAACGAAGGGTGAAGATCAAGCCAATTGAATGGCATGTTAACGGATTCAGACTAAAATTCTGTCCAGGGGTATTGAAGTACGTAAGATAATGAAGAGAATGGCTTTGGAATGACCTCATTCAGAGTTATAACGAATAAGTTATAGAAGCGGGAAGTAAGCGTCTGAAATTGGATTTAACACTTAGAAAATTTTTCTAGGGTTAGGGCTTGGGGCCGCGGCACCAACCATGCCTTGTAAGGTGGTATTGCAAACACCAAACCGTGGAGCTGGCATCGTAAACTTCATGACTGCAAAGGTAAGAGATAGAAGGAAGAGGAAAATGTAATCACAAGTTGTAGGGAAAAAGCGGAGAAGAGCTTTTAAGCGCTTTCAACTCTTGGGGGAAGCGTATGGGAAGATAAAGAACATAAGATTCGTCAAATGTAACACTTAATTTAGTGAATTAAACCTTTAATGAAGGTCGAACAAAAAGGTTATATGAGAGTAAAAGAGAAAGAATGTAAATGCAGATTATGGAACCGATATCCGGGGACCGTGGATACGATAAACGAATGTGGAGGATTGCTATGGTTGTGATTCCTTAAACGTTGAGCGATGAGGGTAATGAATAATATTTTCATGTTATGTCATGATAGTGAGAGATAAGTGTAAAGCGTACAAACGCTGCAAATGCAATGTTGTTGCGATAAATGAGCGGTCTTAACATACAACGAACGGTATGGCTTGGACATTAAGAATGACTACTAAACATGGGGTTCAAGTATTGGATAACGAAAGTAATGAGTAAGATATGAATGGTATTAACGTAACGAAGTCGAGTTAAGGATTAAAAGGAATGATCGCTCTGAGTATACAAAAGGCTGTATGACTTAGACGATAAAGAATGAATACTAAGGTGTGGCATTTAGTTGCCAGGAAGCCATAAGGAATGAGAAATTAACTTAAAGAAGATTATAGTTTAAATAGTTTGGATAAGTTAAGATAAGTTAAGTTGTAGTACAATCGTAACCTTGATGGTTGACATATGGGAGATGGGCTAAACAATTCCTTCAGAGAGCGAAGGTATATACAAAACTGGCAACCGATCTAACTCACTGTTATGGGCAGTGTAGACGAGACGGGAACTTATTTGTTGGTTGTTTGTGGGAAACCACTCAGAGTACCATATGGACTACTAGCAGAGAAGCGATGTGTGCTGAGTCTTAGAGAAGTAATTAGAAGAAGATAAGATGAAAAACCTCAAAGATGATGAACGTATAAGTAAGACATCTCCGTATGTCATGAAGCCGTAGAACGGTAGTGAAAGTGGTCACGTAAACTTAGGTTCCAAGAACGCGAACCATAAGAAGTAAAGTTAAGCAAACTAATGCATAAGTTAAACATACATGACTAATTAGTGTATGTGATGTTTTTCTTATGTGCTACATAGGAACTGGAATGAGCAGTTCAGCGTAAGCTGTAGCTGGGTGTAAGGCAAGTTTCCTAACTTCATTCATATTTCAAATGAATGCTAGTTTCTTAAACTTCTCAGATGTTGAACTTGAGAAGTTTCGTCTATGTGTTAATGTGCGATATTTGTACAAGGTGGTAGAACGTATGAGGCCTTAAGCCAGAATGTGAACACTTCGGTGTTTCTATGAAATGAACTGTTCTGTGATTTAACTGTTCAATAAGAGAATGCTCTGTTCATACATGATCCGTTATTGTTAAGCCTTTGCTAATGATTCTAGCCAGACAGAATGTGTATGAAAAAGGTAGAAGAATGAAAGTATTTTAAATTAAAGTGAATATTATTTTAAAATGATAGGAATCGAGATTATTCCTATTATTCAAGCTGCTTTATAACCTTTTTTCGGTTATTGAAGTCTTAAAAGAATGTTTGAATTCTTGAAGATGTTTGTTCAACTGTGATGACTTGCTGGGTAATTGAATGCTCACACTTGCTTTAAATGAAAAATATTTTCAGCGAACGATGTTAGAAGAACTTAAGGATCCCGTAAAGATCAAGCTGACGGTATCTAGATGAAGTGTCATTTAGAATGTGGATGAGCGAGAAGATTGAGCGAAGACTTATAATATAGAAATATGAAATTGAACTATAGACTAGTTTAAGAAACCGTTATGTATCCTTGGTGGCGGATAAAAGTCACTCTTGTAAGATGAAACGAATAATGTATTTATCATTATTTGTAATGAAAAAAGTTATATGGATTTTAGAACCTGGGATTTGAGAGTATATGTTGTTATATTTAGCTATATAATGGTGTATGTTTGGAAGAAGATGGGATCGTAACGTACGGAATCCGGGTGTGAAGATAGACCGAATTTCGGGGCGTTACACATCCTTTGGCGTCATCATCCCAACAGGACTTGATTTCACTACATGACAAAATTGAGCTAGGTGACCTTCTCTTTCGCAATTGAAACACACTTTGGGTTATTGCGTATAGTTTGGACGGATGTGTCCCTCCTATCTGCATTTGAAACATACGACAGTTGGTCGTTCTTCTTCCTTTGAAATGGGTGTTGATGTTGATGCCGACGTCTTTTCGTCATTGTTGAATCTTCTCTTCTTAAAGTTGTTTGTATATAGTTCACATTTCCTATTATCTCGGCCATGATTACCACCGAAGTGGTTACCATTTCTTGCCTAATAATTTCCTCCACGATGGTTATCATTGTTCCGATGGCTGTTGCCACCGGTATGATTATTATCGTGTTGTTGATCGTTACCTTTTGATTGAGCTGACTCATTATCGCGCTCCAATAACTGAGCCCTATTCACAACATCTGAATACAAACACAGTTTGTTAGAAATGAGGTATTAAAGTATTTCGGGTTTCAATCCTCTTAGAAAAATTCGCGTCATTCTCTACTCATTATCTACCACATGGGATGCAAATCGGGATAACTCGGCAAACTTAGCCTCGTACTGCGACATAGTTATATTGTTTTGCTCCAGCTTGATGAATTCCACATCCTTCATGTGATAAATATTTTTAGGAAAGTACTTGTCATTGAACAATTCTTGGAACTTCTCTTAAGACATCTTTAGTACGGAAGGATGAGTACGTTTTACAGATTCCCACCAGTAATCTGCTTCTTCATGCAACATAAAGGTGGCGAAGGGAACCTTTTACTCCTCTAAGCATTCCAAGTCATCAAATATCTTAGTGATCTGCTTTATCCATGTCTCCGCCTTAAGTGGTTCTGGATTTTCCAAAAACTTCGGCGCTCCCAGCTCCTTAAACTGCTTAGCGGTGACTAGCCGTGAGTTGCCAGTGTTTCCACCTGCAATATGAATAGGAGTCTCTCTCGTTTGGTGTTGCATGAATTAAAAAAAACTCCTAAACGTACCATCGTTCATTATTTGGTCGATGTTGTTATTTACAAGAGGATTATTGCCTTCTTGATGCACATTATCCTGGTTATTGATCATCGGTGACTCAACAGTCTCATGTGCTCCATTGCTTATCTCAACATTTTCGGATGCCACTCTCAACATTGCCACAAAACATGGGTTTATTGACATGTCACATATTATCCCTATACTCTGACCGACCAATAACAAACAAACTTAGGTAGGTCATACTAGCGAAGGAATTACCCGTCTCTCCCCTCCTAGTTCTAGTCTTACATCTCAGCCATGGATCATATCCCTAAGCTTTGATACCAACTGAGACGCCCCCAAAATAGGTATACATCACCCATTCTGAGTCGCCAAATACATGGTACAAAAATCAAATTCAAAATTCTTTTATACAATACGACAAAACCGTAGCTAAGAGTTTTTACACGAATATTGTCTTCTAGATAGTATTCAAACTCAAATGGAGTCCTCATTACATTTATTATCACACTAAACAGTGAGGACTAATAAAACAACCATCTCAGACCATCACTTCGTTTCCCGACTAGTCCCGGCTACGTTCTCATTTCCTGAAGAGAACAATGAAAGCCAAAGGGTGAGCTCAACTAGCCCAATAAGAAATATTATGACTAAGATAATGCAGAATAAATTATCATTATCCTTCAATAGTGTTAAACTAATAAAATATAATAAACATGAAGTTTAACTGCTGCGGAACAAACAATCCATTAGAAGAGTAAAGTAGAGCATAATATCTACCATCTTCTATGATTTAAAAAGTTTATCATCAATTTTATCGTTGAGACTCAACTTAATAAATAATCCAGATCATCGAATAATCCCTACACTACGGCTAAGGATATTAATTAGTATCACGTCCACAAATTATCCATGTACTACAGGCCAAGGATATTCGTGTAATCATCACTGGTCATGATCATCCTGGTAACTGTCCACCAATGCACTACGGCCCAATGATGACTTTTATCACATCATTTGTAACATTACGGGTCATAATTATACCGAATGATCCCTGGTCATAATCATACCAATCAACAGTCCATCTATGCACGTAAGCTAAAGATGACTTTCATCACAATATAAGCATGAGGATAATGACAATGATATAAGAATTCAATTAAAAGAAAATAAAGGATAGATTTTTAAAGATTTATAATTTAATTTATCCAGAATTTAATAATGTCCAAATTGTCAACATGATACTGCTTTGTGGAGTAAAATTCAAGAATAATATTGTATCAAAAATGATTTGGACAACAAAGAAATCAATTTTTTTTCATGAATAGTTGCCCGGGTAAATAGTACCTGATTTAATAGTACCCCATGAATAGTACTTCATGAATAGTATCCGGGAATAGTACTTTGTGAATAGTACCCAGGAATAGTACTTTGTGAATAATACCTGTGAATAATAATTTATGAATAGTACCTCGTGAATAGTACTTTATGAATAGTACCCCGTGAATAGTATTTCGGCATGAAAAGATCAATAAATATCAAGAATGCTCAGAATAATATTTCCATGAAAAGATACTGCATGAAGCGCAAATATCAAGGATATTCTCCTAATTTCACAGAGTATAGAAATTATACTTTAACAGAATAATTATAGAATTAGGAATACGGAACGAAATAATATTACCCACATACTATAGAGTATGGAAGAAAATATTATTTCTTACGAATACTGAACAAAAATAATATCCCTTACGAATAAAAAATAAATAACATTCCTTACCTTAGTAGAAGGCTTGATACTGCAATAGTGAAGTAGCATTATACTCTTCTTCTTTATCTCTATAGCTTTTCTCTTTATAATTGCTCTTGTGAGTCTTAATGAATTGGTGAGAATGAAAGAAGAATGAGCTTCTATTTATAGGAAAACATAGTTTCGATAATGGCACATTTTGGAGCTCGAATTATTATAGTATAATACCTTCATCTTTTCCTCCATTTTTAATTTAGTCCTACAAGTATTGTAAAACTTACACCACCTCCCCTAATAGTACATGCATGTGAATCAATAGTACATGCTTATTAATCAATAGTTCCATACATATGAACAAATAGTTAAATGCATGTGAACTAATAGCAATTAATTGCTCATTTATCCGATTAATTACCCGATTGGTCAATACAAACCTCCAAAAATCAATTATTATCGAAATAGATGTCGATTTCCACTAACACTAATAATCCCAATACAATGGAAATATCAATTTCATCTTTAATCAACACGAACTTATTCATCATTAGTATTATAACTTACAATATTTAACCACCAGATCATTAACAGGAAAGAGGGGGCTTTTCGATAAGGATTTCTCCTTATTGGTGCGAAATTAGGTGACCAAACCCCTTTCCTCGATAAAACTTTCTAAACATCGTCAATAATGTAAATAATAATATGAAAAACTTTTTCATCTCAATTATTGCTTTTATAATATAAAATATTATACAGATGATACTATGACAATAATTGAATCAATATTGTGAAAGATATTATGTAGCAATTACTGTGGCAATAATTGAGTATAACTGAGTGACTTCTCACGTAAGCATCAATAATCAAAGATACTGTACAATACAGTGTGCTGCTATACAACTATTTGTATTACTATTCTTTTACCACCGAGAATTTTAATAGTTGAACGGTAAAATATTTGCTGTTATTTTATATAAAAAGATATTTCTGTTGATTTCTAACTCCGACAATACTTCTGTTGTGGGGTCCACTAATGATTGTGCCGTCGTACGAGTATTCCCTGTTAAAACGAATATTCCCCGACCAATCAAATATTTTATAACAACTTGTTTACTTTGCAAAATTTATAAATTTTACCCACAACTATAACATTATAACAAATCCACACTATAATATTCAAAAATATTTTTCGAGAAAAATTAATCTTCATTCATAAAAGTTGGGGTCTTAAAATACACTCCCTATATCAGGCTCTGCATCCAGATTACTGAGGGATTGTGCATGGTTGGGGCTTTGGGGTGTTCTTTTCCATTCTTCCCCGCCGTTGTCCCTGGGGTTACCTCGGGGCATTGTCTGAGCGTTGGTTTCACCAGACTTAGTTTCTCTATATGTTGGATTATGAGGTGATGATGATGCTAATGGATTGATAATTTATCACTGATACAGAGTTTAAAGGGGAGATAATGCCATGTATGGCGAACATTACCCCTACTGTCGTTAGATCCTTGCTAGGAGTTCTAGCTGAGGCGCTTAAGGGCAGGACCGTCCGTACAAGTCTTTTGAGCATAGATGTTATAAATGGGCTGTTAAGTGAGCCCATGCCCGTTGATGTGAGAGTCAGGGATCTCATTCTTCGGCTATTGTTCCTGGTTATTATCAGGGGTTGTTTCATAGCAGATAACTCTTCCACGGTGTCATTCACTTTGATCAGCGCCACTCGGGAGGTGGACCATATTGGACAGTATGATTGGGGCTCATACACCTTTGCCTATTTCTTCAAGGGAATGCGCATGCGTTCACAGGGCTTGATAGAGGCTTGTATAGGATTTTACCCATTTCTGCTGGTGAGTATTTCAATTTTGATTTCCCATGTACATGTTAAGAGTGTTGACTGACCGCATATGTTTGCCTTTGTGTTGGTAGTTTTGGGCCTATGAGAGGCTTCCATGTTTGTGTCCTATTAGTGTGTTAGGTTTAGATACCGATCCATGAGGACGGCGATGACATCACTCTATTTTGGCAGAGATTCCTGTAGCTGAGGGTTTCACCACCCATTGTCACTTACAGTTGGAGTTGTTGACAGCTAATTCCATCACTTGGGTTCCCTACTCTGGGGACCACTTGATGATCGGCTTTGAGGATGGATACCCGACTGGTATCTAGTATGTGATGTCCACCCGCAAGATTCCTCTCTTCATAGATGGAGGATGGGAGCTCTATTTAGGAGAGCGTGCTATTAGGAGCACCACAAGAGAGATTTGTGTGCCGATCTTGCCTCCTGCCAGGCTTTATTGGCCTTTGTCGCAGTCGCCTGTCAGTGATATCCCATTGATGGGCATTGACGGCTACACTTTGTCAAAGGGTCCATTTATTTAGGAGGCATTATACCGCTGGTGGTCCCCTTGTACCATCGGAGCCCAGACCCGGGCCACTCAGTTCATGGGCGATATGGTTCCTAGATCCATGATGATGACAGATTGGATGGCTTGTGTTCGAGATCCGACTCATTTAACATAGATTGACAATTTAACCCGGCAGTTGGACCTGGCACATTTTTTCATCTGATATTTGGGCAGAGATCCTTCAGAGGCGGATACTTTTGATCCTTCCAACTCGGGGGCTGGCCATTCAGATTACCCATATGGCTTTATCGGTGCAGATCATCCCTTGTATAGGCCTAATATCCCTCTCGGTGGAGATCTAGTGTCTCAAGAGGAGTTACATCAAGTGGACAGGATTGATGATGTAGATATAGACACCATTATCTTCTTCTGATGTGTATTCTCTCTATATCTTTTGATAGTCCTCTGTTAGATAATGGATGGCTGTGCCCCATTCTCGTTATATCTTTTCATAGGCCTCTGTAAGATACTGGGTGATTGTGCCCCATTCTCATTATTTCTTTTGATAGGCCTCTGTTAGTCGTAGGGCGTCTGTGCCCCATTTCGCTTTATTTTTAGTTGTACAGAGATGATGTATTTAGATGATGATGTACTTAGGAATGTATGTACTATTTTCCATTCCCTACATCATATTACCATATATTATTTGTCATGTATGTATTATTTCATGCATATATATGCCTGGAGATGTTCAGAATTGACCCCTGGATGGTCTTATGATACAGACCACACAGATGTCTTCATCGATAGTTAGCCGTATTCACCATACCCCACCAGTATTGGTGGCCTCACGCTTGAGATCTTGGTATGAGAGTGTATCCACTTCAGACAGGGTGATTGTAGATAAGCTATTACAGCATTCCATGACCCTCTTGACGTTTTAGGTTCCATTGGGCTTTATAGATGGCATGCTAGAGCATTGGGTACCGGAGAGGTAGATTTTCTGATTTGGGACCCATGAGTTGACTCCTACTTTGGAGGAGTACGAGCAGTTAATGGCTTTGCCATTGGATAGGCCTTGAGCTCGGATGACTATCAGAGATATGCGCTGGCAGTTCATGACCCTCATTGGGTTGCGGCGTAGAGTAGCATAGGATGAGATTACATCTGGCCATGTATTGTCCCAACATTTTCTGATAGACAGATTTGGCTCAATAGACATCTATGCACAGTACTCCGGGGATTTCACCACATCGGAGGATCAGTGGTGTATTAACAGAGTAGATGTACTCATGATGTATGTAGTAGCTTATTTGCACATGCCACTATACATGGATGTGCTAGACATTAGTGATGTCATGGTGGTGAGAGCTCTTAGGGAGGGTCATACCATTATGCCGATGATTGTGGCAGAGACACTGAGGTCAGCCACGTATTGCCACACCTATCCTGTAGGGGTGTTTATAAGAAGCTTGGTCTTATTGTATATGTGGTTCATGTCACACTTGAGACCGATTAACACGTTTCGACGGCATGGTATTGTTTTTCGCATAAGATAGCCATGTCTTACTCCTTTTAGCCAGCAGAGTGTGTAGATGTTGCATCCTGGTCGGTGTTATTGGCAGGGATTGGAGATACATTTGACATTCTACTGTGTACAGGGCTCAGCTCACCCTACAACTTTATTGCTCATGCACCGGGCATGGATTATCTCCCTCTGGCTGGTTTGAGGGGCATGACCACATATCACCCACTGGCCGTGATGTCACAGTTTTACCAGTTACAGGATGTGCATCTTTTTGAGGGGGCATTAGGTCAACGTTTGTCATCTTTCCATTTGTCAGCAGAAGGACAGATCTAGGGTGTATGCCTGTTGGGATCAAGGCGAAAGTGCTGAGTTTTCTGTTAGCCATTCGGGCTATTCGAAAGAGTATTCTGTATGGATAGAGATAGAGACTGTATCGACTGCAATTTTATCCACAGTGTCGGGGATTGATTTAGATGGTGGAGAGCCCATGGAGGACATTGATTCTCACACCGAGGAGGAGCTATTCGCTGGGTTGTCAGCAGCTCTGGTAGATTTTCCCAGTATAACTGCCATTATGATCCAGCATTCAGCAGAGTATTTCGAGCAGAGTCTTCATCTGATGTTGATAGCTCTTGTTGGGAGAGATGCTGCTCAATTAGAGAGAGATGATGCCTTAGCCCATATAGATATCGATGTTGCTAAGAGGGATGAGGCCAGATCATCTAGCGATGCAGTGATTCTTGAGCGGGATATCACTATATCTGCCCAAGATATCATTACCATAGATAGTACTGGAGTGAGGTCCCTTACTGTTGGCATCATTACAGAGATGAGCACGTATATTGATGAGTATTATGCCACCATGCAGTTGGCTGTAGATCTGTTGACTCGTGTAGAGACCATTGGGCAGGAGATCACAGCGTTACATCTTTCTTCTGAGAGGGATTCCATGTTAGGCTTTATAGCCCGCATATACCCTGACTTTTAGATGGGCTTGTATTTTCCTGCACAGACTAGCTTAACCATTTTGTTATGTACAATACACATTGTGTATATCAAACAACATTATATATTGCAGGGAAACATATTTTGATCACTTCCCTTTTAGTTATGCCTTGTTGCTTTCTTGATATTTGCCTATTTCTCCCGGGCCTGTGATCTTGATGTATTCTGAACTCCTCCTTGATGGACGAACATTGAGATGTCTCAGGATCTTTCATAATGATTGTTGATCTATGTGTATTCCCTACTATCTTTGGTTTCTTGGGACTGGTGTATGAAGATGTGGAAAGGAGTGTGGCTTTCCTCTCTAAGGTTGACCGCACCGCAGATTGTCACCAGTACACATTTGTATGGGGGAGCCCAGTTAGTTCCATCTCTTATGGATTGGTGTTTCTCTTTGAAGATTCAATCGTAGCTTAGATGGTCGCCGATTCACCCGTTTACATGGGGAGGTCCGGTAGTTCCATCCCTTTGGTGTGAAGCCAATGAGGTGTGATGGATTAAGGAATGATCCCAGTACCACCGACAATTTTTTGTGTTTTGGTAGGGGATAAGACCGAACCATGACTGGCTACCTACATACTCCGATTGAAGAGGAGATCAGGTTTGCGTAGTTCGAACCTGATGTGAAGGTTCAACGCTGTATGTGGCAAAGGGGTGTAGAGATGTTTTTGTTTTTTTTTGTTTTATTGCAATCGGACCATATAAAATGGTTGCCTATGTACCCCTGTGTATTGGGGAGATCAGGTTCGCGTAGTTCGCCCCATATACAGGGTGGTTTGCAGCCAAAAGGTTTAATCCCAAGTACAAGAGAAATTAAAGGTGTGAAAAGTTTAATCCCTAGTGGGACAAACTAAATGTGTGAAGGGTTGAATCCCTGGCGGGATAACCTGAAGGGGTGAATGGTTTTGAAAACCTACGAGGAGTAAAGGATCTAATGATCTAAAAACCAGGTTGCTGGTTATAAAGTATGATTTTCCCTGAAGGGGCAAATGGTTGTGAGGAAAGTTGTATGTAGTGAGGTTTAGAAAACTTGAATCTACTGGGGATCTGATAATCTATAACCAGAATGTTTGCTTAATGGTAACTTCAGACATAGTATCATTTCATGGTGTCTGAGTTAATGAGTTGCGAAAATTCATCGCCATCCATCTCCTATAATCTGAGAGTGCCTCCTGTCAATACCTCCTTGACAACAAATGGGCCTTCCGAGTTTGGGGTGAATTTTCCTTTGGACAGATCTTGGTTGTCAAGGATCTTCTTCAAAACAAAGTCATGTTATTTAAATTACCATAGCCGGACTTTCCTATTGTAGGATCTAGCAATCCTTTATTGATATAATTAACCGTGGAAGATAGCAGCGATTCACCTTTCGTCTATTAGAGACAATTGGTGATACCTATCTTGTAGCCATTGGTCTTAATCTAGCTGAGTGTATATCAACACTCTGAGGGATTCCATTTCCGCCTCTATGGGGAGCACTACTTCCATCACATAGGTTAATTAGTAGGGGGTTGCCCAGTGGAAGAACGCATTGATGTTCTGTAGGCTAACAGAGTCAGAGGCAAGAAGTCAGGCCATCCTTTGTGATTAGCGGACATTCTTTGCATGATCTTCTTGATATTTTTGTTAGCTGCTTCAACATCACCATTCATCATTTGACGATAGATGACGGAGTTAAGATGTTTGATGTGGAATTTACTGCAGAACTCCTCGATCATTTTGTTATTAAGTTTCTTAGCATTATCTGATACAATTACCTCTGTTTGTCCATATCGACAAATGACATTATTTCTAATGAAAACAATGATAACTTCTTTTGTAACCCTAAGGAAGGAGGTTGCTTCTACCCATTTGTGAAATAGCCGATCATGGTGAAGATAAACTGATGCCCATTACTAGATTTGCGCTCGATGGGCCCGATTACGTCCTTTACCCACATTGAGAAGGCCCCTGGAAAACTCATATTATGGAGTTCCCTTGGAAGGGCGTGGATAGAATTCCCATGAATTTGGCATTGATAGCACCTCTTGACGTGATCATCACAGTCAGCTTTGAGTGTAAGCTACTAATGCCTTGTTCTAAGAATTTTATTAACAAGTAGGGTTCCGTTCATGTGTGGGCCACATACTCCACCATGGATCTCATCCATGAGCCTCTGAGCTTGGTCCTTGTCCAGACATCTGAGGAGACCTAATCCTGCATCTCTTTTGTAGAGTGCATCTCCGCTCAGGTAGAATTTTATAGCCAATCGATGGATCCACCTTTTTTTAATCGGGCTCGCCTCAGCGTGTGTAGATCCATCTCATAGATACTCCTTGATATGCTAATACCTTGGAGGGGCATGGATAGGATTCCCATAAATTTGGCATTGGTAACATCTCTTGATGTGATTATCACAGTCAGCTTTGAGAGAGAGCCAGTAATGCCCTGTTCTTAGGATCTTTTTTATAAGTAGGGGCCCGCTCATTTGTGGGCCACATACTGCACCATGGATTTCATCCATAAGCCTCTGAGTTTGGTCCATGTCCAGACATCTGAGGAGACCTAGTCTTGTATATCTTTTGTAGAGTGCGTCTCCACTTAGGTAGAATTTTATAGCTAGTCGATGGATCCGCCTTCTTTCAGTCGGGCTCGCCTCAGCAGGTGTAGATCAATCTTGTAAGTACTCCTTGATATGCTGATACTAAGGGTGTTGGATGGGAGGTCGCTCATCCGATACTTCTCCAATGTAGTTCCCATAGGCTGGTGCCTTTTGTTGGGCAAATGTGATGATTGGCATGTTTTCCTTATCAAGTATGTTGATCAAAGAGGCCAAGGTTGTTAACGTATCCGCAAAGTTATTCCTATTCTGAGGAATATGGAGGAAGGATATTTCTTCAAACTTTGAGGCCATCTGTTGAACCTGCCGATGGTAAGGCAGCAAATGTATCTCTTTGGTGTGATAGATTCTTGTGGTTTATCTGATTACCAATTCAAAATCCCCAAAGACAGTTAATCATCTGATGCCTATTAATTTAGCAGGTTTTAGCCCCATGATATAGCCTTCATACTCAGCTGTGTTGTTTGTGTTGGCAAACTGCAATTTAATGGCGACAGGATGTTGGTCCCCTGTAACGGATACTAGAACTGCTCTAGCCCCAGTACCTTCCATGTTTACAGCTCCGTCAAAATACATCTTCCATGATTAGTGTGCATCGTACTAATGGTGTTGCTGAACTATCATTACCCCTTCATCGGGGACGTATGTTTCCAAGGGTTTGAAATCCCCTGAAGGTGAGGCGGTCAATTGATCTGTAATTCCTTGACCTTTGATAGACTTTTGCGTCACGTAGACGATGTCAAATTATTGTAGGATCAATTGCCATCTAGACAGTCGACAATTCAGCATTGGTTTACTAAACACATACTTGAGAGGATCCACGCGGGATATGAGATGGGTTGTGTGACCATTGAGGTAATGTTGTAACCTCATGGAAGCCCATGCTAAAGCACAACAAGTTTTCTCAATCAGAGTGTACTTATGTTCACTGCTGCTGAACCTTTTGCTGAGGTAGTAGATAGCTCGCTCTTGGCCTCTATTGTCTTTCTTTCCCAGCTAGTAGTCCATGGCTTTGTCATTGATGGACAGGTACATGAACAGGGGAACATCATCCCTGGGTTGTACCAAAATAGGAGCTTTGACTAGCTGATCTTTGATTGTAAGGAAGGCTTTCTGACACTCATCATTCCATTTCATGGAGGAGTTCTTCCTTAACAACTTGAAGATAGGCTAACAGGTTGTTGTGAGTTGGGAGATGAATCGGCTGATAAAGTTGATTCTTGCCAAAAATTCCCGTATTTCCTTCTCTGTTTGAGGAATGGGCATTTTTTTGATGGCCTGGATTTTGGAGGGATCCAACTCAATTCCATTATAGCTGACTAGGAAACCTAACAACTTGCCTGATTTAACAATGAAGGCGCATTTGGATGGATTCAACTTCAAGTTGTACTTACACAACCTATTAAAAAGCATTCTAAGATGGTATAGGTGGTCTTTCCCCCTTCGGGATTTGACAATGATGTCATCCATATAGATCTCTATCTCTTTGTGCATTAAATCGTGGAAAAGGTTCCCCAAGGAATGGTAGGTTGTTATGGCATTGATGAGGCTGAATGACAGCCGTCTATAGCAAAAGGTTCCCCAATGAGTGATAAATGCAGTTTTCTCACGATCCTCTTCAGTAACCATGATTTGATGGTACCCCGCAAAGCAATCAGTAAAGGAGAACATATCATATGTAGTTGTATTATCAATGAGTATATATATAAATGGCACTGGAAAGCTATCTTTAAGGCACGCTTTATTCAGATCCCTGTAGTCCACGCAAACTCGTACCTTCCCTCCTGCTTTAGGCACGGGGACTATGTTGAATAGCCATTCAGGGTATGTTGACACCATGATGATGCCTTCCTGAAATTATTTCACAATTTCTTCTTTAACTTTTAAACTCCACTCAAGTTTTAATCACCTGAGCTTCTGCCTGACTGGCTTGAATCCCTCTTTGATGGGGAGGCGATGAATGATAATGTCAGTGGATAAACCAACAATGTCTTCATGAAACCATGCAAACACATCCTAGAATTGGGTTAACAGAGTAACCATGTCATTTCTTTGGTTTGGAGTGAGGTCCGTACCAATCTGGATTTGTTTAGGATTTTCTGAAGTTCCGAGGTTAAAAGAGGTGGTTTGATCAAGATTTGGCTTGGGTTTGTCTTTGACCCATTCTTTGATCTCCTGAATTATCTCATAGTCCTCTTTTATTTCCATCAAGTGTGAGTTCAACTTTACATCAAAGTTACAGTCCTTGTGGAGAAAAGGCACCTCATCAACAAGTATATGCACATCTAACTTTAGAGTCCTGAAATAAAATGCTTTCAATTAATATATGAAACTGTTCAGTTATACAAAGTGTTAGCATATAAAGATAAAACAACTGCTAATAATGTACAGAAAAAGTAAGCAGTTATTGATATCTACAAGGCAGAGGGAGTTTCTTCCCTTTTTACCCTCATCGACAAATGCAAGGAGTGCTGCTCCACTTGCCAAGGGTGAAGTCCTGATGGATGACTGTGATGAAGGGGTTGTTGTCGTCCTCCTTCTCCTGAATGATGACCATGATATCTGGACTATCATCGTCTAGGGTGACCTTGTTTGTACTGTCTATGTGGACTAAGATTCGTATGTTTGATAAGCACCTTGCAATGTCCTGCTTATGCCTCTGGTCCTTTTCCTTCACCTCCAGATCCGGTATCAAAACTTCTTTTCCTTTGACCGATATTGGCTTAGGAAATAACATGGTCATCACACGGGCATGAACCTTTACTGAAGTCATTATAGATTCAGCTATTGTAGGTTGAATCAATCGCCATATGGCTGAAGATGAAGGAACCTATTTGTGTTTGTGAGGATTTGTGTGAATAGAGCTAGACGAAAAGCCTAGTCTGACTATCCCTGTTTGATTGCGAACTTGAATTGGGCTCTTAATGCCCTGATGGTCGTTCCCAACCTTTGTCTAGGTTGATAACCCAAAGAAATCATTTCTTGACTTGTCGACATTACCTCAGAAAAATTATGGGTATAAGAGGTGGTGCCCCAATAGGGTGGTAGTGAGTGTTGCTCACCTCTAGGGCATGGAAGCTGATAGGCTCAACTTCTGAATTGAAACTGATGAGTGGGATGTCACCCTATTCAGGATATTCTGGCTCAGCATTAATAGTGATCAGGTAATTGTTTATGATGTATTTGAGCTGTTGATGAAGGGTGGACGGGTCGGTTCCGGCCATATTAATCCACGGTATTCCCAAGAGTAGGTTGTATCCTGTAGTTATTTTGAGCACATGAAAGGATATGCAGAATATGTGGGGACCAATCTCCACAGGTAGTTTAATCTCTCCGATAGCATTTCGTCAGGATCCATCGAAATCTTTGATAATTGTATGACTGCTTCGGATCCTGTTGAGATTAATATTCATCTTCTCTAAAGTGGCATAAGGGAATATATTCAAGGAGGACCCTCCATGTATCAATACTCCTGCGACCACATATCCGGAGGACATAACCGCTACGTGCAATATCTTGTAATGACCCGTCCTGTCGGGAGGTATATCATCATCAGTGAATAATATCACATTGCTATTAAAAATGTGATCAACCAGGTGATGGAACTTTTCAACATCCACTGATTTTAGCAAAAGAGCTTCTTCTAAAACTCTTAGTAAGTCCTTCTTGTGATCCTCTGAGGAGAAAACCAAGTCCAGGATGGAAACCTGTTGTGGAGCTTCTTTCAAGCTTAAAACTACCTTGGCTTTATTGTGTCCCATAGTACTGAGGAATTCTTCAATCTTCTCCATGGAAAATTTCCCTTTTGATTTGATGGCGGGTTTCATCACCCGTTGGGGAAGATACAATGGATTCTCTTTCGATACTGCAGCAGTTATGTGGGATGTGGATCCTTCAACCTCTCCATAATTCCATAGAATTTTCTGTAGGCTGACAATAGGATATTGTGGTCTGAATGGCAAGATGACTGGCTCTGGTGCAGCCACTTTCAAAGAATTTTCAATACCCTTGAGCTGAAAAGGTTGAATTGTATGTGAGGGGGTAGCTGAATCTGTCTCAGAAGATATAACTGCTACGACTTCCTTCCACTTTGTAGGAAATATTTCCCCACTCTCTAGTAAAATAGTGTCATTGTCCGCCAGCTGCAGAACACGGCTATTAATTAGATTCTGAATAAAGTGGCGGAGTGCCCAACATTCTTCTGTGCCGTGACCGTGAGAATGGGAATGGTATTGGCACACTCCATTGAAATCAAACCGTCTTGAACGCGGGGTGATTGGAGGTAGCATAGCTGTGATTCTTCCTTCATTGATCAGCATCTGCAATATCTCTTCCATCAGTTGGCCTAAATAGGTAAACTCTCTTTTGTTGGCTAAGTCTCGACAGGCTTTGGCGTTTGCTCTTTTTCCAATTTTATCCTCTAGTGTTTCATTTTCTGGAGTACACGGTGGAGTGTTTATAATAAGAGGAAGGAGGCTAGCATGCTCTTGGATGAATAATTGACGTGTGACTTGGTGCTGATGGACCACCAATTCTGCTAATTGATTAACTTGCTTGTGCAGAGCCTTCATTTTCTGTTCCATCATAAACTAGAACTGTGCATAATCCCACTTGTTAGCACTATCCTTGCTGGTTTGGGAAGATCCACCAATGGAGTGGGAAGTCTGTCCACTACTCCAATTAATCATGTTAACCTCCTCTTCTTTGTGTTGAAGAAGAGGGTTATCTTGCACATGGGGTTGGTCAGGTTTAGTCACCACGATCTCACCATTGTTAATTAAATCCTTGATCTTGTGCTTCAAGGCCCAGCAATCCTGAGTATCATGGCCTGGAGCTCCAGTATGATAAGCACATTTTCGGCTAGCATTGAAACCCTTCCCACTCGGGTTGGCCGGTGGAAGAAGATGGGTAATTTTCTTTTGAGTTGTCAGTAGATTGAGAATATTCTCGAGAAAGTCCCCTAAGGGTGTGAATACTCGAGTGCGTCTAACTTCTCCACCTTTTGGCAATGGAGGGTTTGAAGACTAAGCTGGAAAAGGGGAGTAGTTTCTCCTCTGAATAGGCAAGCTTTGACTGCCTTTTTGCCCTTGTAATATCCAGGAAACATCCTCCTCTTTCTTCTTATGGACCCTCCAGGGGTTTTTGCCATAACTTCAAGTTTGGATGTGCTCAACTACAACTTTGAGAGCGGCAAGGACTTGAATCTTTCCTGACTTCAATCCCATCTCGGCCATTTCTCCATGTTTGATCATTTCGGAGAATGGTTTGCCAATGCCAGCTAAAACTCTCTCATAGAAGGGAGCTTCTTGAATATCTATAAAAGTCATTACCATTTCAGACTCAGTCATAGAGGGAATAACTTGAGCAGCCAGACACCTCCATCTTTGGGCATACTCTTTGAAAGAATCACTAGCTTGTTTCTTTACCTTAGTAATTTGGTACCGGTCAGGAGCCATTTGAGTTTGGAAACTATACTGACTAAGGAAAACATGAGCTAGTTCCTCCTAGCTATGAATTTTTGAGTTGTCCAGTCTGGTATACCATGATCTAGCTTCACCAATCAGACTCTTCTGAAATAGCTGCATTCTGAACTTTTCATCCTCGACATAAGACCCGAGTTCTCCAATGAATACTTTCAAATTTGTGTAGGGATCTCCCAATCCATCATACTTTTCAAAATCGGGAGTCCTTAACTTCTATGGATAATGTACCCAGGGAATATACAAAGGTTTGCATATGAATTACTCCCATATGTTCCAATTCCTTTGATAGACCGAATGGTCTCTTCCATTTGTAGGACCTTTTTCCTGATATCACCGGTGTCTGGATCTTCTTTGAGATGGGTGGTTTCAGGGGTTTTGCTAGTTTTGTCCAACTGAGATTCGGGTACATGAATTTCTTTGTCCGGTCCCTGAGTTCCTCCATGTGCAAAGGATTCTGTATGTATGGGCTTTTATGGACCTTGAGTGGATTTGTGTAGTTCTTTAAGCAGAACAACCAACTCTGTAATTTGGTAACTTAATCCTTTGAACTCCTCACGAGAGACAGGAGTAGGATTAGACTGGCCAGGTGTAGCCATACTTGGCTCTAGGCTCGTTGCCTTATTAGATTTTGAACGTGTTACTGGACCAATTATTTCCCTATAAAAAGACTTATGTAGTTTAGTCTTATTGGATGTAGAAATATTATGTAATGTGTTCATTTAGGAGTATCGTCCTGTGAAACGGATGTCAGTTAACAAGATAGCATGTCAGGTTTTTATATAAAGGGAATACATGTACACATTTTCCTTATATTTTTCATTACATTGAGATTGACATGGAAATGAAATTACAAGTAATTGAATTTACAAGTAATTAAAATGGGAAAGTATGAAGAGATTTTCCTCTGCGTTTGGTTTATCAGAGGATGGCCTATATTAGCCTACTCTCGCGGCTTTTTGGCATGAAGGTTCCCAGATCATCGTAATTTACTTGACGGGAAGTTAATCCGGTCTTTCAACTGGAGCGAATATGGGTGGTGCCTTTTCTGAGCCTCGTTGGAATTAATCATCCTATGAGTCATGTAATCAAACACCGACAAGATAACCTCCTGGTGGAGGAACCACACGACATACATTCACATACAGCGTGTCTCACTATATAGAAATGATGACATGTGTGAAGCACTAATATCACAAGCAGATATGGTGTGAAGCACTAGGTGCAATAAGTAAATGTATTCGTACACATTCAAATGTAATTGCAACATCCACACACAAGCAGATAATGGTTTTGAAAAGTTTGTAATAGCGACTTAAGCCCTCTTAGTGGATGTCCCCAGCAGAGTCGTCACCTGTCGACGTCGGGATTTTTATTTGTCCCTTTTCTGTTCTTGTCTTTCGGTGTTCTCATGTTAGGTGAGATTTGTATGAAAAAACAGGTTATGAAAAGCTCCGACATGTATATGTCGACGACTGGGACTTGTAAGAGTCGTCAGTTGGTATTTTTAAATGGTTGCACCAACTTAACCGAGAAAAGGTTTACACATTGACCTAGTGATGTGACACTATTTAATTGGACTATGAAACCGAGATTCGTTAGGGTCCGGGGGCTTAATTATGCAGAGGGAATATGTTAGGCAGCCCACGACATCTGTGTTACCACGGTGACAACCAATTTTCAATTTAAACCATTATCTGAATATGTGTGTGTGTGTGTGTATAGATTAATGTGCAATTATCTGGAAGTAGTGTTATGCCTCATTTGCACCTATATACAAAGGGTTTGAATTTTTGTATAAAAGTTCAATTTTAACAAGATATAGCAATGACGTTTTGTAAAAGAGGTTTTTTCAAACCCTTATGCTCAATAGTAATTGTGGCCTTTGATACTTCAATTTTATTATGTGTTCAGCTTGATTGCTTTTATTTTCGAGATACGAAGCATCTTCGAGAAAATAAGATAAAAAGGCAGTGCCGAACTCCTTGTGCACATGATAGCCTTCTAAGGAAATTTAAACACCGTGAATAATTTACAAGCCATATACAGTTGAAAATGTCCATCATGGGAACCGAATCTAGATTCAGTAGACTGAATCTATGATCACATGATTCCTAGGCTCACATGATGTAGCAGTTTGTATGAAAGATGTAAAGAGTTGTATATATATAAAGGCTGTATATATATATATATAAACGATCAACCGTCTCGAAGTAAACTCCAAGCGGGACGAAATGTAAATGAAAGCAATAAATGGCCACGAAGTGAACTCCGGGCCAGACATGAATGTAAATATATATATATATATATATATATATATATTTAAAAGTGATAAACGCACTGGATATAAATCGATCCAAGCTCGGTTCGTTAATTCGAATTCAAATATATATATATATATATATATAAGTAATAAAAACCACGGACCGACACCCCGAGCATATGTAGACACTCGAAATTTTCTGCACACCTGTTACTAACATTGCAGGAGGGTGGATTCATCTTTCGGAGATAACCCTGGAAGATAGCTCACATCTATTCCGGATAATACCAGAAGTTCAGCCTTAACCCCGGAACACACACCGGGAGTATCAATTTTAACCTCGAAGATAACCCCAAGTTTCATCCTTGGAGATAACCCCAAGGAATGTTGTTGTAGTTCTGGCAATAACTTCAGAAATGCTTATTTTAAATGCATATGATCAGATTCAATCTCAGACCTCCTGCTGAGGCACTTATACCAGAGACCCGGAGCTAACACCAGGAAGACAGGCACACTTACAGATGACCTTGCGGAATTCAAACACTTGCAACGTCTGCTATCAGCCCAAACCGGAGATAATCCCGATGAGGAGTCAAATCATCATCTTGCCACCTCAACCCCCGTGCACTGTCTCAATATTTCATACATACATTTCTACACAACACTGTGCCACATAAGCCAAAGAGTTCCAATCCCGAGTGACTATTACGCGTGGCAGCACACCGGATAGAATTTGAAGCTTGAAGACCATGGGCACGGTCCCCTCTTCTTGACTTCGTACAACCTCTAATCCCATGTCATTGCGTAACTCTAGACAAGAGCGGTCTGAAGATGGTCTTGTACACCTCGTTCGGATGCTCGGATTGAAGTTTTGCAAGTTCTAGCGGACATCACAGTGCACGAGTGCAAGTACTTTGAGATGGCGGGACCCGCGGAGCCCGAGGCACCCCAGGCAGCTGCAGGTGCATCTGCGGCTGCCACAGGTACACCTGCGGCTCCCTCTTCTATAAATAGAGGGCTTGGGGTGGCCATATTAAAAAAAAAAAAAAGCGAGGAAACAATGTCCAATTTGCTCTGTACACACCTCATATATAACTATATTTTTACCGGCGGGAGCTGAGTGTTTATCCATCTAGAGTCATAGAAGCCTGCTTTGGCAGCCCACTGTAAGCCTTCTCACACTCTATAAAGCCTTTCTCTTTATCTTTGCACACAATATTCTTCACATTGAGAGTCGTGTTGTGTGCGTATGCCGGGACTTCGGTCCATCGTTTTAATTTTTATCTGTATATATATACTTATATATGTATATATTTATATATGGACTAACATTATCGAGTTATGCCTCGATTGAGCCTGAACTTATGTCCGGAGCATTTACTTGCTTTCTATATATATATATATATATATATATATATATATATATATATATATATATATATACACACACTTATATATATAATGTTGTGGGACTTTTATGCGATGAGCCTATATTTTATATCAGGAGCGTTTACTTGCTTATATAAATATATATATATATATATAAACTATTGTCGACTACCTGATGAGCCCGGATTTTACATCCGGAGAGCGTTTTATATATATATATATATATATATATATATATATACATTCTGTCAGCACGGAGTTTACTTTAAGGCATTTTCTTGCTTTATTTACATTTAGTCCCACACAGAGTTTACTTCGTGGCGGTTGATCATCTTTTACTGAGTTTATTTACATTTCGATCCCCCGGAGGTGTTTTCGTGGTGGTTGATCATGTCATATATATATATATATATATATATATATATATATATATATATATATATATATATATATATATATATATATATATTTACATTTTTGATCTCCCATGGAGGTGCTTCGTGGTGTTTGATCATATACGTATATATATTTCTGACTTTTTTATATATATAAGCGCCATCGCTTTTCATATAAACTGAGGCATCATGTGATCCTAGGAATCATGTGATCACAGATTCAGTCTACTGAATCTAGATTTGGTTCCCGTGATAGACATTTTCAGCTGTAAGCAGCTTGTACATTATTTATGATGTCTGAATTTCCTTGGATGGCTATCATGCCCATGAGAAGTTCGGCACTGCTGTATATTATTTTCTCAAAGATGCCTCGCATCTTGAAAATAAAAGCAAACAAGCCGAACATTTAATAATAAAATGGAAGTATAAAAAGTTCTCAATTCCTATTGAGCACAGGGTTTGAAAAATCTCTTTTATAAAACATCGTTGCTATATCTTGCTTAAAACTGATTTTTTGTATAAATTCAAATCCTTTGTATATAGATGCGAACGAGGCCTCACACTACTTCCAAATAATTGCACATTGATCCACACACACACACACACACATTCATATAACAATTTCTTGAAAAATGGCGGTCACCGTGGCAACACGGATGTCGAGGGGTGCCTAACACCTTCCCTCCGCATAATCAATCCCCCGAACCCAAATGAATCATAGTTTCATAGACCCGTTTAGCAGTGTTACATTATTGGGTCAATGTGCAAACCTTTGTCAGTTGCATTGGTGCAACTAGTTCAAAACACCAACTGCGACTCTTAAAGTCAAATCGTCGACATTATACATGTCGAAACTTTTTCACTTGTTTTTTCAAACAAATCTCACCTACCATGAGAACACCAAAGAACAAGTAACGAAAAGGGACACATAAAAATCCCTACGTCAACAGGTGGCGACTCTGCTGGGGACTTCAGTAAGAGGGCTTAAGCCGCAATTACAAGCTTTTCAAAACTGTTATATGCTTGTGTGTGAATGTTGCATTTACATTTATGATGAATGTGTACGAATGCATTTTACTTACTACACTGCAAAATATCTATCTGTGATATTAGTGCTTCGCACGTGTAATCATTTTCATAAACGGTGAGACACGTTGTATGTGAATGTTTGTTGTGCGGTTCCTCCACCAGGAGGCTATCCTCTCGGTGTTTGATTACTAGACTCGTAGGGAGACTAATTCCAACGAGGCTCAGGAAAGGCACCACCCATATTCCCTCCAGTTGAAAGACCAGATTAACTTCCCGTCAAGTAGATTGCGATGATCTGAGGACCTTCATGCCAAATAGCCGCGAGAGTAACCCTAAGATAAGTCAACCTCTGATAAACCAAATGCGGAGGAAAGTCTCTTCATGCTTTCCATTTTTTCTATTACTTATAAAAGCATTTACTTGTAATTTTATTCCATATTCATCTTTATTTAATGGAAAATATGAAGAATATTTGTGCATACATGATATATTATTAAATAACGCCCATTTTTGCAGGATGATATTCCTAAAATGGACACATAATAGCATTTACATTATCCCTAAGACTAAACTACATAAGTCTTTTGTAGGGAAACAATTGGGCCTGTTACCCGCTCAAAATCCAAAAAGGTCACAAGCCTACAGCAAATCTTGTCTTCTTCTGACCAGTCTAATGTCGTTTCTCGAAAAGAATTTGACAGATTTAGTAAACAAATTACAGATTTGGCTATCCTGCTAAAGGAATTGCATCAGTCTACTCAAGGTACAAAGATACCCATACATACAGAACCCTCTACACAAGGAGGGACACAAGGTTTGGATAAAACAAATCCAGAACCTCAGTTGGATACGACCAACAAAGACCCTGAAAGCACCCATCTTAAAGGAGATCCAAACACCGGTGATATCAGGAAGAAGGTCCTTCAAATGGAAGAAACTGTCAGTGCTCTCAAAGGGATTGGAACACATTGAAGTGTTTCATATGCTGACCTTTGTATATTCCCTAGTGTTCATTATCTAGAGAAATTCAAAACCCCTGACTTTGAAAAATAAGATGGGTTAGGGGATCCTTACACACATTTGAAGGTATTCATTGGAGAACTTGGATCTTATGTGGAAAATGAGAAGCTCAGAATGTAGCTGTTCCAGAAGAGTTTGACTGGAGAAGCTCATTCATGGTATACCAGATTAGACAACTCAAAGATCCATAGCTGGGAAGAGCTAGCTCACGCCTTCCTCACTCAATACAGTTTTAAATCTCAGATGACTTCTGACCGGTACCAGATTACCAAGGTCAAGAAAGAGTCTAATGAGTCTTTGAGAGAGTATGCTCAAAGGTGGAGGCGCCTTACTGCTCAAGTTATTCCTTACATGACGGAATCAGAAATGTTTATGACTTTCATAGACATATAGGAAGCTCCTTTCTATGAGAGAGTCTTAGCTGGTATTGGAAAATCATTCTCTGAAATGATCACACACGGAGAGATGGCTGAGATGGGATTGAAGTCCAGTAAGATTCAAGACCTAGCCGCTATTAAAGAAGTTGTTGAGCACATCCAGTCCGGATCTTATGGAAACAACCCCCGGAGGGTCCATAAAAAGAAAGAGGAGGATGTTTCCTTGATACTACAAGGTTAAAAAGACAGTCCGAACATGCCTATACAGAGGAGAAACTACTCCCCTTTTCAAGCACAATCTTCAAACCCTCTATTTCCTAAAGGTGGAGATATAAAGTGCCCTCGAATGTTCACACCCTTAGGGGACTCGCTCGAGAATATTCTTGCCCTTCTAACTACTCAGAAGAAAATCACACATCTTCTTCCACCAGCCAACCCTAATTGGAGGGGTTTCAATGCTACTTGGAAGTGTGCTTATCATGCTGGAGCATGTAGACATGATACTGAAGATTGTTGGGCCTTGAAACATAAGATCCAAGATTTGATAGACAATGGTGAGATCGTGGTCACCAAACCAGATCAACCTCATATGCAAGACAACCTTCTTCTTTAACACAAAGAAGAAGAGGTCAACATGATTAGTTGGAGCATTGGACAGAGTTCCAATTTTAACGATGAATCATCCCAGACCATCAAAGATGGTGTTGACAAATTGGATTATGCAAAGTTCTAATTTACTATAGAACGAAAGATGAAATCTCTTTGCAAGCAAATGGAATAACTGGCAGAACTAGTGACTCATCATTATCAAGTCACACGACAGTTAGTCAGCTAGGAGCATGTCTATATCCTTGCTTTTGTTATGAATGCTCCACTATCACCTTCAGAAAGCAAAGCTATGGAGGATAAGGTTGCAAAAAGAGCAAATGCTAAAGCCCGTCGAGATTTTGCCAATCAAAGGGAATTTACATACCTGGGCCAACCTATGGAGGAGATATTTCAGATGCTAATCAACGAAGGAAGAATTACCTCCCTTCTACCTCCAATCAATCCCCATTCAAGACGGTTTAACTCTGATGGAGTTTGTCAATATCATTCACATTCTCACGGTCATAGTACAAAAGAATGATGGGCACTCCGCCACCTTATTCAAAATCTAATTGATAGTGGTGTCGTGCAACTGACAGACGATGACACTATGCTACTTGAGAGTGGGAATACATGTCCTACCAAATGTAAGGGATCAGTAGCAGTTATATCCACTGAGGATGATAGGACTGTCAAACAATTTCCCATACAAGCAATTCAACTCAAAGGAGCTGACAATCCTTTAAAAGTGGTTGCACCAGAGCCAATTTTTTTACCATTCGGACCACAATATCCTATTGTCAGCTTACACAAAGTCCCATGGAATTATGGGGAAGTTGAAGGATCCACATCTCATACTACTACTACAGTGTCGAAGGAAAATCCACTGTATCTTCCTCAGCGGGTTATGAATCCCACCTTCAAAGGAAAGAGGAAGATTCCCATGGAGAAGATTGAAAAATTCCTCCGCACTATGGGCCATAATGAAGCCAAGGTGGTTCTAAGCTTAAGAGAAACTCCACATCAGATCTCAATACTGGACTTGGTTTTCTCTTCCGAGGAACACAGGAAGATTTTATTAAAGGTTTTGGAAGAAGCCTACTTGCCAAAATCAGTGGATGCGGAAAAATTTCAACATTTGGTTGATCATATTTTCAACAACAATGTGATATCCTTCACTGATGACGACATACCGCCTGAAGGAAGGGTTATTGCAAGCCATTACACATCACAGTTTTGTCCTCCGAATATATGTTAGCTAGAGTTTTGATAGATGGAGATCCGTCTCTAAATATTTGTCCTTATGCCACCTTGATGAAGATGAATGTCAATCTCAAAAGGATTCGAAGCAACCATACGGTTATCAAAGCTTTTAATGGATCCTGATGAAATTATGTCGGAGAGATTGAGCTACCAATTGAGATTGGTCCAAATATATTCAATATATCCTTCCATGTCCTCAAGATAGATTCAGGATACAACCTGCTATTTTGGAGACCATAGATCCACATGGCTGGAGTCGTCCCTTCTACACTATATACACAACTCAAATACATTGTCAATAATAGCCTAGTCACTGTCAACGCTGAACCGGAATGTCCTGAACAAGGAGATCTACCTATCATCAACTTCAATTCAGAAGTTGAGCCGGTCAGTTTTCATACTTTGGAAGTGAGTAACACACAATACCATCCTATTGGAACACCAATTCCCATACCCAAGATTTCTGTCGAGGTTATGTCACCCACTCAAGAAATGATGTCATTAGATCATCAGCCTTGACAAGGGCTTGGTACAAATCAGCAGGGTATTAAGCACCCTATTCAAGTGTCCAATCAAACTAGGACATCTGGACTAGGCTATTCTGCCAGTTCCAATCATAGGAATCCTCATAAGCACAAGCAGGTACCTCAAGCTTCTGCCACACGACGATTTTCTCTACCTGCACCGCAAGAGCAGATACAGTTTCCGGTAAAGGTACTAACCCATGTTATGCCTATGCTGTTTCCAAAACCAGTACCATTCAAAGAAAAAGAAGTCCTAGTTCTTGATCTTGAAGTGAAAGAAAGGTAGCAAAAATGTAAACATGGCATCTCCTTAATGATGTCAGGCATACGCATCATTGTCCATGATGAACATACAAACAGATACACCCCATACGATGATTGCCCAGATGTTATGGTTATCATTTGGGAAAAGGAGGAAAATGACAACCCATCCATCATTACAGTCCATCAAGACTTTACCCTCGACAATTGGAGCAACACTCCATGCATTGGTCGACGAGGGTAAAACGGGAAGAAATCCCGCTCCCCTGTAGATAACTTTAATTGCTTACTTTTCTATACAGTATTAGCAATTATTTTATCAGTACATGCTTACACTTTTGTATGATTAAATAGTTTCATATATTAAGTGAAAGCATATTTTGTTTTAGGACTCTGAATTTAGATGTGCATGTACTTGCTGATGAGGTGCCTTTTCTCCATAAGTACTGTAACTTGGATGCAAAGTTGAACTCAGACTTATTGGAAATATAAGAGGACATTCAGACATCTCAGGAGATTAAGGAATGGGTCACAGACAAACCTAAACCCAAACTTGATCAAACCACTTCTTTCAATCTTGGAACCTTAGAAAGCCCTAAGCTAATCAAGATTGGTTCAGACCTAACCCCAAACCAACGGAATGACATGGTTGCGCTATTAACCCAATTCTAGGATGTGTTTTCATGGTCTCATGAAGACATGGTGGGTTTGTCCACTGACATTGTCCTTCATCGCTTTCCCATTTAAAAGGGATTTAAACCAGCCAGGCAGAAGCTCAAGCGATTGAAACCTGAGTGGAGTTTAAAGGTGAAAGAGGAAATTGTGAAACAATTTCAAGCTGGCATTATCATGGTGTCTACATATCCGGAATGGATATCCAACATTGTTCCCGTGCCTAAACCAGGAGGAATAGTGCGAGTTCGCATGGATTATTGGGATCTAAACGAAGCTTGCCTTAAAGATAGCTTTCCAATGCCCTTTATCCATATTCTCATTAATAATACTGCTCAATATGACATGTACTCCTTTGTTGATTGCTTTACGGGGTACCATCAAATTAAGGTTGCTGAGGAAGACCATGAGAAAACTGCTTTCATCATGCCTTGGGGAACATTCTGTTACAGACGGTTGTCATTCGGCAACCTACTAGTGAGCCATGATGGCTCTCTTCCACGATTTAATGCACAAAGAGATGGAGATCTACGTGGATGACATCATTTTCAAGTCCTGAATGGAGGAAGACCACTTAGACCATCTCAAAAATCTCTTCAACAGGTTGTGTAAGTACAACTTGAAGTTGAATCCAGTCAAGTGCGCCTTTGGTATCAAATCAGGCAAGTTGCTAGGTTTTCTAGTCAGCCACAAAGGGATTGAGCTGGATCCCACCAAAATCCAGGCCATCAAGGAAATGCCCATTCCTCAGATAGAGAAGGAAATACGGGGACTTTTGGGAAGAATCAACTTCATTAGCAGGTTTATTTCTCAACTCACAGCAACCTGTGAGCCCATCTTCAAGTTTTTAAGGAAGAACTCCTCCATGAAATGGAACGATGAGTGTAAAAAAGCCTTCCTTATAATCAAAGAGCAGCTGGTTAACGCTCCTATTTTGGTACCACCCAGGGATGATGTTCCTCTATTCATGTACCTACCCATTAATGACAATGACATGGGCTTTATGCTGGGGCAAAAAGACGATAGAGGCCAAGAACGAGCTATCTATTACCATAACAAAAGATTCAGCAGCATTGAACAAAAGTACACTTTGATTGAGAAGACTTGTTATGCTTTAGCATGGGCTTCCATGAGGTTACAACATTACCTCCATGGTCACACAACCCATCTCATATCCTGCGTGCATCCTCTCAAATATGTGTTCAGTAAGCCCATACTCAATTGTCGGCTGTCCAGATGACAGTTGATCCTCTAATAATTTGATATCGTCTGTATGACGCAAAAGTTTATCAAAGGTCAAGGAATTGCGGATCAACTGGCCGCCGCACCTGCAGGGGATTACAAACCCTTCGAAACATATTTCCCCGATAAAGGGGTAATTGCAGTTCAGCAACACCATCAGTACGATGCATGTCATACATGGAAAATGTATTTCGATGGAGCTATTAACACAGAAGGCTCTGAAGCTGGAGTAGTTCTAGTATCCGGTACGGGGGAGCATTATCCCGTCGCTGTCAAATTATAGTTTGTCAGCACCAACAACACAGCTGAGTATGAAGGCTATATCATGGGGCTAAAACATGCACGTTCAATGGGCATCAGGCGGTTAACTGTCTTTGGGGATTCCGAATTGGTAATCAAACAATCCACGGGAATCTATCAAACTAAGGAACTACATTTGCTGCCTTACCATCGACAAGTTTTACAGATGGCTTTAGAGTTCGAAGAAATCTTCTTTCTACACATTCCTCGTAATAGGAATGATTTTGCGGATGCACTAGCAACACTGGCCTCCTTGATTCATATACCTGACAAGGAAAACATGCCAAGCATCACATTTGGCCTGCAAAAGGCCCCAACCTATAGGAACTATGTTGGAGAACTATCAGATGAGCTACCTCCCATCCAAAACCCTTGGTATCAGCATATCAAGGAGTACCTGCAAGATGGATCTAGACCCACTGAGGCTAGCCTGACTGAAAAGAGGCGGATCCATCGACTTGCTATGAAATTCTACTTGAGCGGAGATGCACTCTATAAAAGAGATGCATGATTAGGTCTCCTCAGATGTTAGAGTTAGAAAGAAAGAACTCAAAAGAGGAAAAAGAGGATAAGAAGATAGTTGCAGAGAAAAATTTAGAGAGAATTGGGAGAAGTCTAGACAATTTGAGAAAATAATTGGGGAAAAGAAAGCTTGATAATCAAAGGATAACTATAATCTTCTAAAAATAAGGTATCATATTATTCTTTTATTTTGTAGTTTTATTCTTTTCCAAAATTCCCTGTAAAACTTTGTGGGAGATGAATTAGATGTTATATATAGCTTTACATG
Organism: Panax quinquefolius; assembly: GCA_020205615.1. Classification (NCBI taxonomy): domain Eukaryota; kingdom Viridiplantae; phylum Streptophyta; class Magnoliopsida; order Apiales; family Araliaceae; genus Panax; species Panax quinquefolius. The sequence continues at coordinate 64,131,180 of CM035153.1, forward strand.
ATAAATTGGTTGTTATAAAGTTGTTTTCATAAGTTTATAGATGAATTAATTCATGTTATGTAATTATTTATGAATAAAACCATATTACAGTGAATTGGTATGAATATATATATATATATATGATTATAGCTTAGTTTAATGTAAAATTGAGGTTTGATTCGTTGTTTAATATATATATTGACTATTGAATTCGAAAGAGGATGAATAAACATAAGCATAGTATGTTGAATTAACTGTTTTGGTTGAAAAACAAAATCATAGTGATGATTTTCACTGAAACTTTCAAAAAGTGAAGTTTTAGCAAAAATAATGAAAATTAATGGTTGTAATTTGGATGTTTATGTTATTTAGATGGCTAGAAACACGTTAAAACATTATATTATGTTTCTGTAAACCTATTACACCTTAGATAGGTTGGTATGGCTGTTAGAAAGGAGTTTGGAGGCCTAATTTGGTTTTCCGTAGTGTTCTAGAGCATAAAATCAAAAAACGCAAAAGGGACCACCGCCGCGGTAGGCCCCCCAGTACAAAAACCCCTGCCCCAAAGGGGGGGTAGTCTGTTAAGCCGAATTTGGAAAAAAAATACTGATAGGACATGTTTTACTAAAACATCCATAACATTTTCATACGAACTCTGATTGAGGTGATTCAAGATGATCCGGAACGAGAACGAATAGACAAACAACTTTTGTTATTTAAGTGTTTTAATTTGAGGTTTTTAGGAAGGGTAAAAATAGTCATCTTTGAGACTATTACGTATTCAGAGGCGATTGAAGGGCGTCGAACGAGCACATACGCAAGTATAGTGCTTCCGAAGATGGAATATGTTATCTAAGTGATGTAACATGAAAATGCATGATATTATACATGACATATAAAATTTCCTTTCTCATAATAGAAAGCATTGGCATGACTTAGTATGTGTTTTGAAAAGAAACTTAAAGATTTTGAAGAAAAAACAAACCTTTTGGAAACTTATGTTCTATAAGTTTTGAACTTAGTGGTTTATATACATGATTGAGTTCAAATATAAATAAGCATGATATGGAGTTTATAGTGTCTTGTTCATGATAAAACTTATTAGACCTTGTGTTAGAAAAGTTTTCAAGAGAAACTTGATATAATAGAACTAAGGTGCATAAATGCTACATGAGGTAGGTTTTGAATTTGAGAAAACGTTATCATGACTTAGTTACTTATGATAAGAGTTTTTAAAAGTTTTCTTATTTGTGCTATACTACATCATTAATGATAAAATGATTTCAAAGACAAACTCCATTATCTTTTGTAAACTAAGTATTAAAACATGAATGATATGTGCACTCAACTAGTCAAGCATGACATAAGTTATTAAGCATGTTTTAAAAGTATGAACTATGCTATGTCCATGTAAATGAGATAGATACATATGAGCATGCTATTAGAGGCTTATTAGTACAAATATATGGTTTAAAAGCTTATAACATCAAATCTTGTTAAAGAAAGTTTTTAAGCCTTATTGATTGAAATAAATCATTATGGAGCTAAGTAATTTGAATGTGAACTTTAAAATAGATCACAACCTATTTTATGTCAAGTACGGATGGTTAAGGTATACTTATACATGCCTAGCTATTCTACGAGTATGATGAGAAAGTGAAATGAAGGTTTTACAAACCTAGTTAGAAAACAATGTAACGTTACTATTATATTAAGAATGTATGAAATATATGACTAATGAATGTGAATCTATGATTATATAACTGTGTAAGAATACACGAAGTGCAGATAAGCGTTAAGCAGTTAAGTCGTAGTTCATAAACTACGAATCAGGTAAGTTTTTAGTTCCTATTTGCTATGTGAACTTGATGATTAAGTGTTTTAAATCTTTATTGCAGAGAGCATAATGTGTTATATATATGTTAAAAGTATGAAATGTTAAAGTCAATTTATGACTATGTTGATTGATTAAAGCATGCTGATTAAGTAAGGACTCAATCTTTATACTTGTTATACGAACTGTAGCATGTATGTTATATGCTGAGCATGTTATTATGTGCTATATGATGCATGAAAACTGTTAGATTTTGTTGGGCTGTCGAGCTCAACCTTGCAAATAACCACTTTTGCAAGTTCAAGATTTAAGGTAAAGTTATGTGTTACTTGAAAGACATGAATCAGATGTGATACTTGAAGATTTATACACTTTGGTTGTGTTATTATTATTTGAACCATGTTTAAGGTTCCGAATAATGTATTAATGTTGAATTATAATATCATTTTGCAATGTAAACTATTGTAGTATTAAAATGATTCTAAAATATTTAGATGTAAAGGTTGAAGGTTTTGGGAACGAGGATAGTTTGTAATAGAAAATTTTTATTATTCCGTAAATTTTAATGGTTGTATAATTGTTTAATGATGTAAAATTAGAGGTTGAATATATTATTACCGACCGAAGTCGAGAATTAAGTTGTATGAATTTTGGGGTCGTTACAGTTGGTATCAAAGTTGTAGGTTATAAACCTTAGGTAAGAGTATCCTAGGCTATAACCTTAGAAAATAAAGGAGAAGATGATAAAGAAGTTAAGAATCAAAAAGTTATATTTAAGTATTAGACAGTTGTCCTCTTTAATAGTTGAAGTATGGTATCTGGGCTAAACGATTCCTTCATAGAGCGGAGGTATATACGAACTAGCAACTCGAAACCTAGTTTGTTGGTTGTTTGTGGGAAACCACTCAGTGTACCATATTGAAACTATGAGAGACTCGATGTGTACCAAGTATAGAAATGGATACGTATGATGAAAATGTGGAACTTAAATGAAATGTTGAGCAATGTAAATGAAGTTAGAAATTCTTAAAGGAAGAATTGTTATATAAATAAGAGAATTCAAAGAAGAATCTTGAAAAGATATAAAGATAAGAAATGGGAGTTGCCTAACTCAAATAGCCAAGATAACGAATAATGATGAACAAACAAAGTCTATAAGATTAAAAGCATAAACAAAATCGTAAATGATGAAAAAGGAAAGGAAGAGGACCGTAAAACAAAATAATCACGAGTGAAGAAAAGAATTTTAAGGGAGATGATTATAAAATAAGATCACGATGTGATCTATTTAAGTTATAAAAGAAATATGGTCTATAATGTTTGAATAATTATAGCTTGATGCTATGAAGATAATGTACTATGATATAGTACGAGATAAACTCACGAGGAGTTATAGATAATGTGATACGAGGAATTCGTATTGAGCAAGTTATGAGCAAGATAAAGTTAGGTGGGATTTCAATTGAGGACTCATGTGATGGCTGAGTTGTGCAAACCTTTGTATGGGCGAGGGTTTTGTGCTTGCACTCAGTTTATCATATTGATAATCATTGGAATGTCGGTGTCTCTCTATCAATGTATATGGGGTGAAAAGGTGATTCTTTTCTCATGTGTATATTTGATAGGTAGAAACTATTATGATTAGTCAGATATTATTAGGATTAGGTTCGATTCTTAAAACTAAAGCATATGGTAAGTTCGTGACTCATAATAATATGGTATGTTTTGAACCCCTCGGCGAATGGACGCATATGGTCTGACTAGGATAAGTTCTTAAACTCATATTATTGTGGCAAGTTCCTGAACTTCCAATGTGCGGTAAGTTTGATAAACTATACTGGGGATATAGGAGGACTGTATGTTGAAATACAAGAATATTTAGTGTGAAGATTGAAATTGATGGAGAAAATTAGATATTCCAAATCTTCTAGCTTTTCTAGATTTTCAAAATTTATTGACTTCGTACAGATGGTTATATTTATGATTTTTGGAAAAAAAAAATGTTGGGTCACACTAGTGAACCAAAGAATTTTTAAAATAGTGATATTATTCGCGTATCTATGATGTTTGTTTCGGCTAGAGAAAAAAATGATTTTTAAAATTTCAAAATATATTTTAACTATATGTATCGTGTGATATGATAAACGATGGAGTCATCAATGCAAGGGAACCTGGTGTTGGATGTGATCATATGATCATGACCATTTATGGTGAGATGTAGTATATGTGATGTCATAATCATGACGCCATAAAAATATTTTTGAGATTTCTATATATATATATATATATATATATATATATATATATATATATGTATATGTATATTTCAATTGATGTCCGAATTATTGTAGAAGTCTATGCTATTTGATTCAGCTAGACGAATATTGAAATATGTTCATGAAATTGAAGTGTATCTTGAGAAGTTATGCCAAACCAAATTGTTTTGGTGCGGATTCACATGTTGAAAAGATGAGATGGACAACCCTTTTATAGGAGATTACGCGGAAGCATTTAGATGTTTGTGCACAATACATGGTACGAAGGGCTGATCACCCTAAGTACGGGGAGTCCCTACAGTATTACTATTAAGGTTAAAGTTGAAAGATTACTTGTAACCAAGAACATAGTTCGTGGTCTTGTGACCCTCAGCTACATCTCTAAAAATTGAGAAGAACAACCCTATTATGGGGGAATTATTTTTACATGATGCGTTTAGATGTTTGTGCACAATACATCGTACGAAGGACTTAACACCCTAAGTACGGGAGTCTATATAGTCTAATGACTATTAAGGTTTAAGTTGAAAGAGAACTTATAACCGTGGACGTAGTTCAAGGTCTTATGACCCCTCAGCATGATTTGGAATCTTTTAAATTCCTGAGTTATTCATACTGCTTCCCAATTATTAAGCAATTGTGGAAGATTCTTACTATTCTAAAAGGCGAATGTGGTAAGGATGATATTCCTTAGAAAGAAGTAAGTCGTAGAATGCGACATTGAATGATGAATATATTAATAAGTGAGAAAAGAAATTTTAAAATGAGAAGGAGATGAGTTATCGAAGAATAATGTAAAACTTTTAATAGAAAAGTTTAATAATTGTAGAAAGATTTTTGTGAAAAAGAAAGTGGTTACAGAATCCAATGACTAAATAAACGTAAAATCTATTTTGATAGATTGAATGAATAAAGATTAATAAATAAATTTTCAAGGACGAAATTCGTAGAAGAAGGGGTGAATGTAATGTCCTGAGAGTTTGAGAATCTAGTATATGGTAATGATCCTTAGAGAAAGATAATAAACGTGCCAAAGAATATGTGATACTCAAATATAATTGAGTCTAAGTAAAGGCTATGAAATAAAACTTATAAGAATTTATTATCAAGAATGGTGGGAGTATGAAATATAAAACCTATATTAAGGTAATGTGTTGAAGTTATTCAATGAAGAGATTTGATGAAAACCTGAGTAAGGTAGGGTTTCGGTGATTCCGAGGATGAAATCCTTATAAGGGGGGAAAGATGTGACAACCCGAATTTTTATAAGTTATTAAAATAGGAATTTAATTATTAAAATTCTTATTATGAGATGTTTTGAGTTTGAGTATGTATATATACATGCTATATATTTTCAAATATGTGATCTGGCATGAAGAGAAATATATATTCATATATTGGGAAAGTTAGGTTTAATAGTTAAGTTAACTATTGGAGAAATTAAATAAATTTTGTAATTAATTTTAAATATTTATTGAGTTAAATAAATATTTTAAATAATTTATTTATTGAGAAAAAAATAAATAATTTATGGAATTGTGATGCAAGAATTTAAATAAGTTAAGGGAGGTTAATTCAGTTTTTGGCCAAACAAGGCCTAATGAACGTTAAGTCTTTAATTTAAATCTGTTTTACCAAACAAGGTGTAAGATTTAATGGGTTAATTTTTAGTTAGTTAGCCAAACAAGCCTTATAGCTTTTGAGTTTAAAAAAAACTGATGTCAGTTAAAATTATATTTATATTGTATAATTATATATATATATATATATATATAGGATTACCTATACGTTATATTGTTAGTACGTAAGGTTAGAGTTAGAAAGAAAGAACTCAGAAGAGGAAAAAGAGGAGAAGAAGATAGTTGCAGAGAAAAATTTAGAAAGAATTGGGAGAAGTCTAGAGAATTTGAGAAAAGAATTGGGAAAAAGAAAGCTTGATAATCAAAGGATAACCATCATCTTCTAAAACTAAGGTATCATATTATTCTTTTATTTTTTAGTTTTATTCTTTTCCAAAATTCTCTCTAAAACTTTGTGGGAGATGAATTAGTTGTTATATATAGTTTTACATGATAAATTGGTTGTTATAAAGTTGTTTTCATAAGTTTATAGATTAATTAATTCATGTTATGTAATTATTTGTGAATAAAACCTATTACAGTGAATTGGTATGAATATATATATATATATATATATATATATATAATTATGGCTTAGTTTAAAGTAAAATTGAGGTTTGATTAGTTGTTTAATATATATTGACTATTGAATTCGAAAGAGGATGAATAAACATAAGCATAGTATGTTGAATTAACTGTTTTCGTTGAAAAACAAAATCATAGTGATGATTTTCACTGAAACATTCAAAAAGTGAAGTTTTAGAAAAAATAGTGAAAATTAATGGTTGAAATTTGGATGTTTATGTTGTTTAGATGGCTAGAAATGCGTTAGAAAATATTAGATTATGTTTCTGTAAACCTATTACACCTTAGATAGGTTGGTATGGTTGTTAGAAAGGAGTTTGGAGGCCTAATTTGGCTTTCCGTAGTGTTCTAGAGCATAAAATTGCAAAACGTAGAAGGGAATCCCGCTGCGGCGGGCCCCCAGTATAAAAAACCCCGCCCCGGGGGGGGGGTAGTCTGCTAAGCCAAATTTTGAAAAAAAAACTAACAGGACATGTTTTACTAAAACAGCCATAACATTTTCATACGGACTCCGATTAAGGTGATTCAAGATGATCCGGAACGAGGACGAATAGACCTACAACTTTTGTTCTTTAAGGTGTTTAATTTGAGGTTTTAGCAGGGGTCAAAATAGTCATCTTTATGACTGTAACGTATTCGGAGGCGATCGAAGGGCGTCGAACGTGCACATACGCAAGTATAGTGCTCCCGACGATGGAATATGTTATTCTAAGTGATGTAACATGAAAATGCATGATATTATGCATGACATATAAAATTCCATTGCTTATAATAGAAAGCATTGGCGTGACATAGTATGTGTTTTGAAAAGAAACTTAAAGATTTTTAAAAAAAAACAAACCTTGTGGAAACTTATGTTCTATAAGTTTTGAACTTAGTGGTTTACATATATAATTGAGTTCAAATATAAATGAGCATGATATGGTCTTTATAGTGTCTTGTTCATGATAAAACTTGTTAGACATTGTGTTAGAAAAGTTTTCTAGAGAAACTTGATATAATAGAACTAAGGTGCATAAATGCTACATGAGGTAGGTTTTGAATTTGAGAAGACGTTATCATGACTTAGTTACTTATGATAAGAGTTTTTAAAAGTTGTCTTATATGTGCTATACTACATAATTAATGATAAAATGATTTCAAAGACAAACTCCATTATCTTTTGTAAACTAAGTATTAAAACATAAATGATATGTTCACTCAACTAGTCAAGCATGACATAAGTTATTAAGCATATTTTAAAAGTATGAACTTTGCTATGTCCATGTAAATGAGATAGATATATATGAGCATGCTATTAGACGCTTATTAGTACAAATATATGGTTTAAAAGATTATAACATGAAATCTTGTTAAAGAAAATTTTTAAGCCTTATTGATTGAAATAAATCATTATGGAGCTAAGTAATTTGAATGTGAACTTTAAAATAGATCACAACCTATTTGATGTCATGTACAGATGGTTAAGGTATACTTATACATGCCTAGCTATTCTAATAGTATGATGACAAAGTGAAATGATGGTTTTACAAACCTAGTTAAGAAATAATGTAACGTTACTATTATATTAAGAATGTATGAAATATATGACTAATGGATGTGAATCCATGAATATATAACTGTGTAGGAATACACGAAGTACAGATAAGCATTAAGGAGTTAAGTTGTAATTCATAAACTACGAATCAGACAAGTCTTTCAGTTCATATTCGCTATGTGAACTTGATGATTAACTATTTTAAATCTTTATTGCAAAGAGAATGATGTGTTATATATATGTTAAAAGTATGAAATGTTAAAGTCATGTTATGACTATGTTGATTGATTAAATCATGCTGATTGAGTAAGGACTCAATCTTTATACTTGTTATATGAACTGTAGCATATATGTTATATGTTGAGCATGTTATTATGTGTTATATGATGCATGAAAACTGTTAGATTTTGTAGGGCTGTCGAGCTCAACCTTGCAAATAACCACTTTTACAGGTTCAAGATTCAAGGGAAAGTTATGTGTTACTTGAAAGACATGAATTAGATGTGATACTTGAAGATTTATACACTTTGGTTGTGTTATTATTATTTGAACCATGTTTAAGGTTTTGAATAATGTATTAATGTTGAATTGTAATATCGTTTTGCGATGTAAACTATTGTAGTATTAAAATGAGTCTGAGATATTTAGATGTAAAGGTTGAAGGTTTTGGGAACGAGGATAGTTTGCAATAGAAAGTTTTAATTATTCCGCAAATTTTAATGGTTGTATTATTTTTAAAAGATGTAAAATTAGAGGTTGAATGTATTATTAACGACCGAAGTCAAGAATTAAATTGTATGAATTTTGGGGCCGTTACAATGGTGTTGTTGAAACGGCTAATAAAAACATCAAGAAGATCATGCAGAAAATGTCCGCCAATCACAATGGATGGCCTGACGTCTTGCCTCTGACTTTATTAGCCTACAAAACTTCAATGTGTACTTCCACTGGGGCAACCCCTTACTCATTAGCCTATGGGATGGAAGCAGTGCTCCCCATAGAGGTGGAAATGGAATCCCTCAGAGTGTTGATGGATGCCCTGTTGGATGAAGACCAATGGGTACAAGACAGGTATCACCAATTGTCTTTGATAGACGAAAGGCGAACCGCGACTATCTTCCATGGTCACTTATATTAGCAAAGGATTGCACGATCCTGTAATAGAAAAGTCCGACTATGGCATTTTAAATAACATAACTTTGTTTTAAAGGAGATCATTGACAACCAAGATCAATCCAAGGTAAAATTCGCTCTTAACTGGGAAGGCCTGTTTGTTGTCAAGGAGGTATTGACAGGAGGCGCTCTCAGGCTACAGGAAATGGACGGCGATGAATTTCAATAGCTTATCAACTCGAACACCGTGAAACGGTACTATGTCTGAGGTTACCATCAAGCAAACATCCTCGTTTTGGATAATCAAATCACAAGTCATTCCGGTTTTCTATCCCTTTTTACAAACTCTTCTGCCCCTCAGGGAAACATACACTTCAAACCAGCAGCCTGGGTTTACCTCATTTTAAACCTTCCATACAATTTCAGTTATCCCCCCGAGGATTGAACCTCTCACACCTCTAGTTTATCTTGAAGACTGGATTAAAATTTTCTACGCTTGTAATTTGTCCTGAAGACGGGATCAATCTTTTTCCACACCTGCAGTTTATCCCAATCATTGGATCAAACTTTCTTCTCTCTGCAGTATAGCCTGCAGATGGGATTTATACTTCTCTTCGGCTGTAATTCGTGTAAAACCCCAAAACCCTAATAAGACTTGTATGTGTAAAATCCAGTTATATAAATAAAATTTCTCTTTTCTGAATATGTTATGTGTTAATATATAAATTGTTTAACAAATTTGATTAAATAAATTTTTATCCAAAAAACGTCGTGCTTGACACCTCGTGCTTAAAATTTTCTTCTGTAATCGGACTTTTTCGGTAAATTGTTTTGACAAGTTTCTTTTTCATGCTTACAATGACAAAATTCTTTGTCGTGCTTGTTAGGATTAGCGAGAAATGTAGGTTAATAACCCTAGATTAACCAACCCTAACCCTAATTAGCAAAACCATAACCCTAATTTATAAACCTAACCCTAATTAGCTAACCTAACCCTAATTAGCTTATGTTAACACCTAATCATGGTTAGTAAACTTCAATTAGGTACTAATAAACATCATTTAACAATCCTAATCATTAAAAACAAAACCCTAATCAAGATTAGTGAGGATTTAGACAAAACTAAGCTACTAAACAAACCTAACTAGCTCACAAGTAGGTTAGAAGACACCATTCAAGTCCCTAGGGTGCACAAGACATGCTTGTAACTCCCAAGCATGACATTAGTCATCAGATCAGATATTTGTAGAGTCAAGTTGCTCAAAAATGACCAAAAACCCAAGTTGAAGAATTCTATAAATAGGAACCTTAGGGTTGAGCAAACTCACAAAATTCCTAAGCCCAGATACACTTATAAACTTACCAAATCAAGTCTGGGTGTTAGCAGCAACAACATCAGAAGCTAGAATTGAAAATCATTCAAGAAAAGGTGCAAACCCTAATTCATAATTAGCTCTTTGATCATGCGTTAGGTTTGTTGTTTAGATGTTTAGCATTATGTATTTGTATGTTAGAAAGTATGTTAGATTGGTAGAACACATTTTCATAACATCTAGATGCCTTAATTAAGTGTTTTAAGAAATCTGGAAATTTTGAAAACTAAGTCTGACAGCCGAATGTCAGAGCCTGTAGATTCATATGTGATTATGTTTTGGTCTGTTAATTATTTGGTATTTGTAGCCTGTTAGTAAGTCTTTAATCTGGAAAAGAAAACATGTTCATTAGAACCATATATTGCAAGGTATAAGTGGTCAAAGTGGTTTGACCGTTCATGGACTGCAGTTTTCTAGGTTACCTAGAAAACTCAAGAACAGTCGAACCGACTACTTTGACCAAACTTTGTAATCGCTTTCTGGTTGTTGTTCTTGAAAGGTTTTGTTATAGATCAATAATATATTATATGTACTACATATCTATGATCTCAAATTGCTAAAATAACTAATAGGATTACTGGAAATAATGGTCAAAAGTCGTTGACCGAGCTTGACCAAGTTTTCTGGGTTGCCTAAAAAACTGAAGAACACGAAGAACAACGTTTGGCAGTACTTTAACCAGCATAATTAGAGACCTTAGATTTATGCTTTGTGTCAAGTTAATGTTATATATATGTACCCTGACATATATACTACATGTAATAACAAACACCACACACGTCTAATACACAGAATCAAAGAAATTTAAGCCACAAAATCGTTGACCGGCCATGACTACTGTTCTGGGTTAACCAGAAACTCAAGAACAGCTCTGACAGTAACTTTGAGCCGCTATAACTTCTTGTTATATGTAGGTTAAAGCCTAAATTTTGATTCATGTTGTACTACTGTATGAGTACTACAACATCAACTCTTGACCAAACCAAAAATCATTATCAGTAGCATTTTAATTAGTGATCAAACTGGTCACTCGACCATGACCAAACATTGAAACATTATTTAATCTAACCCGTTCATATGTAAATGATATAACTGAGTATTATTATGAATGTAATGACTCTAAAATTCACACAATTTAATTATTAACTTCGGTCGTTAATAACACGTCTAACTTCTAATTTTACATCATTATTCGATGTTAAACTTTATAAAATATGGAATAATTTAAACTTTTCTATCTTATTGCTTCAATTCCCTAAATCAAAACCTTTATCATCTATAAGTCTTTGAATCATATATAATCCATGATTCACTTTATCGGAGTTAATGTATTTATATACTTACATAACAAATCAATATCCTTTATACATTGGACAGCTCAAACTTTAACTTTATAACTCAACATAAAATATACACCATAAAACATTGAGTACATCTCATGAACCCTAATCATGGTTTAAAGAAATAAAAACTTTAGCTAAAGTATCTAAATCTTCATGCATTACACCTGATTCATGTCTTTCAAGTAACATAGTGTTACCTTGAATCTTTAACCTGCAAAAGTGTTTATTTGCAAGGTTGAGCTCAACAGCCCAGAAAAATCTAACAGTTTTCATGCATCACGTAGCACATAATAACATGCTCAACATATATCTCATAAACATTAGACTAACATAACATACATGTTACAGTTCATATAATCAAGTATAAAGATTGAGTTCCTTACTCAATCAGCATGCTTTACTCAATCAACGTAGTCATAAGTTGACTTTAACATTTCATACATTCAACATATATATAACAGATCATGCTCTTTGCAATAAAGATTTAAAAGCAGGTTAATCACTAATTCACATGCAAATAGGGCCCGAAAGACTTGCCTTGAGCATTGTTTACCAATAACAGTTTAACAGCTTACAGATATCTGCACTTCATGTGCCCTACACAATTATATAATCATTCACATTAACTACTAGTCACATAGCAACGCATAGTAGTTGTAATGAAAACTCTACTCCACATCTCATAATCTTTCCTATTAGTTAGCACACAATGTTCAATTTTATTGTGTTAACTTTCGACTTATAGCTCATTATATTTCATATTTGAAGTTTATTCAAGTGTTCAAGTCTTGCTAGGAATCATTATTGATTTTATATTAAACCCATTTCATACCTTATAATATTCATTTCATTTGACTTAAAACACTTTTTACGTTCATTAACATTTGTTACGGCATTTCGACGTTCATTCGTCACACGGCCGATTAATCTCTCTTGTCTGTGCTTAGTATGCATATTCGACTTATCTAATATATTATTTATTAATGTTAAGCATCATTATATTTCATAATATTCATGTTCTATAACTTAGAACAACATCTTTTCTCGTCAAGAGCACTACACTTGCATACGTGCATGCCCGACGCCCTCTGATTGTCCCCGAAAACACAAAAGTCCTACAAATGACCATTATGACCCTTCCGAAAGACCTAAAATTATAAAACTTAAAGAATAAAAGTTGTATGTCTATTCGTCCTCGTTCCGGATCATCTTGAATTACATCAATCGGAGTTCGTATAAAAAAGATATGATCGTTTTACCAAAACAGTTCAAAACAGTCACAATCAAAACACATGGGCGTGGTTGGCGCCCCTTCCCGCGCCAGCGTGACTTTTGCGGCCGCCCATTGCATTGCTGACATTCTACTTCGGCCAGCGTAGAAAACAGTTTTCTCAATGTACAAACTTTAAATCTTCATAACTTCTTCATTTTAAGTCGGAATTAGTTGGTTTTCGATTCTATGAACTCGTGAAACACTGAACTACTCATCTACAGATTAATTTTAACATTTCAAAAACTTTATTCAATCAATTTAGGGGTTCCAAGTCAATGTTCATGCTATATTTTTAAGTTTTAAACACATTTAGCGAATTCGATCGCCACGGCTTCGTTTTTTTACCAATTGACATGATTCAAACTACGCCACTTTCGTTTCTTAACAAACTAACGTAATCCAACATCAATTTACATATTATAACAAGTGTTGACCACGAAAATTTATACTTTCTAAAGCCAATTTTCATGTAAAAACACTGTTATAAACTTTTCTCCCCATAAACCCAAATTTCATGAAGTTAATCATTAAATAACACTCACAATTGATAATTAGCAAATTATAACAACATACATACATGTATCAATCCAATATAACTACCAATTTATAGTAGATAATCACTAAGAAATCAAAACCTAGACATTAGTAGAAATTTATACCTTAAATCATTCATTCTTGGAAAGAAGAATAATAAGAACCTTGATACTCCAACTTTTTAGCAACATAAACAGAGAATCACTCTCTTCCTCACAACTCTCTTTCTCTGCTCTAAGGCTTAGGAGAAAGAAGTAATACGCGTAAAAAAAAATATACTAACTCCCACTAACGTCAGGTCACAAACCCAAAAGTTTGCGTCAGTTAGAAATAAGCCAAATGCCACAAGGCCATGTTTGGCTAACCTCAAATCTCCTCTACTAGATTATTTTTATATTATTTTTATTATATAGTTTTTATTTGTCACACTTGCCACCAACTTAAATAGCTTACAATAATAATTATAATAATTATAATTTTATTATAATTATTCTAATAATTAATAAATAATTATATATCTAATTTAATTAATAAATTAGACTTAAACATTACTTTATTTAATTTACTTGTTTTCTTTAATATTAACAATTCATTTACTTTAAAAAAAATTCTTAAAAATTAAGCAATTGATTTAATTTAATTATTTCCTTAAATTAAATCATTCAAATAAAATTAACATTATTCAATTGCATTACTAAATTAATGCACCATAATTCATCAATTATTCATTTATCTCAATAAATAAATAAATTAAAATATTTATTTAATTCAATAAATATTTAAAATTAGTTACAAAATTTATTTAATTTCCTTAATAGTTAACTTAACTATTAAACCTCACTTTTCAATATTTGAATATATATTTCTCTTCACACCGTGAACACATATTTCAAAATATATATCACGTATATATACATACTCCAACTCAAAACATCTCATAATAAAATTTTATTTATTAAATTTCTATTTTAATAACTTATAAAAATTTGGGTTGTCACAATGAATACTAACGTGTTAGAATTATATATAAGAACTTCGTAGGTATTTTTAACAATTTGAATAGCATTACTTGACTAATCTACGCTAAGGGAAGTTCTTCTTAAACCTTAAGCTACTTATGAAAAATTCTTGAACCTTGTATATTCGTTAAACAAGATTACTAGCTTGAATTGCTTTTGATATGTTATACCAAACCTAAACTTGAATTGCCAATTGTTGTAAAGTTATTGCTATAGTTTCAGTATAACTCAAAAATAAATTATTTATTTTTATAATATTATTTATTAAGCATAAATTGTCGTGTCAAACCAAATTATTTTGGTAAGACATCCTATACTGAAGTTGGGTATCCCGTAAGGGATCAAAATTTGGTCAATAATATATTGACACTAATGTTGGGTGGGTTTGAGCACTGGTAGGATGAGATGCATACTCCTAAGATGTTGAATAGGCTGATCCCCTATCTCATATCTGAACAAAATTTCTAAGTCTGTGTGACTGACAGAAATAAAGAAAAATTCTAGAAATGGTTGAAATAAAGAGAAATTCAAAAATGGTAACAACTATCAGTCGAAATTTTAATTGTTGTATTTCTTCAAATCATATATTGTTATAAATACAAAACTTGCTGAGCTTGTCATAGCTCACCTTTGCGAATTATTCCCTTTGCAGTTTTAGATGGTAACCCTGGAACATCTGGAGTAGATAAAGGGAAGCGTCCCTGCTTAGATTAGATTATATTCTTGTTTATTTGAATACCTTGTAATAAGAACTCGTTATGAGAATCATATAATCGAATCTTAATATTATGATATATATATATATATATCTTTTATTTCCGCAACCGTGTTTTCTTACATATATAGATGTAAAATTAGACTTCTTCGAATCTAGTTGAGATCCTTGGGAACTATTTTTCTGAGTGATGTATTAATAGCATGGACTGTTCATGTTGTTATTGATACTCTGGATTTCGGATAGATAGTTACTATCGATACGATAGTATAAATTCGTTTGGCTTAAACTATACATCTGGGTGAGGGTATTAGTAATATGGACTGTTCATGTTATTATTGGTACTCTGGATTTCGGATAGATAGACTCTAGTCATAGATATACAAGCCTAAGTGTTTGTTAATCAAAAGCCCAAAGTAAATTAATGCAAGCCAAAATGAATAAGCTAAGTTAATTAGCTAAAGCCCAATGTGATGATCCCATGGGTTAAGCTTGATCCATGGAGCAACCCATGTTGATATGGGTTAATCTTGGTGACCAAGTACTTTATGTGGTGATCAAGTATAGGATAAGTGTTGTGGTTAGCAAGTAAACTTGGTAAGTAAGGAATGAATAGTAAGGAGGTTAGTTTAAGGAGGTTGAATAACATAAAGACTATTATGCCCTCACTTTGGCTTTCCTATAAATAGAAGGCTAGGATTTTCATTTGTTGCTTGTTATTTTCAACCAACAACTTTCCTTTATAAAGCAACTAAATTGTTAGAGTGAATAAGCACATATAAGTTAAAACTTCTATTGTTAGATTTCCAAGAAGAAGAAGAAGATCTAGTCATCAAAGGTAAATGATCTTAAACCATTAGTATTCCATCTCTATCATTGTAGGGTGATAAGAGAAGTGTAGTCTAATAAGCATGTATGCTAAGAACATATAAGAATTGAATAATCAATGGACTTAAGCCGTATAAGTCATGAATAAGTAACTTGAACCTAAATAAGTTATGAACTTATGAAGAACAATGACGAACTTGTCATATGTTTGCCATATGAAGTTAGTATGTTTGATAAGATGTGAGAATGTTGATTAAAGGACTTAAATCAATAATAAGTCATAAGGAATGAAATCTAATAAGTTATAATTTGTTAAGTCATGAACTTATGGAGAATAAGCCATAACCTAACTTATAAATAAGTTGTGGTAATATGTAGTTTAAAATGTTCATATGATGGTTAGAATCCATTTAGAACGATGATCAAATCGTTAGTAACGAAGTTTTGCCAAAATTCACACGAGTGGACGATAATTATCGAATTTGTGAAATTCTCGAAATGGAAGTCGAATTTTGTGTTTGAACTCGGAAACATTGGTTTTCGATGGAGATAAGTCATATTTGGAATTATAGAGTTGCAGACTCGAAAATGACCGGATTCCGACATAGAACAAAGAAACGAGCGTTGAACGTTCACGAACGTTTATCGTTTTCGTTAAAAATGAACCAATAGGTGAATTTTGAGTAAACAAAGTCAAAAAGATAAAAAAAAACTTCATGAACACGTAGAGTATGTAATTTGTGAATCGTAGGCTCTTTAACGAGCCAATTCAGACTTATAACGAAGAAGTTATGAGTCCGTGAAGTTCATTGTGTAAAACCAAACTGTTAACTATCTGGTGCACAGAGTTGGCACCGTGGCGCCAACCCAAGGTATAATGGTGGTCTTTGCCGTGATGATATATGCGAGACACGAGACTTCTAGAGAGAGTCGCCATCACTTGAACAAAGAAGGTTAAGTGTGGCGCCAAGAACGCCAAGGCCGAGCTCAGCTACTCGCTAACTTTCGTCTTGTGAGTTGATGAGATGAAAGCGATAATGTGGCGCCGCCGCCGCATGATCCTAGGGTTCAGCTAGTGAAGAAGGTTTTCAAGTATGAAATGAATGATAACTCATTAGTAATGAACTAAAGCTTGATTATAATATTGTTAAGACATGTTTAAACCTTAAATATGATCAATTAAGGTTAAATTAAGTCAATTGTATGAGAATATAAGAACGACGTGATGAAAAGCCGGAACCAATAATAACAAATCTAAGTCGTAATTAGATTGAGAAGAAGGGTAAGATTCATTAGGAACCATGTATGTTCATTCATGACCTAATGTGTTATGTGATGTTATCATTTACTATAGAGACTTAAAGACTTAAACGAGAACGTGTTATTAACTGTAGCAGACGCTAAGGGCAAGTATTCTAACCCTTGTTTCAATTTAATCTGAACAAGCTTTGTGGTTCATGTATTCTTACGCATGAATTGATGTATGATGAAGTCAAAGCCAACTCTTTCGGCTAGACTTATATTATGTTTCTATCAAAAGCATGTTCAATGTGTACCAAGTTATATTGGTGTGGTTTTTAAATGAAGACTGAGTATACTAAAAATGTTTTGTCGTCAAACGACAGGCACGTGAGGTTGCCACAACTTAAACGTACATACGTTTAATAAATGTAGTATTGAGCATCATAGAGTACTATAGGCTGATCACCTAGACGTGCTCGTAAGTAATGTCGGACTTACGGACTTAGTGCTGGGATGTCCTTTTCAAATAAAGTATGAAATGCTCAAGGTCTTGGATCAGAATTAATGTTTTACTGAATATTGTTGTTGTAAAATGTTTTGAAGGAAAAGAAGTGTTATTTTGAATTATCAATAGTACTTTGTAACTATTGTTCAGTTATTAAAGATATATGATTCCTATGTTTCAAGCATGTTGTTTATTAAAATTGTTGTACTTGCTGAGCTAGTCATGATCACTCTTGTTTGAACCATATGAACACAGCTAAGATCGAACGGACCGAAAGCTCTGGCAAGGATAAGGGCAAGGCGAAGATGAACCCGTAGAATACTTATGTAATAGTATAGGGTGAATGATTGTAATATATTTGATATTATGACAAGAATAATGTAATGGTTATAAAGAACCTGGGGAAATGTTAATATTATTTTGAATATATAGAAGACATATTCGTTCTATTGAGGCTTTTCAATTGAATGTGTGTGTGAATGGTAGTACCGTGAAGCACCATCTATCGGGTTGGATGATACCCGAATTTGGGGGCGGCATAGGTTGGTATCAAAGCATTAGGTTATAAAACTTAAGGGGGATTAAAAACCTTAAGTCATAACCTTAAGAGAAGTCAAAGAAGTAAAAGAAGAAAATAACCTTATAAAAATGCATTATGTATATGTTATGTGTTTTTTTTATTATTATTCTACTGACGTGTACTAATCAACTTAATTATTTTGTGTAAATGTTAGGAGTAAATGGAATGCAGTTAGATGTACAAGCAGTTAGTGAAGAATCGGTTAACCAAATAGAGGTTATACCAAACCCCATAGTGGCAGAGCCCGAAGTAGTTGTTATTGAGTCTAGAGACTCAGAGGATCCTGACCTCATGTCAGTATTCGATGGTATGATAGAAGAAGAGGTGGAGGTAGTGTCCTTCAACCCGGTAGCTATAGCAGCAGACATGGATCTTGGAGAGTCAATGATGTCACTGTTTATGTCAGTATTGGATAGAAATATCCATTACTGTCAGGAGGTTAAAGAGCTGAAGGCAGAGCTCCAGGTTGTTATAGAGGACAAGACGGACGTGGAGTCCATGTGGGAACAGGAGCATGATGATAGAATTTTAGCTAAGGACAAAGTCCACGAGCTGAAACATGAGGTTTTTGAGCTTAAGGAGGAGCTAAAGACCAAAAAGCAGATGATAGGGAGAATGTCCTATATTCATAGGAGTTCTCAAGCAGATTTCCAATGACGGTGTTTGGTTATCCCATAGAGGCGAGGCGGAATACAAAGATCTATCGACCATGATATTATTTGCCGATCTTGCCAAATGATTTCGATAATGCCTTAAGACAGATGTGATCTAGTAGAAGCTAGAGTTATTTAGATATGTAAATATTTGTATCTAGTAGTGACGTAAAACCCTCTTTTGTATAACAAAGGGCAGTCTTTTGTAAATCCCAAATTTTATAAAGCAATAGCAGAAAAGTAATGTAATCATCTTAGGCTGTGTAATGTAAACGATGTAGTATTATACTTCAATGAATGAATGAATATAAGCCTTTTTATGGAACATAATGAGCAATGGATGTTGAAGTTATTGTTTAATTTTGAATAATAACTAATTAATAAGAAAGGAATAATAACGAAATGTGTTGTTTATTGTATCAGCAAAATGCCGCCAAGAAGAGTGCAGCTTAATCAAGGAGCTAATGTAAATCAACCGGAGGGAGGTCCGGTTAACCCCATGCAGGAGTTTGTTAATCTTTTAACAACCGCATTTAATAGAACTGGGGCTAATATCCCCGTAAATCCAGGAGTAGAACGAGCTACTACATTTAAGGATTTTAAGAGTGTTGGTCCGCTGGAGTTCAAAGGAACTACGGACCCTATCGAAGCCAAAACGTGGGTGAAAGAAAACGAGATGGCATTTGTGATAGCAAATGTCGATGAGACCCAGAAGGTTGCCTTTACAACCTACATGATGAAGGGAGAGGCCAACTTTTGGTGGGAAGTCAATCAGGCTAAGGCCGAGATAGAGAATTTAACATGGGTGAGGTTCAAGGAGATATTCTTCGAGAACTATTTTCCCACAAGTATGCAAGGGAGAATGGAGATGCGGTTTTTAGATTTGAAACAAGGGGACATGACGGTTCCCCAATACGCCGCCAAGTTTAATGAACTGGCGAGGTTTGCTCCACACCAAGTGAACACCAAAGTTAGAAATACGCGATGGTTCGAGCAGGGCTTGAAACCCTGGCTCTATAACCGTATTTCTGTGTTCCAAAGTACTTTATTTGGGACCATTTTAGAGTAGGAGATAATCGCCGAAGGTGGTAGCGAGGCATTGAGCCTGTACCACAAAGATAAGAAGAACAAGGGGAAAGTGGATGGGGGAGTGAAGATAGAAGGAGCTAGTGGAAGTGGCGAGGGACAAAAGAGGAAAGTGTTCAGCTCTGGGAATGCCGGAGTGAAGCAAGGAGACCTGAAGAGAAGAATGGAGGCTTGCAAAACTTATGGGAAGACTTATTAAGGAGTCTGTCTTAAGGGGAAGGCCGTATGCTACAACTGTGGACAGGAAGGGCACATCTCGCCTAACTGTCCAAGTCCGAAGAAGAATCATGGATGCTTTGTGTGTGGGTCAATTGACCACATGGCAAAGAACTACCCAAAGAAGGGGACGGACGGGAATTGGGGCACTAATAGCGGTAAGTTAGCCATTAGTGGTCGAGCGCAGCCAGGTAGGCGGATGGGTCGTACCTATAACATGACAGTCCAAGATGCAGTTGCATCAGGGGACGTCATCGCATGTATTATTCCGATCAATAACATAAATGCTTACGTGCTGTTTGATTCGGGTGCTATTTGTTCGTTTATAGCATGTGATTTTGCTAGACGATTAGGATTACTTCCCGAAAGTTGCCTATACCGTTAAATATTAAGGTAGCAAATGAAGAAATAATTCCTGTTGAAGATGTTCATAGGAGTTGTTGCGTAGATATACGAGGTTGTAAATTGTCGGTAGATTTGATACTGATAAAGTTAGGAGAATTTGATGTAATTCTCGGAATGGATTGGTTGGTAAACCATGGGGCAATTATAGATTGTCAAAAGAAATGTGTGAACTTTAGAACGTTAAAACAAACACAAGTAGTATTTTACGGGAATAGACCGCCAGGACGTTCGTGTTGTCTAACCATGACACAGACTATGAAATTATTGAGGAAGGGATGTGTAGGTTATATGTGTCATGTTGTGGATACCCATAGAGTGGTAGCAACCATGGAACAAATACCTATAGTTAGAGAATTCGCTGATGTATTTTTAAGTGAATTACCAGGTCTTCCACCAGATAGGGAGACCGAGTTTGTAATAGACATTGTACCAGGAGTGGCACCAGTTTCCAGGGCACTGTATTGTATGGCGCCAGTGGAGATGAAGGAGTTGATGGTATTGTTGCAAGAACTGTGGGACAGGAAGTACATACAACCGAGTGTTTCACCGTGGGGAGCACCTGTATTGTTTGTCAAAAAGAAGGATGGATCGTTGAGACTTTGTATCGACTACAGGGAGTTGAACAAGTTAACGATAAAGAATAAATACCCATTACCCAGGATCGATGATCTCTTTGATCAGTTAAAAGGGGCTAAGTATTTTTCTAAAATAGATTTAAGAATGGGGTATAACCAGTTAAAGGTTAGGAAGGAGGATGTACCAAAGACAGCATTTAGGACTCGTTATGGTCATTGTGAGTTTCTGGTGATGTCATTTGGGTTGACTAATGCACTAGCTGCACTTATGGATATGATGAACAGAGTGTTCAAACAATATTTGGATAAGTTCGTCGTGGTGTTTATCGATGATACTCTAGTCTATTCAAAGATGCCATAAGATCATGCTGAAAACCTAAGATTAGTGTTAGAAACACTAAGAAAAGAACAGTTGTATGCGAAGTTCACTAAGTATGAATTTTGGTTGGAAAAGATACAATTTTTAGGTCATGTCATTGGCCATGAAGGGATTTTGGTAGATCCGGTAAAGGTGGAAGCTATGATGAATTGGGAACAACCAAAAACGCCGACTGAGGTGCAGAGTTTCTTAGGGTAAGCGGATTACTATCAGAGATTCATCCAGGATTTTTCGAAGATAGCTACTTTGTTAACTAACTTGACAAGAAATACGGTGAAATACGTGTGGACTGATAAATACGAGGACAGTTTTCAAGAACTGAAGAAGAGGTTGAATGAAGCGCCTGTTTTGTCATTACCCGATGACACAGGAAATTTCGTAGTTTATAGCGATACTTCGCATAGAGAACTTACTTGCGTGCTCATGCAGCATGGCAAGGTCATTGCGTAAGCATCAAGGCAGTTGAAGGATTATGAGAAAGTTTACCCTACTCATGATCTGGAACTGGCCGCTGTAATTTTTGCCTTAAAGATATGGAGACAATATCTTTATGGAGAAAAATATGAGATATAAACGGACCACAAGAGTCTAAAATATATCTTCACACAGAAGGAGTTGAATATGAGGCAGAGGAGATGGCTGGAGTTGATAAAGGATTACGACTGTGAAATCCTGTATCACCTTGGAAAAGGCAATGTAGTTGCCGACGCCTGAAGTAGGAAAGGTCGGGTGAAGTTGTCTATGTTAACGGCTCAAACTGAGTTAATAACAGAGATGGCTAGGATGGAAATAGAAGTGAAGTTGCCGAGAAAATCGGAGTAGATGTTGTTTGCGATAGAGATTCAATCTACCATTGTAGAAAGAGTTAAGGAGGTGCAGCTCAAAACTGATGAGTGTGACCGGATAAAGGAGCGACTAACAGATGAAAAAAATATGAAGTATAGTCTTGAGGGATTATTAAGATTTGAAGGAAGAATTTGGGTTCCAAATGAGACAAAATTAAAGGAGCAAGTATTGTAGGAGGCTCATAGTTTGAGGTTTTCGATTCATCCTGGTAGTACTAAGATGTATCAAGACCTTCGATAGAGTTTTTGGTGGCCGAACATGGAGAGAGAAATATCTGAGTATGTGAGTAGGTGTTTGACTTGCCAAAAAGTTAAGGCTGAACATCAACGACCAAGTGGCTTGCTACAGTCATTGGAAATTCTGGAGTGGAAGTGGGAGAATATCACGATGGATTTTGTGGTAGGACTTCAAACTACAATGAAAGGATATGATGCGATTTAGGTAATAGTGGATCGATTGACGAAGTCAGCTCACTTTTTGCCAATTAAGGTCAAGTATAACTTGGACCAATTAGCTAGACTTTATATTACGGAAATAATTTCCAGGCATGGAGCACCAGTATCGATTGTGTCAGATCGTGATCCACGATTCACATCGAACTTTTGTAGGAGTCTACAAGAGTAGTTGGGAACGCAGTTGAAGCTGAGTACGGCGTATCATCCACAAACTGATGGACAAAGTGAGAGAACAATTCAGACGTTAGAAGATATGTTGAGATCTTGCGTCATGGATTTCAAGGGTAGTTGGGACGATCATCTACCATTAGTAGAGTTTGCGTATAACAATAGTTATCATGCAAGCATAGGTATCCCGCCTTACAAAGCTTTGTACGGAAGGAAATACAGAACACTATTGTATTGGGATGAGGTAGGAGAACGCCGAATGCTTGGGCCAGAATTGGTTCAACAAACAGCTGATATAGTGAAGTTGATACAAATGCGTTTAGTAGCAGCTCAAGACAGACAGAAAAAATTTACTGATTCGCATCGAGAGAATAGAGAGTTTGAAGTAGGCTCTTATGTATTTCTAAAGGTATCTCCCTGGAAAGATAAAAATACATTTTGGAAAGAAGGCAAAATTTAGTCCAAGGTTTATAGGACCTTTTAAAGTGTTAAAACGGGTAGGTGAGGTAGCTTATATGGTAGCATTACCTCCAGACCTAGAACGAATACATAACATGTTTCATGTATCCGTATTACATTCTTATAAGCCGAATTATAAACACGTGATAGAATATGAGCCTATTCATATCAAAAAAGACTTAACGTGTGAAGAGTTGCCGATTCAAATCATCGATAGAAAAGAGCAAGTTTTGCGGAATAAAGTCATACCTTCCGTGAAGGTGTTATGGAAGAACCACGATGTTGAAGAAGACACGTGGGAACTAGAAGAGAAGATGAAAAAGAATTACCCTCACTTGTTTGTGTAATTTTTTTTTTTATAGCAAGATTCTGGGGACAAAATCCTTATAAGGGGAGAGAGTGTAACGCCCAAGAAAATTGAACCTTTTGTAAAAACTTTTATAATGAATAAAATAATATTATTTGGTATTATTATGTGTTAGTAAAATGAATGTCTTTCTATAACATAGGAACGTCAGAAAGTCGTAGTATTTTAACTACGTGAAGGAATTAAAGTGTTTGAATTTCCAAGACAAAAATAAAAGTTTTTTGAGAAATTTTTCAAAAAACACTATTCATCAATTTCCGTTCGGGAATTATTTTTGAACTTCTGAGGAATACGTAACGTTATAATATCAAGGTGAATAATAATCTATGTATGGAAAACGCAATATTTCGCATGTGGACTTAGTTTGAGAACGTTAGGAATATTAAGCGTTAAGAAGAAAGTGTATTGATCGTATGATACTTATGTATTATACGAATAAATGAATATGAGTATAATATGAATATGTATGGAGGATGAGATATCGTATATTGTGAGTTAATATACGAGGGAGAATATGAGAATAATATGTAGAGAATTGGTAATAAGGCTTTAAGCCATTTGTAAATGAACTTATGAATTATGTAGGATTTTCAAGTCTAATGAGAATTGGATGTGCAAGCCCAAGTGTTTGTTAATAAAAAGCCCAAAGTAAATTAATGCAAGCCAAAATGAATAAGCTAAGTTAATTAGCTAAAGCCCAGTGTAATGATCTCATGGTTAAGTAAGGAATGAATAGTAAGGAGGTTAGTTTAAGGAGGTAGAATGACATATAGACTATTATGCCCTCACTTTGGCTTTCCTATAAATAGAAGGCTAGGAATTTCATTTGTTTCTTGTTATTTTCAACCAACAACTTTCCTTTATAAAGCAACTTAATTGTTAGAGTGAATAAGCACATATAAGTCAAAACTTCTATTGTTAGATTTCCAAGAAAAAGAAGAAGATCTAGTCATCAAAGGTAAATTATCTTAAACCATTAGACTTCCATCTCTATCATTGTAGGGTGATAAGAGAAGTGTAGTCTAATAAGCATGTATGCTAAGAACATATAAGAATTGAATAATCAATGGACTTAAGCCGTATAAGTCATGAATAAGTAACTTGAACCTAAATAAGTTATGAACTGATGAAGAATAATGATGAACTTGTCATATGTTTGCCATATGAAGTTAGTATGTTTGATAAGTTGTGAGAATGTTGATTAAAGGACTTAAATTAATAATAAGTCATAAGGAATGAAATCTAATAAGTTATAATTTGTTAAGTCATAAACTTATGGAGAATAAACCATAACCTAACTTATAAATAAGTTGTGGTAATATGTAGTTTGAAATGTTCATATGATGGTTAGAATCCATTTAGAACAATGATCAAATCGTTAGTAACGAAGTTTTGCCGAAATTCACACGAGTGGACGATAATCGTCGAATTCGTGAAATTCTCGGAATGGAAGTCGGATTTTGTGTTTGAACTCAAAAACATTAGTTTTCGATGGAGACAAGTCATATTTGGCATTATAGAGTTGCGGACTCAAAAATGACTGAATTCTGACTTAAAACAAAGAAACGAGCGTTGAACGTTCATGAATGTTTATCGTTTTCGTTAAAAATTAACCAATAGGTGAATTTTGAGTAAACAAAGTCAAAAAGATAAAATTCTTGCATGAACACATAGAATATGTAATTTGTGAATCGTAGGCTCTTGAACGAGCTAATTCGGACTTATAACGAAGAAGTTACGAGTTCGTGAAGTTCATTGTGTAAAACCAGACTGTTAACTATCTGATGCACAGAGTTGGCGCCGCGGTGCCAACCCAAGGAATAATGGTGGTGGTATTTGCATAGCCATGTATAGTCTGCAGACTTACTTATCGCAGAATCGTATTGCGAGGTATGACAAGAGGGTTAAGTGTGGTGCCCATGGCGTAAGGTAGGAGCTTTCAGCTATCGCTAACTTCGCGTCCGCATCCTTTACAGAAGATGAAAGGCAATGACCGGCGTCACAGTGCCAGTCCTAGGGTTTGGCTAGTGAAGAAGGTTTTCAAGTATGAAATGAATGATAACTCATTAGTAATGAACTAAAGCTTGATTATAATATTGTTAAGACATGTTTAAACCTTAAATATGATCAATTAAGGTTAAATTAAGTCAATTGTATGAGAATATAAGAACGACGTGATGAAAAGTCGGAACCAATAATAACAAATCTAAGTCGTAATTAGATTGAGAAGAAGGGTAAGATTCATTAGGAACCATGTATGTTCATTCATGACCTAATGTGTTATGTGATGTTATCATTTACTGTAGAGACTTAAAGACTTAAACGAGAACGTGTTATTAACTGTAGCATACACTAAGGGCAAGTATTCTAACCCTTGTTTCAGTTCAATCTGAACAAGCTTTGTGGTTCATGTATTCTTACGCATGAATTGATGTATGATGAAGTCAAAGCCAACTCTTTCGGCTAGACTTATATTATGTTTCTATCAAAAGCATGTTCAATGTGTACCAAGTTATATTGGTGTGGTTTTTAAATGAAGACTGAGTATACTAAAAATGTTTTGTCGTCAAACGACAGGCACGTGAGGTTGCCACAACTTAAACGTACATACGTTTAATAAATGTAGTATTGAGCAACATAGAGTACTATAGGCTGATCACCTAGACGTGCTCGTAAGTAATGTCAGACTTACGGACTTAGTGCTGGGATGTCCTTTTCAAATAAAGTATGAAATGCTCAAGCTCTTGGATCAGAATTAATGTTTTACTGAATATTGTTGTTGTAAAATATTTTGAAGAAAAAGAAGTGCTATTTTGAATTATCGATAGTACTTCGTAACTATTGTTCAGTTATTGAAGATATATGATTCTTATGTTTCAAGCATGTTGTTTATTAGAATTGTTGTACTTGTTGAGCTAGTCATGCTCACTCTTGCTTGAACCATATAAACACAGCTAAGATCGAACGGACCGAAGGCTCCGGCAAGGATAAGGGCAAGGCGAAGACGAACCCGTAGAATACTTATGTAATAGTATAAGGTGAATGATTGTAATATATTTGATATTATGACAAGAACAATGTAATAGTTATAAAGAACCTGGGGAAGTGTTAATATTATTTTGAATATATAGAAGACATGTTCGTTCTATTGAGGCTTTTCAATTGAATGTGTGTGTGAATGGTAGTACTGTGTAGCACCATCTGTCGGGTTGGAAGATACCCGGATTTGGGGGCGTCACGGGTTTGGATAAGCTTCAAGTGTAATTTAGGGTTTCACAACCATCAACTAATGGATTAGTTGAATCAACAAGTCTTAATAGCACTACGAGTGATCAATAATAATTTAATGTAAAATGACTAAGAAACATAGACATGCTTAGAAATAACCAAAAAGCATAAGCAATGAATAAAACAATAAACCTTGCTTGAACAATATTAAGCTAAGGCTATGACCTTGTCAAATAAAGAATTGAAATACTGAACATGCATTAACTGATAACAAGCTAGAAACAAAGCTTGCTCAACATGATAATAACTTGTGCAAAGTAAATGAAATACGACAGCTTAAAATTAGGAATTTGAGTTCAGGAAGTTGCATTCACTATAAAAGAATGAAACTAAAGAAACTTGCTTAACTATAAACAAGTTAGAATAATTCAACAATGACTAGAATTCAAAACTTGTTCGAATAAAGTTAGGATTCAAGCTTGCTCAAATAAAGTTTGAAGATAAAAGAACTTTCTCAATTAAAGTTTAGAGTAAAAAACTTGCCTCGTGCGTAAGCTATAAATTTACAACTCACGTTCACCTACACATAGTATTAGAATCACAATATCTATTAGATATACTAACATACACTTTCCAGAATATAACTCACTTTTAGTTAAACTTGTTACTTTAATACAAGTTTTACTTTACACCATATATAATTCAGAAATCTCAAGTGTTAGCTTCACAACACTTATTTACTACTCATAGTGTACATTAAGTCATAACATATCGCGTTCGTAACTTACTAATCTTTTTACAACTTTGAAATAATTAATGACATGATACCACTCTGTTTTAACCTCTTCATTACATGTTTGTCACATCAACATATCATTAGACTAGGTTACAATAGGCTTTCAAGGTATGTATGTTTATGAGCATCATTGCCTCTCAGACCGAGGTATGGTAATTTGCAATTGCTTGCCATACATAAGCTTCCGATCCGTAAGATCTGCGTCATTATTTCGCCTTGACACTAGCTTGACTCTATTACTGGTGCATGCATGCGAAACTACGTGATTTTTAATGAAGACTCTTTAGCCTAACTAACAATTAATTTCACCCACAAAACAGTAAATTTAACATATCCAATTGACATAAAACTCTTATAAACATGATTCCTCGCATATTCATCTACTTAGAATAATTAAACAACACTACAACCAATTTAAATTCTTTAAATTCTTTAAATTCCATGTTTTATACCAATAACTTCATTTTTGACATCCTTCACAAAAATCATCACTGTGATCACAATTTTTGTCCAAATTAACTCATTAAAACTACGTTCTCTTCGTTTCTTACCGAATTAACATATTCAATGCTCAATTTACAGATTAGATTACAAATTAACCACCAAATGTAGTACTTTCACAAGCTATATGTATAAACATACACTGAAATAGTTTTCTTTCTTTTTAACATAATTAGCATAATAATTCTTGTCTAAACACTAGTTCTAATCATCACAAATACATACAATCACAAGTAATCAATTGTATAACAACAATTCAAGATGATTGGATTCACAGAGAGTAGAAACACATTACGTAGAACATACATGTATATATAATATTAAGGTTATGAAAATATATCTTCTCTTGCTTTGAATAATCCTTGCTAACCACAAAGAATTTCTTAGAAATTCTCAAAAATCCACTCTCAACTCTCTCTCAACCTCTCAATTTCTTTGTAACTCTTAAGCCAAAACCCTTTTTACATATCATAGGATAAAGTCAACTTTCAGTTAAGCGTAAAACAAATAACTGATAGTCATAATACGTATACTTAATATAACAGTTAAAAAAATGTAAACGTATATAGGTTATAAATATATTTTATTTATTATTTTGATTTATTTTATTTATTTAATTCAAATTCAAAATTTAAAAGCCATAAGGCTATGTTTGGCAAAAACACTTTATAATAAAGACTTAATGTAATTAATCCTTGTTTGGTTAAATCAATTTAAAACTACTTTAATTTATTTTAATAAATCCTTTATACTATAATTTATAGTCTCATATTATTTATTTGGATCTCCAAATTCAACATTAGTTAAATAAACTAATTACACATACTAAATAAATTTTTCCACTTAATCCAAATATCCCAAAATTATAATCTCATTATAATTTTATTTAATAACTTAACATACCATTTTAAATTATCAAATTAAAAGCAATGATATATAGCATTTCATGTTATCTTTAACAACTCTCTAACTATTAAATTAAATTAGAGTATTATCTAATAAATTTAATTCACAATTATCTACGAACAACAAATACATCAATAAATTATTCAATAAAATATTTATTTAATTTAATAAATATTTTAAATTATAAATAAAATCTTGGATTATTACAGCAATGATGGCTAGCCTAATGACTAGGGTACAATGAATAGTAGTAGTTGGTGGGAGTTAGCCACCAACTCTTCTTTGCCCCTTGTGTAATGACCATAAGAGGGTAATAGATTGGTTATGAATAGAGACCATTAAATTAGTGCTAGTATATAAGCTATGAGAACCTATAATGTAATGATATTACATTATGAGCATATTATAAGATGTAATGTTAAGAATAATATTATTTTGTGAGATTATATTATTATAAGCTTGTGGACAATTAATTAATAAGTTCACATAATTATGTCTTGTGTGGCATAACTAGGGAAGTTAAAGCAAAGGGAGATTTAATAAGAAGTATTAAAAGAAAATAAATGGTGAGTTAATGAATAATTGATATTAATTATCATTATGATAATTGGGTATATTTGAGATGATAAATTTTATGGAAAATGATGGATTGAGAATATCTAACTATTTTATAGTTAGCCCAATTAAAATATTATTTGAAATAAACCAATGTACATGGATTATATAAATTTTATGTGTAATGTATAAGTGGGTGTATTTGTATACTCATTTGTGGATAAAGTATCAAATAAACCTAAGTATGCTAATAGTAATACAAAATACTGAGTTTTAAGGGTAGTGTCCCAAATTGTGTGTCATTTCTCCATTCACGTGAAATAAAAAAAAGGCTAGCTAGCTTGCTTCTTCTTCTCAAACTTATAGTTTCCAAATGATGAAGAGGGGAGTGGGCTAGATAGTGATAAGGAATTGATATCCCACCAACTTCTCATGAACCATTAGTTTCTTCTTCATTCCATTGAGCAAAGTTCCAATATTGGTCAATAAGTTTCCCTATAAATGAAGCTAGTTTCATTCTCAGACTTCTTGTTGATTACTCTGTGAAGTTTAGAAATTTGTGTGTGTGAGTGTTGTTGAGTTGGAGAGGAAACTTGAGATTGAAAGAATTTACTTCACAACTTTAGAAGGTAATATCCCTCTATATGTTATTAAATTCAAGTTTTGCAGAGTTCTTAGAAAAGTACTTAAATACTTGTTTTGAGTTGAAAAGTTTATGGTTGAAGCATAATAGAATGTGTCAATTGATGCTAGACATTGTTAATATGGTTAAATACCAAATCAACAAAAGTTAAACGAAGAAAATTGGTCAAGTAACGAATCCGTAGTGAAGAGAATCGCTGAATGTGTTAAACTTTGGAAAGATGGCATAAATCTTGAATTCGATTCTTGAATTTGATTGTTTGTATGTTTGGAATTGATAAAAGCATACTAGGGATGTTTAGTAGTAAGTTTATACCAATTAAGTATCATTACATTGTTGTTTGGTTGAGAGTTTGGCATGTTAACTCGTAGCAGGGGAGTGCCATTGTTCTAACTGCAGTAACCATGCCCACCCCGGCGGTGGGGTGGAATTTTTCAGTAGCTATGCTAGCCCCGCCAGGGGGGAGGGGGGTTCTGCAATGACTTATTATGCTATTTTGATTATTTGATACAAGAAGTTCTAACTTAACTTAACTTAACTTAAGGAGCATACATAATCCTTAAACATGTGTCAATGCGTATTGCAAGATGTTTTAGTAGGTTTGGAGTTTGAATTATAACCTTTTGAAAGAAAAGTTAAAAGACGAAAACCATCTTTATAAAACCTTACGCCTTTTTGAAATCTAACCTTTTGAGCAAGTATTTGCAACTTAGTTAGTTTTATAAATATGTATGAAATGTGAAATCAACGTACTTTGCGTGCTTAGTTATTTATCATGAAATTTTAAGGTTTAAAAACCAATTGAGTTAAAAACTCTATGACTTGTATTGTGAACGTTTGAACAACTATGATAGGATGCCTTATGCCTCTAGACATGACAAATATGTTCATAATCTAGCGAAGCCTGAATTGGACCATTTAAGTGTGGTTTAAAATAAGTTTTCAAATAATAAATTATGTTGTATCTATGTAAATAAGATATATACTTGTGAGCATGCTATTAGAGACTTATTAGTACCAATATATGGTTTAAAAGCTTATAACATCAAATCTTGTTAAAGAAAGTTGTTAAGCCTTATTGATTGAAATAAATCATTATGGAGCTAAGTAGTTTGAATATGAACGATGTAGATACGTATCTATAAACTTTAAATATGTGTCAAATATATAGCGAGTCAAGTGTATGACAAATGTATATGAGTGTTGATGTCAAGTATGGATGGTAAAGGTATACCTATACATACCTAGTTGTTCTAAGAGTATGATGAGAAAGTGAAATGAAGGTTTTACAAACCTAGTTAGGAAACGATATAATATTTATTATTATATTAAGATTGTATGAAATGTATGACTGATGGATATGAATCCATGATTATATAAATGTGTAGGAATACACGCAGTGTAGATAAGCTTTAAGAAGTTAAGTCGTAGTTGATAAACTACGAATAAGGCAAGTCTTTCGGTTCTTATTTGATATATGACTTCGATAACTGTTAGTTGAGCTATATTATGCTATGAGAATGTTGTTGTATATATATGAAATGCATTTTATATATGTATGAAATTTTAAAGTTGATCTTTAATGATATGCTTGTGAAGTAAATCTATATGCCTGTTATGTGAGAAGTAACATGCGTAGTAAATATTGATTGATTATGAATGCATGAACAGAGTATGTTATTGTATGTTATGTAATGCATGAAAACTGTTAGAATTGCTGGGTTGACGAGCTCACCTTTGTAAATAACCACTTTTGCATGTTAAGGACTCACGGTAAAGATTACGTGCTACTAGATTGATAGAGTTTAATAGTATCAAAGGAGATTGATTTATTTATTTAAATATATGCTCTTAAACCATGTTTGGGTTCTAGGAGATGTACATGATAGAATTTTACGATGTGTAATACATGTTGAGTTGTAAAGTTGTTGTATGTGATGCATAGAGGAATTGGAATCGAGATGTAAAAATTTATACAGTAATTCGAATTGAATGAATCATAACATAATTTGATTCAAGGATATGTAATTTATTTAAGTTAAGAAATCAATAAAAGATTTTATTCAAAAGAGATAGACAAGAATGGTAAATGACCAAGATTTGAATAAATATCGAATATTCACCAAGATTTACCATTCTTGGTCATTTTATTCCGCATTTTTATAATATCGAATATGATGTATAGACAAGAATGGTAAATGACCAAGATTTGAAACCTAGTAAAGTTTGGGGTCATTATACAGATCCTGGAAATGGAAAGAATTTATATTCTAAATTGTAATAAGCTAAGTTATATTCATTAAGTTATGAATAGAATATATAAATAGGTTGACGATAGTAGTATCGTGGCGGACCGAATCCGAGGTTTAAGGGACCCAAATTTGGGGGCTTCACATGTTGGTATCAAAGCTATAGGTTATAAACTTTATGTAAGAGTACCTTAGGATATAACCTGAGAGAGAGAAAGATAAAGATTAAAATATATAAGCGAAGATTCAAAGAGGAATCTTGAAGTATCTAAGAGAATGAGGATTCAAAAGTTTCCCAACTCCGGTAAAAAAAATGTTAAGATGATGTCTATAAGATGAAGATGACAAAGATAATAAGAATGAACTCGAATGGAGTTTAGTTGATAATGGGAAAGAATCCTAAGGTAAACCAATGATCACGACGTGATCAGATTGAGCTATGAAATGATAAATAGTCTGTAACGACTAAGTGGCTATAGCTTGATGTTATAAGAGAATGTACTATGAAATGGCACGAGATAAACTCATGAGGAGTTGTAAATGATGAGATGCAAAAAATTCGTATCGAGCAAAGAGCAAGTTGGATAGAGTTAAGTGGGATTTCAATTGAGGACTCATGTGAGGATTGAGTTGTACAAACCTTTGTATGGGCAAAGGTTTTTTGCTCGCACTTAGTTCCTCACAGTGATAATTATTGGAATGATTGGTGTCGCGCTATTGATATGCTTATGGTGAGAAGATGATTCTTTTCTCATATCATATTTGATAGATAGAGACTATTAAGGTTAAGATAGAAAATATTAAGATTAGACGCGAGTTCTTAAAACTCATGCATATGGTAAGTTCGTGACTCATAATTATATGGTATGTTTTGAACTCCTCAGCGAATGGACGCCTATAGTCTGACTAGGATAAGTTCTTAAACTCATATTATTGTGGCAAGTTCCTAAACTTACAAAGTGTGGTAAGTTTGATGAACTATACTGGGTATAGAAAACTTCTAAGGTATGAATTAAGAAATTTTGGTATAATTAAGCATTGATGGTGTGAAAGATTAATAGAATGAAGCAATGGAGTATAGATTGAAGTTGATGGAGAAACATGGATTTTCTAAATCTTCTAGCGCTGCTAGATTTACAAACATTTTGACTTCATGCTGATGTTGCACTTTTGTTTTCTTGAAAAACATTAGATCATGTGATTGAACCAATGATATTTAAAAACAATACTGTTATTCTTATGTTTATGCTAATTGTTTTGGCTAAGACAAAAAAATGATTTGAAAATTTTCAAAATATACTTCTGACTATGTGCATCATTTGATATGGTGTAGAAAATGGTAAACGATGAAGTCGTCAATGCAGTCAAACCTAGTGTTGGTTGTGATCGAAAGATCGTCAGCCCACTATGGTATGATGTAATATGACAAAGTCACAAAATGGCGGAATCCTCAACGTACTACTAATCTGGTATGGTATCATGACGTCATAAAAGAATTTTTGGTTTTCTTTTAAAGTATGAAGAAGGTCAATTAAGTTGGCTAAATTATTTCGATTGATGTCTGAATTGTTGATAAAAGTCTAAACTATTTGATTCGGTTAGACGGCTGTTGAAAAATATTTATGGAATTCAAGCATTCTTGAGTATTTATGCTAAACCAGATTGCTCTGGTGCGGATTCAGATGTTAAAAAGCTGGGGTGAACAACCCTATAATGGGACATGTTTTAAGAGAATATAGTTCCAAACGTAATGTGACGCCCCCAAAATAGGTATACACCACACCCATTCTGAGTCGCCAAATACATGGTACAGAAACAACTACAACTTTATTATTACAACAGTAAAACTGTGAGTTTAAATACAAATATTATCTTTTAGACAATATCTATACTCAAATAAATCCTCATCACATTTATTGATACATTATTTTACAAAAATGGTGAGGACTACTAAACAACTCTCTCTAGAACCTTCATTCCATACCCCGACTAGTACTCACTACATTCTCGCCTCCTGAGAAGAAAAATGGAACAACAAGGAAAAGGGTGAGCTCAACTAGCCCAGTAAAGAATACTATGACTAAGATAATATACAACAAATTATCGTTAGTCTCCAACAGGGAAAAATCTGATAGAATACAATAGACAACAAGTTTCAGATCAATATTCGCGAACGGAAATAATAATTCATAGAAGAGTTACGTAGAGAATGAAATCTACTATAATCTATGAATTTAATACGGTTCATCATCAATATTTTATCCTCAGTAACATCAATCAATATTCATCTCAAATCAAATATTCATCTTTGCACTACTGTGCCAAAGATATTCATCAATCGGTCATGTTCATCTCAACACTGTTCATCTTTGCACTCTGGGCCAAAGATATTCATCGATCGGTTATGTTCATTTAAACACCGCTCATCTTTGCACTACTGAGCCAAAGATATTCATCGATCGGTCATGTTCATTTAAACACCGCTCATCTTTGCACTACTGAGCCAAAGATATTCATCATCGGTCGTATGTTCATTTAAACACCGCTCATCTTTGCACTTCTGACAGCCAAAGATATTCATCAATCGGTCATATTCATCTCAACACTGTTCATCTTTGCACTAAAGGCCAAAGATATTCATCAATCGGTTATGTTCATCTCACACACTGTTCATCTTTGCACTAAAGGCCAAAGATATTCATCGGCCGGTCGTGTTCATTCAAACACGCGCTCATCTTTGCACTACAGCCAAAGATATTCTTGAAATCATTCATCTTTGCACTACCAGCCAAAGATATTCAATAATATCATCATTTAAGACCGAGGATGATGAAAAATATTTTTAAAGAACGAATCCAAAGTGAAACAAAATGACAAGGATTAAGGATTAAGGATTCATACTTGGTTTTATCCACGCCCAAAAATACCTCAAAAATAATCATAGTGGTGTAAAATTCAAGAATGATCAAAACATGGATACAATCAAAGCTAGTATCCGAGAATAGATATTTTAGACTTAAAAGAAGAAATTTCATTTTTAATTGAATAGTCAAGATATCGTGAATAGTCTTGAGTATCGTGAATAAAGGCCATGATACGTGAATAGTAACTCAAGAAACCAAAAGATAGAAATTCCACAAAAAAAACATTTTCACGCTTCATGAATAGTACTTCGTGAATAGTAACTCATGAATAGTAACTCATGAATAGTAACTCGTGAATAGTAACTCATGAATAGTAACTCAGACATGAAAAAGTTCCAAATTTGATAAAAGTTCCAATCAATATTTCAAAGATAATGATATTGAAGAAATAATATCATTTAAGAAGAAAATAACATCCCTTACCTCAAAGAATCAAGACTGCCGGAAGGAAAGGTCGGAAGTGATTTGAATGAAACTTATCTCGAAACAAGAACTCTCAAAGTATCTAAATACTCACAAAATCATTTCAATAATATAGAGAGAAAAGAGAAAACTTTGTTTACGGTGTGATTTTCAATTCTAACTTAGCCCTCTATTTATAGGAAAATGTTAGCCTACCAAGAAGCAGACTTGACCTGCTACCTGATGGCTTTACCTGCTACTATTGCCACCCACCACATTTGAAATAAAATTCAGCACATTTTTTCACCAACCACAAGTGGGGCCCACTCAATTCTAGAATTTTCCACCAAAATCAATTATAACCCTAATTTTCGAATCAGACACCTCTTAAAATTCATAACAAATCATTCGTGCATTTTTAACGGTTCAAAATTTGTGGACATATACTCAACTTATGTATGTATAACATACCCAAAAATTACCACAATCCAACGGTCGGATTAAAAATTATAACCCCCGCAATATATCTCAAAACTCCTGATTTAATTTTTAATACCTCCAATCCGATAAAATACTGATAAAACACCTCAACATTTCTTCCTTCATTAATAACCACATAAATAAATCCATCATTTATATTCATATAAAATAAATATTTCCTTATCATATGAATCAATAATTAATTATTCACAAATAATATACGTAATCACATTTATGACAACCAGTCGTTCCCGGAAAGAGGGGCTTTCAATAAGGATCTCTCCTTCATCGGGCGCGCAATTAATTAGGTGACCAAACCTCTCCTTAGAGCAGAACTTTCTAGACATTGCCAATAATGTTATCTAATAATATTATTCAAATAATATGAATTATTGATCCGATAATGGGAAATATGTGCGTTGACAATTATTGAACAACAATAATATAAAATATCAACGCAAACAATTATTGAATCAATAAAATAAAATATTGAATAAAGTAACTCTTGTGAAAATTATTGAGTAGTGCCATCTTACGCATTTAATCAATAATTCAACAATACATCGCAATACTGGTGTACATCTTTTGGCAACCACGCCAGACATCGTATTTTAACCATAAGGGTATTCCAACGGTCTTACTCAGAATAACTACGCTGTTATTTATAACCACCCAAACTTTATCGTTTTCCTCATCCAATCGCTTTCAGTTATGGGACCCCACACATGGCATTTGTCTTGTCGCATACGAATATTCTGACAAAGATTTAATATTCCACGACCAAACGAATATTCCCAAACAAAAATGAATATTTTATAACCACTTGCTTATTTTGAAATATTTGCGTATTTAACCCTTAACTATCCACATTAATCAAATCAACCCTTACTATAATAAATAAAGGAAATTCCTTTTATTTTAAAAATTTTTGGTCTTACAACCTCTCCTCCTTATGAAATTTCGTCCTCGAAATTGACGACACGACGCATACTGGTGTTTCAAAAGGTGAGGATACCTCGCTTTCATTTCCGTTTCCAATTCCCGTGTCATTTCTCTATAGCATGATTCCTCCACAAAACTTTAACTTGTGGTATGACCTTTCTTGGCGTAGGACATGCTCCTTCCTATCCAAGATCTTGACAGTACCTCCTCATACGTTAAGTCTTGGCTATCTCGTCTGGGTTCTAACTCAATAACGTGGTTCGGGTCTTTCACATATTTACGAAGTACAGATATGTGAAACACATTATGAACACGAGACATACTTGGAGGTAACGCAAGTCTATAGGCTACATTTCCTACTCGGTCAAGAATTTGAAATGGACCAATAAATCGTGGATTTGAGCTTTCCTCTCTTCCCAAATCTTGTAACTCCCTTCCATGGAGCAACTCGCAATAATACATGATCCCTACACTAAATTCCACGTCCTTTCGATGAAGATCCGCATAACTCTTTTGTCGATCTTGTGCCGCTTTTGTATCGTTGTCGAATCAATTGGATCTTTTCGATAGTCATACGCATTTAACTCGGGTCCTAACAATGTTGCTTCACCCACCTCATCCCAACATATTGGAGAACGACATTTTCGTCCATATAATGCTTCAAATGGAACCATGCCTATATTTGTTTAATAACTATTGTTGTATGAGAATTCCACCAATGGCAAGTACTTATCCCAACTTCCTTTGAAATCTAGGACATGAGTTTTAATATATCTTCAAGAGTTTGAGTAGTCCTTTCTGATTGCCCATCCGTTTGAGGATGGTATGCCAAACTGAATCGTAAATTCGTGCCCATAGCTTTCTAACCCAAAATCATGAAGTGAATCTTGGGTCACTATCCAAAACTATGGATACAGGCATGCCATGCAACCTCACAATCTCATTCACGTACATACTAGCAAGACGTTCAAGGGAAAAAGTCTCCCGTATCGGCAAGAAATGAGCAGATTTGGTTAATCTATCAACAATAACCCAAATAGCATTGATGCCTTGAGAAACCATAGGAAGACCCGTAATGAAATCTATGGTAATGTGTTCCCACTTCCATTAGGAATCTCAAGTGGTTGCAACGGACCC
Organism: Panax quinquefolius; assembly: GCA_020205615.1. NCBI lineage: Eukaryota > Viridiplantae > Streptophyta > Magnoliopsida > Apiales > Araliaceae > Panax > Panax quinquefolius. Next base: position 64,169,907 of record CM035153.1, read on the forward strand.
TTAGGTACTAGATGCTCGCCTTTACGTTAAGTAAGTTAAACACATCGAGATAAACTTTGCAATCTCTCTCTTCATATTATTCCACCAAAATGTATGTCGAAGATCACGATACATTTTAGTACTTCCAGGATGGATTGCAAATGGTGTATTGTGTGCCTCCATCATAATCTTGTACCTCAAATCAGAGTCGTTAGGAATACAAAGTCTAGAGTGGACTCGAAGTATTCCTTCTTCATCAATTCTCGCTTAGGAATAGCTCCTTCTTGTACTTTCCTCTCTTCATACGACGCATCCGGCCCAAGATTCGGTGGCTTTTAACTAAAGTCGATTATACAGTATATCATCATGTGGGTACCTAGAGTTTTCATCTCCATCTCTATTATTTGTAAATTATCTGAAATTAGTCTTGTATAATATCGTTTTCTCGTACTTTATATACGATCTTCTACTCAACACGCCACCTACCACGTTCGCTTTTCCAGGATGGCATGGTCGAACATGTCTTTGAAATGAGTCTCCTCTTGAGTTCTTCAAGCTCTTCCCACATTCCTTGCTCCATTCGAATTTTGTATCTCTACGAGTCAAAATTTGCGATAATGGAATAGCGATTCGAGAATATCCTTCAACGAATCTCCGATAATAACCAACTAAGCCTAGAAAGCTACGATTTCGATTCATCGACTTAGGTTGCTCTCAATGTGACTCATATCCCAATCTTGGATAACACGTCACAATGACACCTATCGCTTTACTATCGCATCTAATATGACGTCCCCTACAGAGAGAGTCTCGCTTCGGTGCATTCCACAAAGGAAGTCACAAGATAAAGGCTCGGTACCAAATTTATAGTTGAATTTTTAACTCACGAAGTTCAATAGAGCCATTCTATATGAGATTTTAGAAATGAGTTTTGTCTTAGGGTTCAAAGTCGATACAAAATTTAATATCGCTTTGGGAGTAAGCCAAGAAATTCTTCAGAAATACATCGGGAAAATCAATAACAATGGGAATATTATTCAAATCGACGTGTCTTTATTCAAATCCATAACATGGACTAAGAAAACTTGACATCCGTAATAAACGAATGACTTCATGGCTTGATATGAAAATGTTTGATTACAATGGTTTGATTGCTTGAATTGAATAACAAAGTTGCTTAGGAATATGAAAACTAACAACCTTACAAAAGCAATCAATTTGGCATGATGAGTAGTTAACCTTAAAATCACATCAAAAGCAAATATCTCTATAGAAATAAGGTTAACGGTGTAATGTGATAGTGCCAACTGAATCAAACAAGATTTCTAAACAACAGATGTAATGAAAGTTTCTCCTAACGGATTCTCCATAAATAGGTCAAAGTCTAATTTCTCCGTAGTCAAGTTCAAACGTTGAGCGCAAGCAAGAGAGATAAAAGAATGGGTAGAACCGGTATCTAGTAAGGTATAAACTTCGCAAGAATTTATAATTAACTAACCCGTGCTAACTTCGTTCGGGTTCCTCGCATTTTGACCGGTCACGACAAACGCTCTTCCAAGAACCGTTGACTTTGACTTTTCTGGGACATCCTTTTTGAGTCACCATTCACGCTGGACTGGGTTTCGATATCGTACAATCTCGAGCGATATGTCCTTCTTTTCCACAATTATAGCATACCTTGGAAGGCTTTGAACAGTTTGACCTTATATGTCCCTCCTCTCCACATCTGTAGCATCTAACTGGCGATCGTTCTCTTCCCCTAGAATTTGTTGATAGTGCTGATGTTGCTGCCGACGTCTTCCCGTCATCGTTAAATCTTCTCTTTTTAGATTGGACATCTCTTTCCATAATATCAACGCGTCGTGCAGCTTTTACCCATGCATCACTCATTCTCACTTGTTCGATTATTTCTTCTTTTCATTTCGATTCGACTTTATCATCTTATACTCGCCAAAGAGTGCTTACATTCAAGCATCACGTATCGGGTAACACAAGCTTGAATCGTTGCATCCTTTTGCTCCACATTCGCTCGCAATTCTTTTTTTCGCTCTTCTAACTCATGAATACGATTTTGCAATTCTATATTTTGATCATAAAATACCTCTAATAAACTCTCTTGTGTACCTCTTCTTCCTCTTCTTCCTCACTCTCATTTGTTACCTCTGCGATTATCTCAGGTGTAACTATCAATTCTTCACTCACCACATGGATATCTCTAATTCCTTCTTCGCACCGACATCACATTATCCCGGTTGGCGATTAGAGGTGTTCCACGATCTCATTCACTCCATTGTTAACGTTCTCAAAGTGAGCCCATTCTAAAAAAACTATCATAAAACAAGGGTTAATTAAGGAAATCAATATATCACATAATATCCCTATATCTCGACCAACTAACAAATAAGCTTAGGTAGGACACACTAGCAAAGGATTTACTCGTCTCTCCCCTCCTAGTTCTATTCCCCGATCTCCGCCAGAGATCATATCCCTAAGCTCTGATACCAACTGTGACGCCCCCAAAATAGGTATACACCACACCCATTCTGAGTTGCCAAATACATGGTACGTAAACAACTACAACTTTATTATTACAATAGTAAAGCTGTGAGTTTAAATACAAATATTATCTTTAGACAATATCTATACTCAAATAAATCCCCATCACATTTATTGATACATTATTTTACAAAAATGGTGAGGACTACTAAACAACTCTCTCTAGAACCTTCATTCCATTCCCGACTAGTACTCGCTACATTCTCGCCTCCCCGAGAAGAAAAAATGGAACAACAAGGAAAAGGGTGAGCTCAACTAGCCCGGTAAAGAATACTATGACTAAGATAATATACAACAAATTATCGTTAGTCTCCAACAGGAAAAATCGATAGAATCTGATGAGACAACAAGTTTCGGATCAATATTACGAATCGGAAATAATAATTCATAGAAGAGTTACGTAGAGAATGAAATCTACTATAATCTATGAATTTAACGAGTTCATCATCAATATTTTATCCTCGTAACATCAATCAATATTCATCTCAAATCAAATATTTATCTTTGCACTTCTGTGCCAAAGATATTCATCAATCCATCATGTTTCATCTCAACACTGCTCATCTTTGCACTCTGAGCCAAAGATATTCATCGATCGGTTATGTTCATTTAAACACACCGCTCATCTTTGCACTCTGTGCCAAAGATATTCATCATCGGTCATGTTCATTTAAACACGCTCATCTTTGCACTCTGTGCCAAAGATATTCATCGATCGGTATGTATTCATTTAAACACCGCTCATCTTTGCACTCTGTGCCAAAGATATTCATCAATCGGTCATGTTCATCTCAACACTGTTCATCTTTGCACTAAAGGCCAAAGATATTCATCAATCGGTTATGTTCATCTCAACACTGCTCATCTTTGCACTAAAGGCCAAAGATATTCATCGATCGGTCGTATGTTCATTTAAACACACCGCCATCATCTTTGCACTACAAAGCCAAAGATATTCTTCAGAAATCATTCATCTTTGCACTACAAAGCCAAAGATATTCAATAATATCATCATTTAAGACTGAGGATGATGAAAAATATTTTTAAAGAACGAATCCAGTGAAACAAAATGACAAGGATTAAGGATTAAGGATTCATACTTGGTTTTATCCACGTCCAAAAATACCTCAAAAATAATCATAGTGGTGTAAAATTCAAGAATGATCAAAACATGGATACAATCAAAGCTAGTATCCAGAATAGATATTTTAGACGAAAAGAAGAAATTTCATTTTTCGGTGAATAGTACCGTATACGTGAATAGTGCCGTATACGTGAATAGTGCCGTATACGTGAATAGTAACTCCGAAACCAAAAGATAGAAATTCCACAAAAAAACATTTTCACGCTTCATGAATAGTACTCGTGAATAGTAACTCATGAATAGTAACTCATGAATAGTAACTCGTGAATAGTAACTCATGAATAGTAACTCCGACATGAAAAAGTTCCAAATTTGATAAAAAGTTCCAATCAATATTTCAGCATAATGATATTGAAGAAATAATATCATTTAAGAAGAAAATAACATCCCTTACCTCAAAGAATCAATACTTCGGAAGGAAAGGTCTCAAGTGATCTTTGAATGAAACTCATCTTGATCGAACAAAGAACTCTCAAAGTATCTAAATACTCACAAAATACGCTCAATAATATAGAGAGAAAGAGAGAAAACTTTGTTTCGGTGTGATTTTCAATTCTAACTTAGCCCTCTATTTATAGGAAAATGTTAGCCCGTAGAAAGCAGACTTGACAAGCTACACCGATGGCTTTACACGCTACTATTGCCACCCACCACATTTGAAATAAAATTCAGCACATTTTTCACCAACCACAAGTGGGGCCCACTCAATTCTAGAATTTTCCACCAAAATCAATTATAACCCTAATTTCCTAATCGCAGACACCTCTTAAAATTCATAACAAATCATTCGTGCATTTTTAACGGTTCAAAATTTGTGGACATATACTCAACTTATGTATGTATAACATACCCAAAATTACCACAATCCAACTATTCGGATTAAAAATTATAACCCCATAATATATCTCAAAACTCCCGATTTAATTTTTAATACCTCCAATCCAGATAAAATCCGATAAAACACCTCAACATTTCTTCCTTCATTAATAACCACATAAATAAATCCATCATTTATATTCATATAAAATAAATATTTCCTTATCATATGAATCAATAATTAATTATTCACAAATAATATTACGTAATCACATTTATGACAACCAGTCATTTCCTCAGAAAGAGGGGCTTTCAATAAGGATCTCTCCTTCTTGGCGCCGCAATTAGGTGACCAAACCTCTCCTTAGATGTAACTTTCTAGACATTGCCAATAATGTTATCTAATAATATTATTCAAATAATATGAATTATTGATCCGATAATGGGAAATCTTTGTAAAATGACAATTATTGAACAACAATAATATAAAATATCAACGCAAACAATTATTGAATCAATAAAATAAAATATTGAATAAAGAACTCTACCGTGAAAATTATTGAAGTAAGTAGTGCCATCTTACGCATTTAATCAATAATTCAACAATCTTTGTGTAATACTGGTGTGCTCTTTTGTGCAACCACGCCAGACATCAGTATTTTAACCACCGGGTATTCCAATGATCTTAACTGGTAACAACTACGCCGTTATTTATAACCACCCAAACTTTGTCGTTTTCTCATCCAATCGCTTTCAGTTATGGGACCCACACATGGTCGTGCAGTCGCATTAATATATTCACAAGCGAAGACGAATATTCCACGACCAAACGAATATTCCCCGACAAAATGAATATTTTATAACCACTTGCTTATTTTGAAATATTTGCGTATTTAACCCTTAACTATCCACATTAATCAAATCAACCCTTACTATAATAAATAAAGGAAATTCCTTTTTATTTTAAAAAATTTTGGGGTCTTACACGTAACGCATATAGTCGTTATAACACACTACGTTGCGGCCCAACGTAGTGGTACAATAGGCCAACCACCTAGTGTACGTGTGGAGGGTGTTTTCAGTCTTTGTGATTGATAAACACTCTGGTTTGCAGTGTGAAGGATTTTGTTGAAGCACTAATAAACCTAGAGATGAGTTCACAGTCTTGTGACCCCTCGGCATATTTTAGAATCTGAGTTATTCATACTACTTGCCGATTATTGAAAAATCGTGGAAGATTCTTATTCTTCTGAAGGAGGAATGTAGTAAGTAGTGGTAGAATGCAAGTGAGCAAGTTATAATAAAACTTTCGAAAAGACAATGGATAAAATTATTCAAAAGAATATGTAATATTCAGAATAGCACTAAGTAGAGGAGGTCTCATTATTCCGAGGACAGAATCCTTAGAAGGGGGACAGGATGTAAGAAACCAAATTTTTAGAAATTATTAAAATAATAATTTGGTAAATAAAATTCTTATGGCATGAGAAGGGTTGAATAAGAATATATATATATATATATATATATATATATATATATATGCATTGTGAGGTATGGTGTTGCATGGGGTAATATAAACTATGCAATAAGTGATTTCTATGTTTAGTAAATATATTATTATATAATTTTTATTTATTGAAGAAACGAGTTAGTTGAAGTAAAGAAGATGGATAGAAATTTATCTATCGATATTAAATAATTTATGTGAAATTATTTTATCATAGTAAGTTGGTGACATTAAACATCTTTGATAATCACTAATTTCTTGAGTATATGTACGAGTAAGTATCAAGTCTAAGACAGTGCAACCATAACCTTTAATGGTTGATGTATAGGAGTTGGGCTAAACGATCCCTTCAGAGAGTGGAGGTATATACGAATTAGTAACCGATCTAACTCGCTGTAAAAATAGTGTAGACGAGATGGAAACTAATTTGTTGGTTTTTTGTGGGAAACCACTTAGGGTACTCTATTGAATACTATTAAAGACTCAACGAGTGCTAGGTTTAGACTTGTATATATGTACGTTATTGAAGAGAAAAGAAAGTCAATATATCTTTAGATAAATATTGGTTAAAGATTTATTGATTAATATTGAGATATGGTTAAATGTATAGATTAAAAAATTGTGTTGAGACAATTTATAGAAATGAAAGAGAAATAATTATAGTATATTTCTAATAAATGATATTAAAAATAAATTATAGCATTTGATTATTTTAATAAAAGAGGGGAATATTATTTTGATATTACCTTATGTAGCTTTGTAAGGGGTAATGTGTGTGATTAAGTAATGTGGAAAATATATTAAAACATATTTGCTATATAAGTTGATGGAAACAGTTTATCATAAAAAGAAATAAACTTATTTTCTATATATATAAAGTGTATTGTGTCATGAATGTAAATATTTTCATAATACATAGACATTTTATTAAGAATAATATCTTGAGAAAATGAGTAAATCTTTTTATTATGATTAGTTCCTATATTTGGAGAAAACATGATAAAAACATCTTATGTTATGTTATGGCGAAATATATAATTTTGATTATAATAATGTATTTCAAGAGGGTTAAAGCTATAAAAGAAAACTAAGTTATTTTAATAACTAGAGTTGTTATATTACCGCGAATGTTATAAAGAATATTTAAATATTTCCATTCACAATATATTTATATATGTGAACCTGGTGATATAATAGTTCGATGTAAATTGAACATGTTATAAATAGTAATGTGGTTGGAAATGAATAAGTAATGAGAATGAGAATAAGCTTAATGTAAGCTTGTGAGATATGCCTCGTGTGGCAAAGTGATGGAATAAGCATTCATTAAATAATTTAATGAATGAATAATTGAAGGAATTAAATTCTATGTGAAATGACTTTATATTATATAGTAGTTACATCTATATGATATGAAATGAAGTAGGACACTTCAATAGTAACTATATAATACAGGAAGTATTTGAATACATATGTATAAAGACTAGTATGTTAGCATTATGTACAAGTGAGATAATAAAATGTAACATGGTGCAATAGACCACCCCCATGACCCTTAGAAATGCTAAAAATGGGAGTTAAATAAGCTTATTAGATAGCTCATGTGATAGCAATGATGGTTAGCCCAATGACTAGGGTACAATGAATAGTAGTAGTTGGTGGGAGTTAGCCACCAACTCTTCTTTGCCCATTGTGTAATGACCATAGGAGGGTAATAGATTGGCTATGAATAGAGACCATTAAATTAGTGCTAGTATATAATCTATGAGAACCTATAATGTAATGATATTACATTATGACCATATTATAAGATGTGATATTAAGAATAATATTATTTTGTGAGATTATATTATTATAAGCTTGTGGACAATTAATTAATAAGTTCACATAATTATGTCTTGTGTGACATAACTAGGGAAGTTAAAGCAAAAGGAGATTTAATGGGAAGTATTAAAAGAAAATAAATGGTGAGTTAATGAATAATTGATATTAATTATCATTATGATAATTGGGTATATTTGAGATGATAAATTTTATGAAAAATGATTGATTGAGAATATCCAACTATTTTATAGTTAGCCCAATTAAAATATTATTTGAAATAAACCAATGTACATGGATTATATAAATTTTATGTATAATGTATAAATGGGTGTATATGTATGCTCATCTGTGGATAAAGTATCAAATAAACCTAAGTATGCTAATAGTAATACAAAATGCTGAGTTTTAAGGGTAGTGTCCCAAATTGTGTGTCATTTCTCCATTCACATGAAATAAAAAAAGGCTAGATAGCTTGCTTCTTCTTCTAAAACTCATAGCTTCCAAATGATGAAGAGGGGAGTGGGCTAAATAGTGATAAGGAGTTGATATCCCACCAACTTCTCATGAACCATTAGTTTCATCTTCATTCTATTGAGCAAAGTTCCAATATTGGTCAATAAGTTTCCCTATAATGAAGTTAGTTTCATTCTCAGACTTCTTGTTGATTACTCTGTGAAAGTTCAAAAATTTGTGTGTGAGAGTGTTGTTGAGTTAGAGAGGAAACTTGAGATTGAAAGAATTTACTTCACAACTTCAAAAGGTAATATCCCTCTTTATGTTATTAAATTCAAGTTTTGCACAATTCTTAGAAAAGTACTAAAATACTTGTTTTGAGTTGAAAAGTTTATGGTTGAAGCATAATAGAATGTGTCAATTGATGTTAGACATTGTTAATATGGTTAAATACGAAATCAACGAAAGTTAAACGAAGTAAATTGGTCAAGTAACGAATTCGTAGTGAAGAGAATCGCTAAATGTGTTAAACTTTGGAAAGATGGCATAAATCTAGAATTGATTCTTGAATTTGATTGTTTGTATGTTTCGAATTGATAAAAGCATACTAGGGATATTTAGTAGTAAGTTTATACCAATTAAGTATCATTACATTACTGTTTAGTTGAGAGTTTGGCATGTTAGCTCATAGCAAGGGAGTGTCATTATTCTAACTGTAGTAGTTATGCCCACCCCGGCGGAGGGGGGGAATTCTGCAGTAGCTATGCCCGCCCCGGTGGGGGTTCTGTAGTATTAAGGCCCGCTCCAGTGGAAGGGGGGGTTCTGCAATGACTTATACTGCTGTTTTGATTGTTTGATACAAGAATTCCTAACTTAACTTAACTTAAGGAGCATACATAATCCTAAAACATGTGCCAATGCGTATTGCAAGATGTTTTAGTAGGTTTGGAGTTTGAATTATAACCTTTTGAAAGAAAAGTTAAAAGACGAAAACCATCTTTATAAAACCTTACACCTTTTTGAAATCTAACCTTTTGAGCATGTATTCGTAACTTAGTTTTATAAATACGTATGAAATGTGAAATCAACGTACTTTGCGTGCTTAGTTATTTATCATGAAATTTTAAGGTTTGAAAACCAATTGAGTTAAAAACTCTATGACTTATATTGTGAACGTTTGAACAACTATGATAGGATGCCTTATGCCTCTAGACATGATGAATATGTTCATCATCTAGCTAAGCATGAATTGGACCTTTCAAGTGTGGTTTAAAATAAGTTTTCAAATAATGAATTATGTTGTGTATATGTAAATAAGATATATACATGTGAGATTACTATTAGAGGCTTATTAGTACCAATATATGGTTTAAAAGCTTATAACATCGAATCTTATTAAAGAAAGTTGTTAAGCCTTATTGATTGAAATAAATCATTATGGAGCTAAGTAGTTTGAATATGAACGACGCAGATCACGTATCTATAAACTTTAAATATATGTCAAACATATTGCGACTCAAGTGTATGATAAATGTATATGAGTGTTGATGTCAAGTACGGATGGTTAAGGTATACCTATACATACCTAGTTGTTCTAAGAGTATGATGAGAAAGTGAAATGAAGGTTTTACAAACCTAGTTAGGAAACGATGTAATATTTATTATTATATTAATAGCGTATGAAATGTATGAATGATGGATATGAATCCATGATTATATAGCTGTGTAGGAATACATGCAGTGCAGATAAGCTTTAAGAAGTTAAGTCGTAGTTGATAAACTACGAATCAGGCATGTCTTTCAGTTCCTATTTGATATATGAATTCGATAACTGTTAGTTGAGCTATATTATGCTATGAGAAGTTGTTGTATATATATGAAATGCATATAAGATATGTATGAAATTTGAAAGTTGATCTTTGATGATATGTTTGTGATGTAAATCTATATGCCTGTTATGTGAGAAGTAACATGCATAGTAAATATTAATTGATTATGAATGCATGAACTGAGTATGTTATTGTATGCTATGTGAGGCATGAAAACTGTTAGAATTGTTGGGCTGTCGAGCTCACCTTTGTAAATAACCACTTTTGCAGGTTAAGGACTCATGGTAAAGATTACGTGCTACTTAATTGATAGAGTTAAATAGTATCAAAGGAGATGGATTTATTTATTTAAATATATGCTCTTTAACCATGTTTAGGTTCTAGGAGATGTACATGATATAAGTTTACGATGTGTAATAAATGTTGAGTTGTAAAGTTGTACTATGTGATGCATAGAGGAATTGGAATCGAGATGTAAAAATTTATACAGTAATTCGAATAGACTGAATCATAACATAATTTGATTCAAGGATATGTAATTTATTTAAGTTAAGAAATCAATAAGAGATTTTATTCAAATGAGATTGAAAAAGTTTAAATTATTCTTCATTTTTATAATATCGAATATGATGTATAGACAAGAATGGTAAATGACCAAGATTTGAAACCTAGTAAAGTTTGGGGTCATTATACAGATCTTGAAAATGGAAAGAAATTATATTCTAAATTGTAATAAGCTAAAGTTATATTCATTAAGTTATGAATAAAAGATATAAATAGTTCGACGATAGTAGTATCGTGGCGGACCGGATCCATAGTTGAAGGGACCTGAATTTGGGGGCGTCATAATAGTGATTGACTTTAGTGGTTTGGTTGCTTGAATTCGCATAATAGGTTGGTTAGGAATATGAATGCTAACAACCTTACAAAAACAATCAATTTTAGCATGATGAGTAGTTAACCAATCAATCCCTAAAATCACATCAAATGCAAGTATTTTCAAACAGATAAGATCGATAGGTAACGTGAGGGTGCCAATTTGAATCAAACAAGATTTATAAACAGTTGATGTAATGAAGGTTTCTCCTAATGGAGTTTTAACAGATAAGTCAAAGTCTAATTTCTCTGAAGTTAAATTTAAACGTTGAGCGCAAGTAGGAGAAATAAAAGAATGGGTAGAACCGGTATCAAATAAGGTATTGACTTGAACTATTGACTTTGAGTTTATGATTAGCTTACACGTAATAACCTCATTCGGGTTCCTCTCTTTTTGGGAGGTCACAACAAACACTCTCACTTGAACTATTGACTTTGAGTTGTCTGGGATGGCATTTGGTGTCACCATCCCAGCTGGACTTTTCTTCACTACACGACAAAATCGTGCTAGGTGGCCTTCTCTTTTGCAATTGTAACACGCTTTGGATTGCTACGTGCAATTTGAACTGATGTGTCACTCCCCTCCACATTTGTAGCATACGTGTTGGGTAAAATCTAATTACGCACAACACGCAAGTATACGTGGTCAACAAGTAATATAATAGTAAATAGAGTATCATTCCCACAGAGAAATTTAGTAAGAATTATAACCTCACCATTATCAGTTTCTTATTAATCCTAATTTTATTAAACTATTCAAATCGATGATTAAATTATTAAAACTAAATTATTAAAAATACAATGATCACAAAACAATCACAAATATTAAAAACTGAAATTTCAAACAATTATTAGAGAATTAGGCTTATGACTTCACCCTTAACTTCACTCTAATTTTTACACATTTATTCCAGTTTAATTCACTATCCCAGTTTATTAATCAAGAACACGAATGTAGCACTAGCCACCTCTCGATGTACTAATAACGTATTAACTCAAATCCACAATTTAGATAGAAATAAGTTAAACACCTTAATCAACTAACTCACTATATCTTTATGTGAATTATAATTAAAGAAGGTTTAAGCTTAAGCATATCTCTACCCTAATTCTGATTACATGCGATGTCAAGCATATCTCTACCCTAACATTCATCAAGATTCTGTTCATTCACAAAATTCAAGAACACATGCTATATTAACTAAGTCTAGACTCGTACTTCCTCTCTCGAATCCATACAAGTCCACAAAGAACAGTTGATTAGGAAATTCATAAATTCAAGCTCAAATTAATATAGATAAACTGGATAATAGCTTATTAAACTAGAAATCAAAGTTACATAATCATCGTTTCAATTAAAGATCCGTCATAAGCCTAAAAAGTAAATTAGTTCATCATCAATGAAATAATAACTGAATAAATTAAAGATATCATCCTTTCAATTACAAATATAAGACTAGAGAAATAGAATAATTCAGAACACGCTTCACTTTAGCCTTAATCTGTAATCGATATGAACGTTCCTTCAAAATCTTCACTCCAATGCTCGATATGAAAATCTATCCTTAATCTTTGTTAATTGCCTTCTCCTTCGCTTGATCTTGTTCTTACTGTTAATATATCCCTTACACTAGTAATCTCAGCTCAATTATATGCCAACTAGAGTCCCAAAGCCATGCAATTACTCAAACGCACGTCCCAGTAGTGTTAGAACCAAACTAGGAAAGCGAATTCAGACCCCGCCTTACATGCCATTAGGCTACTCATTCCAGACATGAAGACTTCATACAAGCGAAGGTGCAAAGTTTAAATATGCCCACCCCGGTGGGCTATGCTTATGTAAACTGACTTTGGTTAAACTCCAAACTTGCTCCAATATCGCTCTAAATGCCTCCTTTATTTATAACTTGCCACACCAACCACCCTACACACAAAATAACAAGAAACAAGTAAAAACAAACATAAAATTAAGGATTTAACAATGAATAAGCTTGAATTAGAAACTTATTCATGGATATAAAATCCACTTATCAAAATCCCCCAAACTTAAACTGTGCTAGTCCTCGAGCACAAAACAAAATACTATACTATACATTGCAATGTAATGAAATGTAATGCATCTAAACTATATGTCTTTGAATCCAACAGTGTCATAACATCAAAATTATTTCACTGGCCTCAGGGAAATCAAACAAACATTACAACTCTTAATTACTAAAACCAATCAGTAATTCCTTATTAATCCTCGAATCTTAAACCATTATCACTGGTATAGTATGTGTGTGTGTGTGTGTGTGTCCAACATCCATGTTAACTAATACAGATTCAAATTCAACACATAACCAATTTCTTATAAGGAATTATACAGAATAAACTCAAGAATTTCAAAAACAGACAAGATCCAACTAAAATTAAACAATCACCAATATTGAGGGTCCACAAAAGGTACTTATGCTTTTTTTTTTCTTTTCAATCACGGGGGCTTTTTGCTCTTATTTCCTGCTTTATTCTCTTTTTTTACCATGACTATGCAATGTCTCATTCCATTAGGCTAACAGTGCTACCCCTTAGCGAGCTTTCGACCAACAACTCCCAGACCATAAAGACCTTAGGGCGCTAGGTGTAAAGACAATCCCCTCGAGCGTACTTGCTCAAGTAACAAAGGCCCCGAAACAAAACTAGCCACGATATTTATTTCTTTTTTTCCCCTTTTTTTTAGATAAGCTTATATACCCTACTTGATCCCCCAAACTTAGGTTATTGTCTAATTCTTCGTCTTCACTACCTATCCTTGCCATTTTCTCATTTACACTAGCATTATCCTTTACAAACTCTTTATGTATCAATTTAAACTAATCAGTCGACACAGATGTTATTAACGTGTTACCCTTTTTATATCAGTTTCAAATAAGAACAAGATCCAATTCATAACAGAAACTACATCAGGGTTTTAATAATCAGTACTACAATTGTCGACTTAATCTCAATCTCATCATCGGCCAAAATAAAAATGAACTTACAACACTGCTGGACATATACAAAATTAACACATTATTTTTTCTATATTTATGTGGAAATGGTGAACATGACATGAATGCAACAATAAATAAATAACTAAATAAAAACTATTTATGATCCTAAGCTACTATAAAAATGCATGATTACATGGATGCAATAATTGATAATCCTAAACTAAATAATAAACTACTATGCAAACCTAGCTCAATGAACTTAAATATGCAAACATGAAATGCAAACATGAAAGTAAATTCACCCCCCCCCCCCCCCCCCAAACTTGAAAATTACAATGCCCTCATTGTATAGATATAGCAATTAAAATGTGAGGACTTCCCTGTAATCGCCTAAGTCTGTGGTGGTGGTGTTTGGTGGTCTTCTTCATCAGAGTCACCTGGTGGGAATCATGGCATTGGGACTGGCTGCTTATATGTGAATTGAGCATTTGGATTGAAGCTTTGGAGTCTCGTGTTCAAGGATGCGAACGATAAGTTCATAGCCTCAAACATGTGATCCTGCCTAGCTGCTAGCTGCCTCATCTCTCGTCGTGCTTGCTTGTTGTGTTCATCCACTTGGCACTGAAAATTGAGGAACTGAGGGCTAGATATTGCCTCGGACTATAGAACCTCCTCTACTCCTTATTCTCCCATCGGTGCATTCTCTTGAAACTCATCATCCGAAGTATCTTCAGCGTCAACCTCATCCTCTGAAGCTGAGGGAAATACAAAACCTAATCCTCTCGGATGTGATTCGTCGCCTTCCCACATTGAGTACCATGCAATCATTCTCGAATCTAGTATTTGAAGCGGCATCAAGGTCGGTTTATCATCGAACCATCGAACTCCTGCTTGCCTACAAAACCCATAAATGAGTGACGGGTGTGGCAAGCCGCCCGAGAAATGTCCTCGTAAGCACCAGCGGATTGAGAAATTGATTATAGCCCTAACGTCGATGATGAAATCTTGTACAATACCATATAAGAGCAGTTCTTTCTCCTTGGTTACATCATACGTGTATGTGGATGGAAACATCTTGGCACACAGGAAGGCATACCATATCTTGCCATATCTATTGAGATCTTTGCTGTGAAAAAACATGCCCCCTTTTAGACCCTTGATCCATTTTGTGCCCGATTTAGTCATTTCCTTCAGAATGATCTCATAATCGGGATCATTGTCACGTAAGTGGGCATAATTGCAATGTCGAGGCACCCGTAACTGATAATATGTGTTGATGGCATCGGCACTCAAAGGTACTAATCTTTCCCGCATAAAAGCGTTGAAAGGGGCCTTGTCCTCGGCGTTCGCATAAAACTCCTTGACTACACTTACAACGGCGGTCTCGGGTTCCTCTGTGAACTTGTTCCAGCCTTTCTGGTATATCTGTTGCATCATCTCACCGTCGACATGGTCCGGTGCCAACCCCCGCTCCGGTGTGAGTGCTTTTATTGACATATAATCGTATCGGTCGGCGGCGGTGGCACTTACGAATTTGCGTCGGTCGAAGGTCCGTGATGGCGGTGTTGTTGTGGAACTCTCTCCCCGATGCCTCTTTGATGTGGGTTTAGATGCCATTGAATTCAGAAATCCTTAACAACACTAATTCCCCCAAACTTGGCTAACACAAACTGTCGAACACTTGGTGTGTACAGTGGTTTATTCCCCCAAACTTAAAATTTTGCTTCTACTATGGTGCTAAGAAGGGAGGAATTAGAAAAAAAGGCAGTCACTCTCAATTGTTATACACTTACCTCAATGAAAACCCTAATTCGTAGCTATAGCAGGTGGAGTTGAGAGTAAGTAGTGAATAAGGGTTATGAGGGAGTGAATTTATAGGAATTGTGTGAAGGAGAGGGTTGTGGGTTGGAATAATAGATTGAAGTAGTGGGTGTTTGTGTTAATATAGTGGGATGGCAAATGCCAAAACGTGGGATGTAGGTGTAATGGGATTGAGAGTTGTGGGGAAGAAGAAGTAGTGGAGGTGTGATAATGAAGTGGGTTTGGAAAGAAGTAACTGCCAAAACTATCTGTTCAACTCCAGGACCCCCAGCCCAACGGGGGGTATTAGGCCTATAAAGCCCGCCCCAGCGGGCATGCCCATTGTTTTTGAACTTGAGAGACCCCCGCCCCAACGAGGGGTATAGTGCATTAGGGGCCCACCCCGGCGGGGGTGGGTTCTGTTAACTGAGGCTATTGTGCTTATTTCTTCACTTCAACTCCCAACCATTATCATATTAAGATCCTGCAAAGTCAGAAAACATACATGTTAGTAGATTTTGATCATTTTAAGCAAGGTTGAGAGATTATCAAGAACATGGAACTTATCTAATTAATTTATGAACTTCTTATATATTACTAATTATTCTAAACTATAATTTGATAATTATGAATAAAAATATGAAAAATAAAAGTACGATTGGGTTACCTCCCAATTAGCGCTTGATTTTAAATCGTTCAGCCTGACTACTCCCTGTTTATGGTACGTCGGATAATGTGATTGCGATGACATCTGTGTTGGATTCGCCACCCCAATAATGCTTCAACCGTTGACCTTCAAAGTCTCCAATGGGTTTCTACTGTAGAGTTCAACGGCGCCATGTGAGAAAACTCTTTTAATGGTGAATGGACCCGACCACCTTGATTTTAACTTTCCCGGGAACAACCTCAACCGTGAGTTGAAAAGTAGTACTGATTGCCCCATTTCGAACGTTCTGTGCATGATTTTCTAGTCGTGCCATTTCTTGACTTTTTCATTATATAGCTTAGAGTTTTCGCAAGCTTGAAGTCTGAATTCGTCGAGCTCGTTTAATTGAAGTAGTCTCTTTTCCCTCACAACTGCTTGATCGAAGTTAAGTTTCTGAATCGCCTAGTAGGCCTTGTTTTGTTACTCGACCGGTAGGTGACAAGCTTTCCCATAGACCAATTGATATGGTGACATAACAATTGGTGTTTTATACGCAGTTCGATTGGCCCATAGTGCATCATCCAACCTGAGAGACCAATCCGTTCTATTTGGGTTCACCACCTTTTCCAAGATTCTTTTCACCTCCCTGTTTGAAACTTCAGCTTGCCCACTTATTTGGGGATGATAAGTCGTCGCCACCTTATGGTTTACCCCATACTTCGCCAAGAGAGATGTAAATGATCTGTTGCAGAAGTGACTACCTTCATCACTTATAATAGCTCTTGACGTGCCAAATCTTGTAAAGATATTCTTTTGCAAGAATTTGAGGACCACTTTATCATCGTTAGTTGGGAGTGTTGCAGCTTTAACCCATTTTGATACGTAGTAAACTGCAACCAATATGTACTGATTACTAAATGATGATGGAAATGGCCCCATAAAATCAATGCCCCAAACGTCAAAGACTTCAACTTCTAAAATATCCCCGACAACGGCGCCAAAAACTTGTTGGGTAAAATTTAATTACTCACAACACGCAAGTATATGTGGTCAATAAGTAATATAATAGTAAGTAGAGTATCGTTCCCACAAAGAAATTTAGTAAGAATTATAACCTCGCAATTATCAGTTTCTTATTAATCCTAATTTTATTAAACTATTCAAATCGATGATTAAAATTATTAAAAATACTATGATCACAAAACAATCACAAATATTAAAAACTGAAATTTCAAACAATTATTAGAGAATTAGGCTTACGACTTCACCCTTAACTTCACTCTAATTTTTACACATTTATTCCAGTTTAATTCACTATCCCAGTTTATTAATCAAGAACACGAATGTAGCACTAGCCACCTCTCGATGTACTAATACCGTATTAACTCAAATCTACAATTTAGATAGAAACAAGTTAAACACCTTAATCAACTAACTCACTATATCTTTATGTGAATTATAATTAAAGAAGGTTAAGCTTAATCCCTTTATCTGATTACATGTGATGTCAAGCATATCTCTACCCTAACATTCATTAAGATTTTGTTCATTCACAAATTTCAAGAACACATGCTATATTAATTAAGTCTAGACTCGTACTTCCTCTCTCGAATCCATATAAGTCCACAAAGAACTGTTGATCAGACAATTCATAAATTCTACCTCAAATTAATATAGATAAACTGGATAATAGCTTATTAAACTAGAAATCAAAGTTACATAATCATCGTTTCACTTAAAGATCCGTCATAAGCCTAAAAAGTAAATTAGTTCATGATCAATGAAATAATAACTGAATAAATTAAAGATATCATCCTTTCAATTACAAATATAAGACTAGAGAAATAGAAAAATTCAGAACACCCTTCACTTTAGCCTTAATCTGCAATCGATATGAACGTTCCTTCAAAATCTTCACTCCAATGCTCGATATGAAAATTTGTCCTTATTCTCTATTAATTGACTTCTCCTTCGCTTGATCTTGTTCTTAGTGTTAATATATCTCTTACACCGGTAATCTCAGCTAAATTTTATGCCAACTAGAGTCCCAAAGCCATGCAATTACTCAAATGCACGTCCCAGCAGTGTTAGAACCAAACTAGGAAAGCGAATCGGGACCCTCACTTTTACGGAGTATATATGATATGAAATGCCATTTTGGCCAAGTTAGGCTACTGATTCTAGAAATGAAGACCCCCGCCTGGGGTGCAAGTGTGAAACTTAAATATCCTTCTCGCAAGCTATGCTCTCAAACTGAGTTTGGTTAAACTCCAAACTTGCTCCAATATCGCTCCAAATGCCTCCTTTCTTTATCACTAGCCACACCAACCACCCTACAAACAAAATAACAAGAAACCAGTAAAAACAAACATAAAATCAAGGATTTAACAACGAATAAGCTAGAATTAAAAACGGATTCGTGGATATAAAATCCACTTATCAATACGACCAATGGTCGTTCTCCTTCCTGAACAACGGTTGCTGGTGCTGCTATCTTTCCATCATTATTGAACCTTCTCTTCTTAAAATTTCCACTTCTATTATCTTGGCCATGATTACCACCAAAGTGGTTACCATTTATGGCATGTTGATTTCCTCCACGTTTGTTGTCACCGCTTTAATGACTGCTACCACTGGTATTATCGCTTTACCGGCTGCTATCTCTTGGTTGAATTGACTAATTATCGCACTCCAATATCTGAGCCCTATTCACAACATCTGAATACAAACAAAGTTTGTGAGAAATGAGGTATTGACGTATTTTGGGTTTCAAACTTCTTTGAAATATCCACGCCATACGCTCCTCATTATCTACCAAATGGGATGTAAACCGAGACAACTCAGCAAACTTAGCTTCGTACTGCGACCCAGTCATATTGTTTTGCTTCATCTTGATGAATTATACCTCCTTCATGTGACGAATACTTTCAGGAAATTATTTGTCGGTGAACAATTCTTGGAACTTCTCCCAAGACATCTTTAGTGCAACATGTTGAGTACGTTTTACAAATTCCCACCAATAATCTGCCTCTCCTCGCAACATGAAGGTGGCAAAGGGAACCTTTTGCTCCTCGGAGCATTCCAAGACATCAAATATCTTGGTGATATACTTAATCCACGCCTCTGCTATGACACCCCCAAAATAGGTCCAATCCACCCAACCCATTCTGAGTCGCCAAATACATGGTACAGAAAATAACTACAACTTCAATATTACAATTGTCGTGCAAAATACGACAACCCATATACTGTGAGTTTTAATACCAACTGTGACTTTCATCCCTTTATTTGGATAGCACCTTACAATTGTACCTTACATAAAGGTACAGTCAATAACTATTTTAGAAATTAAAATCTTTGGAAAATGCTCAAGAAAACCTTCGTGAATAGTATTCCATGAATAGTACCCCGTATTCATAAATAGTGCCGTATATGTAAATAAGTATCAGTATACATAAATAAGGTCCTATATACATGAATAAGACTGCAGTGTACGTGAATAGTGTCAGTATACGTGAATAAGTAACCTATAATTTTAAAAGATAAAGTTTCACAATAAAATTCATATCAATATTTCGATATAATGATATTAAAAGAAATAACATTATTTACTAAAAAAAAATTAACATCTCTTATCATCCCTTACTATCCCTTACGATCCCTTACAATCCCCTACCATCCCTTACCTCAAAAGAATAGTACTTTTAGCGGGAATATCAGATATAATGCTGAAGAAAACTTGCACTGCCTATCAACTGTCAAAGTATCTAAATACTCACAAAAATACGCTCGATATTGTAGAGAGGGAAATTTCAGATTCTGGAGTGATTTTCAATTCTAACCTAAGCAACCTATTTATAGGAAAATGCTTATAACATCAAAGCAGAAAATTTAATAAAATATTATTATTTATAAAAAAAAATCATACACCAACTTTGAAATCAGATTTCAGCATTTACGACATGCAAAAGGACAAGTATGGGGCCCACCTTCTAGAAATCTCCACCAAAAATATTTTAAATCATTTATAAATTCAAAAACTTCAATAATTCATAATAGATAACCCTTTTATCAGAAAAATCTGAATCTTATATCCATTACATAGGAAATTTAATTCTCAACAACTTTGTAGAAGAAAGTTTTTCCAAATTCTAAACAGAAAATGACCAAAATCCATATACGGATGATTTTCAACACCTCTATTCTGACAAAATATTGATAGAACACCTTAGCATTAATTCCTTCATTTATATCCACATAAAACAAATATCATATAAATTAACAATTAATTATTCATAAATAATATTACGGAACTACAATATTAACAACCAGATCATTCACAGGAAAGATGGGGCTTTCCGATAAGGATTTCTCCTTACTGGCACATAATTAAATAACCTAACCCCTTTCCTTGACAAAATTTTCTAGACAATGTCAATAATGTTATCTAATAATATTATTCAAATAATATGAATTATTGGTTTGATAATGTAAAATAATGTGCAGTGACAATTATTGAAACAACAATAATATAAAATAATGTGCAATACCATGTGCTACTGTGCAACAACGTGTATTACTTTATTTTAACCATCGGGTATTTCAACAGTGTTAACGGTAACAAATATGTTGTTATTTTTAGAAAACTCATTCTTGTCGTTTTCTTCATCCGATACTTTTCCGTTACGGGACCCACAAATGGCTGCGTCGTCGTACGAATATTCCCCAATAACAAGAATATTCCACGACCAAACGAATATTCCCCGACAATAATGAATATTTTATAACCACTTGCTTATTTTGTAAACTTTACATATATTAACTTTAATTTTTTATCAATTTAACCATTTACTGAATAATAATTATAAGAAAAATTGAATATTTTTATTTCATAAAATTCGGGGTCTTACATCTACCTTAAGTCATTCTGGCTTTTCCAAAAACTCAGGTGGTCCCAGCTCCTTGAACTACTTAGCGGTGAGCATACGTGAGTTGCCAATGTTTCCACCTACATTTTGAACAGAAGTCTCTCTCGCCTGATGTTGCACAAATTATAGAAAGCTCCTAAACATCTCGTTGCTCATCATTTGGTCGGTGTTGTTGTTTACATGAGGATTATTGCCTTCTTGATGCACATTATCCTGGTTATTGATCATCGGTGACTCAACGGTCTCATGTGCTCCATTGCTTATCTCAATATTTTCAGATGTCATTTTCAAATACTGCCACAAAATAAGAGATAATTGACATGCCACATATTATCCCTATATTCTGACCGACCAATTAAATAACAAATAAGCTCAGGTAGGTCATACTAGCGAAGAATTTACCCGTCTCTCCCCTCCTAGTTCTAGCCTCAAGTCTCAGCCAGGGATCATATCCCTAAGCTTTGATACCAATTGTGACGCCCCCAAAATAGGTATACACAACCCATTCTGAGTCGTCAAATACATGGTACAAAATTCAAATATAAACTTCATTAATACAATACGAAAAACGTAAGCTGGGAGTTTTAACACGAATATTGTCTCGTAGATAATATCCAAACTCAAATAGAGTCCTCATTACATTAATTATTATCATAATATTTTATAGAATAGTGAGGACTACTATAGCCACCATTTCGGACCATCACTCCGTTCCCCGACTAGTCCCAGCTATATTCTCATTTCCTGAAGAGAACAATGAAAGAAAAGGGTGAGCTCAACTAGCCCAGTAAAGAATATTATAACTAAAATAATGCAAAAAAAATTATCGTTAGCCTTCAACAGTATTAAACTGATAGAATACAATAGACAACAAGTTTAACTGCAGCGGAATAAACAATCCATTAGAAGAGTCAAGTAGAGCATTATATCTACTATCTTCTATAATTTAAAAGTTTATCATCAATATTTTATCACTGAGACTCAGCTCAATAAATAATCCACATTACTGAATTATCCATGCACAACGGGCCAAGGATATTCATTATTATCACATCCACGAGTCATCCATGCACTACGGGCCAAGGATATTCGTTATTATCACCAATGGTCATGATCATGCCAACAACTGTCCATCAATGCACTGCGGGCCAATGAGGACTTTTACCACATCAGTTGGTCATGATTATATCGATATATAGTCATAATCATACCAACAACTGTCCATCAATGCACTACGGGTCAATGAAGACTTTCATCACAATATAAGCATGAGGATGATGACAATGATATAAGAATTCAATTAAATGAGAGCAAGGATAAATTTTAAAGATTTATAAATCAATTTATCCAGAGTTCAAGAATACCCAAATTGTCAACATAATAACTGCTTTGTGGAGTAAAATTTAAGAATAATATTCATGTATCAAAAATAACTTGGATAGAAAAGAAATCAATTTTGTCATGGATAGTACCCTAGGTGAATAGTACCCGAGTGAATAGTTATTTGAGAATAGTACCCCGTGAATAATACCCCGATATTAAAAGATTAAAATTTAATAAGAATGTTCAGAAAAATATTCTTGTCAAACGATACTAGATGAAACACAAATTTCAAAGATATTCTACTAATTTCAAGGAGTATAGAATTAATACTTAACAAAATGAGTGTAGAATTCAGAATCTGAAACAAAATAATATTACTTACATACTAAAGAGTATGGAAGAAAATATTCATTAGTACAAAGTAGTAAATAGACAACACTTAAACTACAACGTTTTTATAAAAAATATTATAATATTTTTTTCACAATATTTTTTAACAAAACGTTGTAGATAGATATAAAAAAACGTTATCTATTTATAAAGATAATTTTTTATTTTAAATAGATAACCTTTTTTTAAAAAAAAAAAAGCATTATCTATATCAAAAACACGTAACTTAAAAAAATTGCACGGAAGTAAAAAGTTGAAATAATTTTATAACAAGTATCACTACCTGCTACTCTATCAGTATGTTTGCCCTAGCCCGCTCCCAAGTCTCTCAGAGGCCAGATCTGAAATCTGGATTCCTCACTCCTCAGCCTCTTGCCCTCTCTTCTACTGTCGCCGTCGCCGTCGCCGTCGTCGTCGTGATGGTCTCTCTTCACCGTCGTCGTCCCTCCCTTCTACCGTCGTCGTCCCTCCCTTCTACCGTCGTCGTCCCTCTGTTTATGTCTCTCTCAAGCTTGGTACGTTTTCCCAATTCAATATTCCCCCAATTTTTCCCTAAATATAACCCTATGAAAAATTCTTATCATCGATTTTGGTACCATCGATTACCATGAGGTATATTATAGATAGCCATTTGTGTGTTATAGTTTTCTTCGTCGTCCCTCTCTTCTACTGTCGGTGCCTGTTGGGCTTCAAGGCTGTTGGACTTGGGTGATGGCATTGGCTGGTAATTGTGTTTATAATTCATTGCAAAAATGAGAATGGGTTTATTATTTGATTTGGGTTTTGGTTAATTTTGTGTTTTTGAGTATAATGCAGTTTGGGTTTTTGATCGTTTAATATGTTGTTGTCATTGCAATGTAAGATTTTTGGGTGATAACGTTTCTGAATTTTGGTTCGTATCCTGTTATTGACTTTTTTGATTTTATGGTGTATTGGTTAATCTTTAATGGGTTTTTAGTTATTTCTATGTTTTCTTAAGTAATTGCAACAAGGTTTTTGGTATTTGAGCGATAATTTGAAGTTTTTGTGTGGCATAGAAGAATTGGCTTGATAAACTTGAAATTGGGTTTTCTTGCATGTCAGTTTTAATCATTGGATCTGGGGTTTGAATATCCATTTCCATAGTGGGGGATTTTGAATTGTATTTGTTTGATGCGGTTATGATATGAGCATGCTTTTGAGAATTATTCTAAGGCACTTTCCTCTACTTTTGGTTAGTTCAGTAGCTTATTATTTGTTTTTGGAATTATGGGTACTTGTTTATATTTGGTTTGGATATTGCTATGCTTACTACACAATTTTGAAATTTTAAATTTCTGCATTATAGAATTTTTTGTCTGAAAATTGAATTGCTCTGCTGCATGATGCATTATAGAATTTTTGTTTTTTGGAACATCTTATTTTGATTCATGTAGCTAAAAGAGGCTGTATAGGTGAGCCTGTTGTTACATTGCTTAGGCAATACTTGCCTGAGCAGAAATGGGCTAGGTGATAGGCTGGGCACTCATCTATACAGACAATACTATAAAAGTAACTTAGTGACTGGAAACAGTCAGAACAAGTTCCCAGACCTCAGTCTGGGAACAGTCATTGCTCTGGCAAATTTACTTTCCTAGTGATCCAACTTACTAGTACACAATGGTAGATTAGATTGTCAAACAATTTCTTTTAGGAACATAATATTCTGGCAACTTTCTTCCTCCTCATATCATGCAAGTTTAAACTAACCATTTGGTTTTGTGAGGGGTCAGATATTTAGTTGCTAAACAACCCCAGTTGGTTTCAGTTAGAGCTTCCCAAATAGGAAAGTGCCCATGAGGGGATATGATTTAAAGCTATTGCTTTGTTGAGATATGTATTTAAGATATATAGTCTCTGTTACTGTGAAATTCAGATAATAATGTTCTGATGCAGTCAGATGTTTGACCATAAACAGCACTTCAGATGATTGTTTTCTATGAGAAGTCTTCAATAAATAAACACATCTGTAAACAGGAACTAGCAATCTGTTTCATTTAATAGTATGTTAATACTCATTTGACGCCTTCCAATATTTCTTTTACTTACCCCTCTCTCAAGAGGGGGGAGACTCAATTATAACTTCAAGTGTATAGACGATACGTACTTCCAAATGAGCAGCTCCATCATCATCCTCATCAGAAGATTTCTTCCATTCTGGAGTTTGGGGGCAAACAAGTAATTCAGGCTTTCTTTCATGAAAGAAATTGTATAGAGCATCTATATAGTCTTGTTTGTAGATTCCTGGATGTTGTGCTCTGACAAATTTATCTATTGCCTGCATGAATGACTGTTTCCAGTAATAGATAAATTTGCCAGAGAAATGACTGTTCCCAGGCCTCAGAAGTAATGACTGTTTCTGTTACTTTAAAAGTAACTTAGTGGAAATAGTACAGTTGACATGATAACTATTGTATGATCCCCATCTGCGTATCTTTGTATACAGAACCAGTGTTGAGGATTCGATTGAACAATTGAACGTGACTGTTATTGGCAAGCAGGCAGTCCGTCTATCTTGGGGACGGAGTCCGGGGAACAAGCAGGTACCTTTTTTTAATCTTTAATCGACTATGTATGTATTTTATTCAGCTTCTCCATTTCCATGTGAATGGCACATGAAGCTCGTAAGATATCTGAAAAATAAGCAAAATGACTTCTTTATTTGTTTGTCATTGTGAATATATTTTAAGTAATCTGCATATAAAATTAAAATTGTTTATCAAATTGGCAAAATAGAAAGCTACGATGAGTCAATGATTAGTTACATTTTATTCCTTTCCATTTCTCTTTAGCTTACCATCAAAATTTTCCAAAATTTATTACTTATGATCAGTTTCTTCAGATTTTCATGAAAGTAGCTTATTTGTTTAGTGCCTGCCCCAACTAATAGGGATTTTGCCTTTGGATTTGGAACCAGATTTTTATTTAAATGATTCATAAACATTATCTTGTAATCAACTACTATGTTATATATAAAGGATGCATGAGAAACAATTTAGGATCATTTGCTCTTACCACATGCCTTAAAAGTGTAGTGACTTCTCAATTTATTCCATTTAAAGGGCTACTCTCTGTGGACCCTTTTCTGGACTAGTTGAGTCCCTTTATTGTGTTACTGTTCAAGGCGGCATCCTTTTGTTATTGACTTCTCATCTGCTGCATAAGCAACATCTATTTCTGCTAACAAAATGTGATCTATCCTAATGGCTCTATCTAGGATTAACAGTCTTCCCACTATCTAAGCAGCACAGTGCTTGCACAGGCTTGTCCATGTTTATCTTCTTTTATTTCCATTCATTTTTATTTTAGTAATCAAATCGCTGTGTGTATTTGGTGGTTGTAGAGGCTATTTGGCCCCAAAGTATGCACTACGAGGTTACCTGTTGGAGAAAAATGCCTTCTTGAAAGGGTAAAGAATATTTAGTTCAGAATCTTCTTCCATGGTCTTTACAGTTGAATGGTAGTATCGACTTATAAATTAAGCTGATACATAAGAAATTGTTCACATTGCTTAATATAAAAATATCAGGAGTCGCCCCTCTTGAACCTAAACTTAAAATAATGAATAGAAAAATAAAAAATACATGGTCTGTGAAACTCGTTCTTCTGCTGAAAGATTTCAACATAAATGGCTTCAACTTATGTCAACTTATGTCATGTTATCGGATCCTCAAAGTTGGTAGGTAATAGTACTGGCTATATTGAAAATTTACCTTGTATGCTTATTCATATTCCTTTGCAGTTAACTAGTCTCGTGCTTCAGGCAAATGATTAAAACTACCAAGTAACAAACATATTTGTTACATAAACCATGGATACTGTGTTATGATATATTCAGAATCCTTAAACGTGATCAATTATAGCATAAAAGTCTCTCCTCTCTCTCTCTCACTCACTCTCTCTCCCTCTATTTTCTTTAATCGTTAAATCCATATTTATGATATAGCATTAAATCTTTCTCCAGGCATGGGAACTTTACAATGAAAGAAAGTTGGAGGAATTGATGGACACATCATTAAAAGGGGACTTTAACATGGATGAGGCTAGCAAGTACATAAAAATTTCTTTTCTTTGCACCCAACAAATGCCAAAGCTTCGGCCATCCATGTCTACAGTAGCGAAGATGTTAACAGGTATTCTGTAGTGTTTTTGTATTATTTTTGTTAGTATTTTATTCATCTTTGTCTAGACTACTCTTTATTGGATTATTATTGCAATACTTCTTGCATGTGCAGTTTTAAGGTTTGTCATCCCCTGAGCAGCAAGCATTCAGTAATTGGCATTTGGGTCAACTAACATAGATTACCTTATGCACAGGAAAACTAAATATATAGCTATTAAGCTAATATAGCAGACAAATACTCTTATCAACTACAACTAACTAAGTTTTTAACTGTATGCAGGCATATGATGGCATGATTGTTGGCAAACATTCACGAGATACGGATCTTGATGTAATGTGAACTTTCTTTTCCTCTCGTATAATTATTATGGTTTCTCTAGA
The DNA here is from genome assembly GCA_020205615.1 of Panax quinquefolius. NCBI lineage: Eukaryota > Viridiplantae > Streptophyta > Magnoliopsida > Apiales > Araliaceae > Panax > Panax quinquefolius. The sequence continues at coordinate 64,197,472 of CM035153.1, forward strand.
TGACTTGGTGTTTTATTTGTCTATCATAGGTCAATCCAGTGCGGAATAAGGAACTCACCAATATAAGGGTTGCGAACAAGGATGAAAATGTGAAGCTATCTCCTCCTCGCCTAGCTAAAAGGTTTATTTTGTGGATGTAATCAAATTCACAATTCAATATAGTAGTAATTTATATTAAAAAGTGAATTTGAGATGTATATATGGATAGTTTGGTATATATTTTGTGGATGTAGTAATTTGAAACTGTAAACGGATGATATTATTGGGATGTATTTTGAATGGTTGATACATTTTGGTTTTAAATTTAAATGAGAATTTAGACCTTTTAGCTATATATCATGGCATTAGCAGATTGAGTAATATAGGTGAACCACAACTTATTTTTTCTTTTCTTTTTTCAAGTTAATCTATAACATTTTAAAAATGTTGTATATTTGTATAAATAAATGATACCTTCTAAACAGTTGTTATATGCATGTATTATAACATTTTAAGTCACACTACAACGTTTTAAAACCGTTATATAAATTTGTCTAAATAGATGACACATTATAAATGTTGTGTAAATGTGTCTAAACGTTGTTTGATATATTAAATTATAATATTTTTTTCAGAAAATGTTGTGGAATCATACCTTCTACAACGTTTTTAAGCATCTGCTAATTTGTAAAAAACAAATCTACAACATTTTTTTCTTAAAAAACGTTGTGTAATGTGCTTAACTACAACGTTTTATATACGTTGTGTAAGGGTGTCAAATAGATGACACTCTTAACCACGACGTTTTTCTGACTGAAACCACAACGTTTTTTTTTGTGTTATCTATTTATTGTTTTGTAGTAGTGATTATTTCTTACGAGTATTGAACAAAAATAACATTCCTTACCTTAAAAGGAGAATACTTCTGACTGGTAGGGTGGAGATATTCTTGAAGAAAACTTATACTGTTTTCTACGCTCAAAGCTTCCTTAAACTCTAAAGAAATACGCTCAATATTATAAAAGAAGAATTCTCTAATTCTGGTGTGATTTTCAATTCTAAACTAAGTATCCTATTTATAGGAGAATGATAAGATACTATTTGAATTTAGAAAATCACGGGTGAACAGTAAAGGATTCATGGGCGTTCGGCTGAAACTTTTAAAATTTTTTTTTTTGATTTTACTATGCTGCATTATGCAATACTATGCAAACAAAATATAATATACACTATTTTTATATAAAAATAAAATTATATATATATATATATATATATATATATATATATATATATATACACACACACACAAAAGCAATAAAAAGTCACAGATTTACAATGCATGCTCAACAGTTCGATTTCAGCACACACACACACACACACATATATATAATTAATTTTAGCATGTATATATATAGTTATATATATAAAAAAGCGAGTAAAAGCTTCAGATCTGAAAGGATCTTACAATGTGTAGCGAGGAGAGCTTTAAATCACTTTTGAAGCTTGAAAACTCCGTTTCCATCGGTTAAAATTTGATATGTTATAGTATATATGTATATAAGTGTTTACAAAAAAGAATATCAATGTTTGGAACATTATAGGAGGGGTTAAGAGCTAAAATGGATGGAATTTTATCTATTTTTTTTTGCTGATGGGGGGATCTATTTATAGACAAAAGTAGTTTCATGGGTCTACACTCATTTGCGGCCGAGTGAGCAGGCTCGTGGGCCTGTCGTCAAGCAACGTGCACTCACCAACGTGACCGTCTCGCTTTTAACTTTCATAACTTTTAATTCGAGAATCCGATGGAGGCGTGTTATACCTTTCCGGAAAACTCTTTCCGAGAGCTACGCAATAACATAAGGCTTGCCCTTTTTCAAATTCGGGAAGATGAGTCCATGACCAAAATGAAATCTTCGGGTCTTCGTAAGCAGTCTGTTGAGCTGTTTTGTGTAGTTTGCGCTCGGAAGTGTTGTAATGACTTTTTGTGATCCTATTTGTAGTTGTATTAGGGTTGTTGAAGTTTACTTGTTAAAATTATCGTTTTGCCCTTCTAGGGGTTGTCTCAAGGTTAACGGGTTTTTTGGTTGTCCTTTGGTGTTGTCTCCGGGGTTTAATTGCTGCCAACTTTTCTTTTCTTTAGGGTTGATCTCCAATGTTGATTTGATGTTACACATGGATGTCTCCGTGGTTAGATTTGATGTTGTGGTACTCCAGGATTATCTCTAGAGTGTGAAAAGGTCACTATTGTCCTCATGCATAGTTAGTAACAGGAGAATGAAATTTCGAATGCCTACAAGTATATTTTATTTATTCGTTTTACATTTTGAGATTTACAAAACTAAAAATAATTAAAAGGAAGTAAAATGTAAATAAATATTGAGAAAATAGATATCTTAATTAATGCAATTTTAATTATTATTTTTTAAAATTTTAATATCACTTAAAAAGTAAAATAAAAAATAAATATAGGGAGAGAGAGTTGAGAGAGAGAAGGTGGAGAGATGAGAGAAATTAGATGTAATTTAAGAAAAATATAAAGAATAAAATAGTCATTATATTTAATCAAACTTAATTATTTAAAATAATTAATAAATTATTATTTTTTTTAAAAAATATTATTTTAAAATAATAACTTATAAATTAATTTATTACTTACAATTGAAGTCATTGTCAACCCCAAAAACAATAAAATAAGTCACGGCCCAACGAACCCGTAAAAGGCTAGAACCATCCAGAGAACTTTCTATCACCGACCGACTCTCGAGGCCTCATCCAATTCTTCAAATAACACTCAAAAGTTTCAAACAGAAATCGTCAAGAATAATAAAATAAAATAAAATAAGATCTTGAGACAAAGGGAAAAGAAAATGTTCTTCTTCTTCGCCGGAGGGATTGAGCAACAAGTCAGCCAAGTGCTGAAAAAAGGAGCAGGAAAATGCATAAACTGCCGATCGCCTGCCGATCTCGTCAAATACGACAAGGTTCTTAAGCTCTTCTTTGTCCCCGTTTGGCGGTGGCCGGGAAAAGACGAACTGATGCACTGCAACAACTGTAATCTCTTTTTCCCTCCGTCTTTCTCTCTTCCGCCAGATTCGCCGTCGCGGCTGGTGGTTCCGGATGTTCTCCGGTGTCAGTACTGCGATCGTGAGGTTGATTCGGAGTTCAAGTTCTGCCCCTTTTGTGGGTCCGCTCTGTAATTCTCTACAATTATGTAATCTCTTTTTTCCTCGTCTTTCTTTCTTCCGACCGATTAACCGTGCGGCCGGCTGTCCGGGTGTTCTCCCGCGTCAGTTCTGTGCTAGTGAGGTTGATTTGGAGTTCAATTTCTGTTTTGTGGGTTCGCTTTGTATTTCTCTACAATTAGGTTTTTTAAAGAGGGAAAATAACAGGGCTTTGAGGGTTTATGACTTGTGAATAGTGTATAGGGGTGGATTAAGATTTTGGACTTTTTTTTGGGTATAATAAAGCTGTTGGAAGTACTGTGCTTACTAGATTTTTATTTACTTTTACTTTGAGATGAAGCAAGATTATTTATGGATTTTTATGATTATCTTTGCATTATTTAGTGAGTTTTTTATACTTTTTATCAAGCACAAAAGAGTTGCTGAAAGTTATTTGTTGTTTTTGGATTTGGGTTGTGTAAATTTTGGTCTTTTTAATTTTATCAAAAAAAAAGGATAACCTCCTTCCGAATCCGTATTTTTACGTTTAGTATTCTTATTATATTTTGATATATTTCGTACTCAAATTATATATTTTGTGTTAAGTCTTCAAAATATAAATTTTTAAACATATTTAATTCTCAAGTTGTTTAATATATAGTTGTTTTTAATATTTAATATACTTTAATTATTTTACTTTTTAAAATTTGGACAAACATTATAAAAATAATAAAATTTGAAGATGAAATAAATGAAAATATAATTTTTTTTCGTTTAAAATAATTTAAGGGTTAAATGTGAAAAATAATTATAATTTATAGACTAAAATTATCCTTAAAAATTATAGCCACATGTATACTACATATAAGATGTTGTAAAAATAAAAATAAAATCCACATTCGATAGAATGAGATTAACAATTCTAATGAAATAAAAACTTCTATTCGGTTTTGAACCTCTGAATACAAAGCTAAAATAAGCAATTTGTGCTCTCACATTCAACTTTATAAACTCAATACAATAGCAACAAATTTTTATTCAATATTCGTAAATGATAATATTTTATTTTAATACTGTAAGAAATATTTTTTTTCATACTCTACTGTTATGTTATGTAAGGTATATTATTTCATTTCATATTCTTAAATTTAAACTTACTATATATTGCTTCTATAATTCTTGAAAAGATTAAAAATTTCTTAAGTTTTGCGCTTCATCTAATATCATTTCGTTAGAATATTGGTCTGAACATTTTTATTAAATTTTAATCTTTTCATGTTGGGGTACTATTCATACAGTACTATTCATGAGTACTGTTCACAACAATTTAGTTTTTTTAATCCAAATTATTATTGATACATGAATATCATTATTGAATTTTACTTCACAAATAGTTATCATGTTGATAATTTAGACATTCTTGAATTCTGGATAAATTGAATTATAAATCTCTAATATTTATACTTGATCTTATTGATTGATTCTTTATATCATTGCCATCATCCTCATGCTTATATTATGGTGAAAGTCATCTTTGGTCTGTAGTGCATAGATGGACTGTTGATTAGTGTGATTATGACCAAGATTGTGTATTAGAATAATTATGACCTGTAATGTTACAGACAAATGATGTGGTGAAAGTCCTCTTTGGCCCGTAATGCATAGATGAACAGATGTTTGGCATGATCATGACCACTGGTAACACAAACGAATATTCTTGACCCGTAATGCATAGATAATTTGTTGATTTGAAACATTTATTGATTTGTGTTACATGGATAAAATATTGATGATGAAATTTTAAAATCATAGAAGATAGTAGACATCATGCACTACTTGACTCTTCTAATGGATTGTTGTTTCCGCTGTAGTTGTGATCTAAAACTTGTCGTCTATTGTATTCTATCAGATTTTTCCCTATTGAGGATTAAGGATAATTTGTTTTACATTATCTTAGTCATAATATTTTTTACTGGGTTAGTTGAGCTCACCCTTTTCCTTTTGGTTCCATTGTTCTTCTTAGGTGACGAGAATGTAGCTGCGACTATTCGAAGAGTGGAGTAATGGTCCAAGATAGTTATTATAGTAGTTCTCGCTATTTTATAAAATAGTGTGACAATAATTGTAATAAAATTTTTATTTGAGTTTGGATATTGTCTACGGGACAATATTTGTATTAAAACTCACAGCGTATATGTTGTCGTATTTTGCACGACAGTTGTATTAATGAAGTTTGTATTTGATTTCTGTACCATATATTTGGCTACTCAAAATGGATTGTGTGGACCTATTTTGGGGGGCGTCACAATTAGTATTAGAGCTGAGTGATATGATAAATCATTCGCTAGTGTCCTACCTAAGCTTATTTGTTATTGGTCGGTCAGAATATAGGGTTAATATGTGGCATATGAATTTTTTTAATTAACCCTTATTTTGTGGCAGTGTTTGAGAATGACATATAAAATTTTTGAGATAAGCAACGGATTACATGAGACCGTTAAGACACCGCCAATCAATAGCCAAGAAAATGTGCATCTAGAAGGCAATAATCCTCATATAAACAACAATACCGACTAAATGATAAATGATGGAATGTTTAGGAGCTTTCTACAATTTATGCAACACCAAACGAGAGAAACTCCTGTTCAAAATGCAGGTGGAAACAATGAAAACTCACAGTTGGTCACTGCTAAGCAATTCAAGGAGTTGGGACCGCTGGAGTATTTGGGAAAACCAGATCCACTTAAGGCAGAAGCATGGATTAAGCAGATCACCAAGATATTTGATGTCTTAAAATGCACAGAGGAGCAAAAAGTTTCCTTCGCCACTTTTATTGTAAGTCCCCGAATTTTATGAAATAAAATTATTCAATTTTCTTATAATTATTATTCCATTTAGTAAATGATTAAATTGATAAAAGGTTAAAGTTAAGGGTGATATGTGAAAATTTTATAAAGTAAGCAAGTTATCATAAAATATTTATTGTGTTGGAGAATATTCTATTTGTCGGAGAATATTTGTACGATTGCATAATCATTGGTGGACCACATAACGAAATAATTGCCGGATATAGAAAGCGACAGAAATAATATTTTTATAAAAAATAATGACAAAAATTTTATCGTTAAACTGTTGAAATACCGATGATAAAAAAACAGTAATACGCGTTGTTGCACGGTAGCACACGGTATTGCACAGTATCTCTGATTATTGATACTTATGTAAGAAGTCACTCAGTTTCATTCAATAATTGCTACAGTAGTTGCTTCATAGTATCTCATATTATTGATTCAATTATTATCAGTATCATCTGCATAATATTTTATATTATTAAATTATTAATTGAGATGACACAGTTATTCATATTATTATTTACATTATTGACAATGTCTAAAAAGTTCTGTCAAGGAAAGAAGTTAGGTTAATTAATTGCGCGCCAATAAGGAGAAATTCTTATCGGAAAGCCCCCTTTCCTGGGAATGATCTGATTGTCAATATTGTGAGTTATAATATTAATGATGAATAATTATTAAAATATTAATAATGTGTTTATTGAAGATAAGTGATTTGTGATAAATATTTATTCAATTTTTGATATAAATAAAGGAGTTTGTCATGAGGCGATTGTTATAAGTTTGACTTATTATTCCATGAGAAGATGTGCTAATTTTTTAGACCGTCGGTTGAGGTTTTAATAGTAAATCAATATGGACCGTCGGTTGAGGTTTTAATAGTAAATCAATATGGACCGTTCGTTTTAATATTAAATTAATCTTGACTGTTCATGAATTAGTTACTATTTAGTTCATTCTCCTATAAATAGAAGTTTATTCTTTCATTATTTTTTATGAATTCACTAAAACTATAGAGAGAGAAACTATCGAGAGAAAGAAGAACAATATTTTGCTACTTCACTATTGCAGTATACAATCTTCTAATAAGGTAAGGGGTATTATTTCTTTCATATTTGTAAGGGATGTTATTTTTCGTATGGTTAGTGCTATTACTTTTTGTATTCGTAAGGGATATTATTTTTCGTATTCATTCTTTATTAATCTGCGGGAGTAACCTGTCTACACGGATTACCGCATGCATGGTGAATAACCCTTCGTATTCATTCTTTAATCTGTGGGAATAACCTGTCTACGCGGATTACTGCATACATGGTGAATAACCCTTCGTACTCATTTTTTATTTGTGGAAAAGATCTGTCTACGCGGATTACGGCATGACGGGTGAAAATTCATTTGCAGTTTCCTATATTATTTCTTTTCATATTCCTAAATCTAAACTTACTATGGTAAATATTGCTTCTATAATCCCTGAAAATAGTAGAATATCCTTGAGTTTTGCGCTTCATCTAGTATCGTTTCATTGGAATATTGGTCTAAAATTTCTTATTAAATTTCAATATTTTCATTCGGTGTACTATTTATGGAGTACTATTCACTCCGATACTATTCATAGGGTACTATTCACTCGGGTATCATTCACTCGGGATATTATTCACGGGGTACTATTTACTCGGGTACTATTCACTCAGGGTACTATTCACGGGGTACTATTCATGACAAAATTAGTTTCTTTTCTGACCAAATTATCTTTGATATATGAATCTTAGTTTCTTATTGTTCTTCTTAGGAGACGAGAATGTAGCTGGGACTAGTCGGGGAGTGGAGTAATGGTCTAAGATAGTTATTATAGTAGTTCTCACTATTTTGTAAAATAGTGTTACAATAATTGTAATAAGAATTTTATTTGAGTTTGGATATTGTCTACGAGATAATATTTGTAATAAAACTCATAGCGTATTTGTTGTCGTATTTTGCACGATAGTTGTATTAATAAAGTTTATACTTGGTTTTTGTACCATGTATTTGGCTACTCAGAATGGGTTGTGTGGACCTATTTCGGGGGGAGCCACAGTGGTGACCGCGCCTTTTTGGCTTGGGATCGTGTTATAGGACCAATCTACACATAAAAGGTATATAGTTTAGTTTTAATATTGGTAGATGGTATGGATGCATGATATGTTATGCATTAGGTTTGAGGTTTTTTAATCTTTTCTTGTAAAACTGAGGTCAATTTATTTTTGATGACAAGACGGGATATATACATAAGAAAGAGTAACAAGTTATGAAGAAACATCCTGTACATTGGTTTTTTTAGAGGCTGGCCCATCTTAGGATTACTCTCACGAGGCTTTTTAGAATGAAGGTTCCCAGATCTTCACAATTTATAGTATGAAAATATCCTATCTTTCAATTGAAGCGGATTTGAGTGGTTCCTTTCCTGAGCCTTACAAGGGAATGCCCTTTAGAGTCCAGTAATAAACAACCGATGGATTCCCCTCCTGTAGGAGGAATCACAGAACATACATTCATATACATTCATCGCGTCTTACCGCATGCAAATGATGACATTATGTGAGGAACTAATATAAAGTGCTTGAATTTTTTTAAAACATTCATCACACACATAGACCATTCACACAATATGCAAATGCAGAATGAAAATCAACAAGATTGAATACGACTTAATCCTCAGAAATCCCCAGCAGAGTCGCCACTTGTCGATGTCGGGGAAATCCCGCATCTTAAAAATGTGTTGTTTGTTGACGCCTGTTTTTTTTCCTTTTTTTATGTTTCCCTTTTCTAGGTGTTTTTCTACCCTTTATTTTATGTTGATTTTATTTATCTTCCTTAAAGCGTGTATTTTAGAAAAGACCGACATACATGTCGACGATTTGAAAAGATTGAATTTATGTGCGATTGGCCCGAATTAGACAGAGCTGATAGTTGATATGAATTTAAATGGATGTATCAACTCATCCGAGTTTTAAAAGTTTTCGCAATATTTCCCAATATGTGACTCTATTTAATTGGTCTGGAACTCAAGATTCATAGAGTTCGGGGGCTTGCTTAAGCGAGGGAAAGATGTTAGGCATCCCTCGTCTTCCGTGAAACACGGTTACCGCTACATTTTCATTCCCTATGCATTGTGTGTATGTGTGTGTGTTGAAAGCTTTTGTTTTGCAAAGGTGTTTTGCGCTTTGTTTTGAAAGTAGTGTTATACCTCTTTGAACCTATGTACAAAGGGTTTTATTTACATAAAACTTTAGTTTTAAACAAGATATGAAAGTGAGGTTTTGAAATCTGGTTTTCAAACCCTTTTGCCCGAATAGGAATCAAGGCCCTTTGATACTTCCAATTTTATTCTAATAACGACTTTATTTGATTTTATTTCTCGAGATGCGAAGCATCTTTGAGGCTAAACATGAACTATTTACAAGGGTCAGACTTCTTATGGGAATGTAAGCCATTAAAGTAAGCCTGAGCACCACATGTGACGCCCCCAAATCCAGATCCCTTCAAACCTCGAATCTGGTCCGCCACGATACAACTATCGTCAACTATTATATCTTTTATTCATAACTTAAATGAATATAACCTTGCTTATTATGATGTAGAACATAAATTTTTTCCATTTCCAGGATCTATGTAATGACTCCAAACTTTTATAAGTTTCTAATCTTGGTCATTTACTATTCCTATTTTACATCACATTCGATGTTATACAAATATGCGGAATAATTTAAACTTTTTCCATCTCTTTTGAAAATAAATCTTTTATTGATATCTTAACTCGAATCAATTACAAATCCCTGAATCAAATTATTCTATGATTCACTCTATTCGAATTACTATATAAATATTTACATCTCAATTCGAATTTCTCTATGTATCACATAATACAACTTTACGACGCAACATGTATTACTCATTATAAACTACTATCATGTACATCTACTAGAACCTAAACATGGTTCGAGAGCATCTAGTTAAATAATAAATCAATCTCCTTCGATACCATTGAACTTTATCAATCAAATAGCACATAACCTTTACCGTGTATCCTTAACCTGTAAAAGTGGTTATTTGCAAGGGAGAGCTCGACAGCCCAGCAATTCTAACAGTTTTCATGCAGCACATAGCATATAATAGCATATTCAGTTCATACATTCATAATCAATTAATATTTACTACGCATGTTACTTCTCATATAACAGGCATAGAGATTTATTTCACAAGCATATCATCAAAGATCAACTTTCACATTTCATACATATCTCATATGCATTTCATTTATATACATCAACATTTACATAGCATAATATAGATCAACTAACAGTTATCAAATTCATATATCAAATAGAAACTGAAAGACTTGCCTGATTCGTAGTTTATTAACTACGACTTAACTGCCTAAAGCTTATTTGCACTTCGTGTATTCCTACACAGTTATATAATCATGGATTCATATCCATTAGTCATGCATTCATACATTCTTAATGTAATAAAAATTTTACATTGTTATCTATCTTGGTTTTTAAGACCTTCCCTTTGCTTTCTTAATAAACTCTTAGAATAGCTATGTATATATAGTACATATTAGCTACACATGCTTCATATCAACATTCATAAATCTTTATCACACACTTGACTGACCATTATATGTGTTCGGATACATATTTAAAGTCTAAAGATACGCGATCTACATCGTTCTTACATTTTGCAAACTTTAATAACTTTTAAAAATTTTGGGTTTTATATAACCATTACATGCTCTTAGGCTTAAAACATCATCCATGTCAAGTACTATAGCTTAGAATAGTACTATCAGTAAGTTGCCAAAATCAAAAGGCAAATAAAATGTCCGCACTAAACTGTCTCTGCGGCAGTCAAGTAGCTCTGGCTGAGAGTTAGGCTTGGGATGGCGCATTCTGCTGCCTCCCGCCCCTCGCCGCACCAAAGTTGAGTATTTATTTTCTGGTTTCATCTGTGTTCTTAGCACGCATAACTGTTAACACATTACGTATCCTCATGTTAAGAGGTCTTAGCCCAAGTTGGGTGTCTCGTGTTTTTACTTTAAGTTGTTTTCACTAAGTAGGTTCATGTAGAAGGAATGAACTATCTTAAGCATTTCATCACGTAAGGATGTTAAATGCCTATAACGCGTATGCTCGTATATATTCAACTCATTAGTTCATCATTTGAGAAATCATTACAATTCATACTCACACGACTTATATGGTGTCTAACTAGATGAGCACACATGTAAGCCATGTTTATAAAAGCTTAGTTTCGCAAGGCGTTCAAATTCACTTTTAAAAGTCATTCTAGGCCAAGCTAAAGCAACTAGGTGCAACTTTAAATCTCATTTCATAGCTAACTAAGCCATGTATGTATGTTATTATGATTAGAACTTTAAGTACACAAGTTACTTTAAGTTCGTTCTCAAAGTTTCAAGTTTTCTTTAGAAAACATTTTCAACTAAGCTATTGTAGGTTGATAATAAGTAAAGCCACTTTAAATCACTTCTCATGCTTAGGTATACTCATATCTCAACAATAGGTATGTGTTAGAATATCATAACTTCAAAGACTCAAGGTTCGTAAATATTCATTTTTCCAAAACTGTAAGTTCTTTTCAAAATACATACTAATTCATACTAAAGTATTCCCTTATGAGTAAGGTAATCTTATATGTCATGTCTAATATCTTTCATTTTTTATGTTTTATCACTTAGAATAACATATTGCATCGCCGAGAGCACTATACTTGCATATGTGCTCGCTCGACGCCCTCCGATCGCCTCCTATTACGTAACAGTCACAAAGATGACTGTTTTGACCCTTTCTAACGACTTCAAATTGAAAACCTTAAAGAACAAAAGTTGTAGGTCTATTCGTTCTCGTTCCGGATCATCTTGAATCACCTCAATCGGAGTTCGTATGAAAACGTTATGCCTAATTTACTACAGCAGGTCAGAGTAATCTACCCGGCACTGAAGCCCGACGCAGCTGCGCCCTAAATGGCCTTGGGGGCAGCGCAGCTGTGCCCCAAGTCGCAGAACAGGCCCTCAGGCTCTGCTCTTCGCGATTACACAGACCAAACCTTCTTCCAATGATCATAACATGAGTTATACTCATCCAATTTGGCGCACTTGGCGGGATTCAACTTGCCTAACATAACACCAAAAGCGCACTTGGCGGGATTCAACTTCAAGTTGTACTTACGCAACCTGTTGAAAAGTTTTGTGAGATGGTCTAAGTGGTCCTCCTCCTTCCGGGATTTGATAATGATGTCATCCACATAGATTTCTATCTCTTTGTGCATTAAATCGTGGAAAAGAGCCATCATAGCTCGCTGATAGGTTGCCTCAGCGTTGATGAGGCCGAATGACAACCGTCTGTAGCAAAAAGTTCCCCAAGATGTGATGAAAGCAGTTTTCTCACGATCTTCCTCAGCGACCATAATTTGATGGTACCCCGCAAAGCAATCAGCAAAGGAGTACATGCCGTATTGAGCAGTATTGTCAATAAGAATGTGGATAAATGGCTCGGGAAAGCTATCTTTAAGGCAAGCTTTGTTCAAATCCCGATAATCCACGCAGACTCGTACCTTTCCTCCTGGTTTAGGCACGGGAACAATGTTGGATATCCACTCTGGATATGTAGACACCATGATGATGCCAGCTTAAAATTGTTTCATAATTTCTTCTTTAACCTTTAAACTCCATTCAGGTTTCAATCGCCTGAGCTTTTTCCTGACTGGCTTGAATCCTTCTTTAATGGGAAGGCGATGAAGAACAATGTCAATGGACAAACCCACCATGTCTTCATGAGACCATGCAAACATATCCTGGAATTGGGTTAACAGTGCAACCATGTTATTCCGTTGATTTGTGGTAAGGTCTGAACCAATTTGGATTATTAGGGTTGTCTAAGGTTCCAAGATTGAAAGGAGTGGTTTGATCGAGATTGGGTTTGGGTTTGTCTATGACCCATTCCTTAATCTCTTGAGGTGCCTCAATGTCCTCTTGAATGTCCATTAAGTCTGAGTCCAACTTTGCATCAAAGTTACAGCCCTTGTAGAGAGATGGCACCTCATCAGCAAGTACAAGCACATCTAAATTCAGAGTCTTGAAATAGAAGATGCTTCCACTTAATATATGCAACTGTTCGATCATACAAAAGTGTTAACATGTACTTGATAAAATAACAGCTAGTACTGTAAAGGAAAGGAAGCAATTAAAGTTATCTACAGGGCAGAGGGGTTTTTCTGCCCATCTTACCCTCGTCGACCAATGCATGAAGTGCTGCTCCAATTGTCGAGGGAAAAGTCTTAATGGACTGCAGTGATGGAAGGATCGTCAGTGTCTTCCTTCTCCCGAATGATAACCATGACATCTGGGCAATCATCGTCTGGGGTATATCTGTTTGTATGTTCATCATGAACAATAACGCGGATGCCTGCCATCATCAAGGCAAGGTCATGTTTACATTTCCGTTCCTTTTCTTCCGCTTCGGTATCAGGAATCAGCACCTCTTTTGCTTTGATTGGCACTGGTTTCGGAAATAGCATAGCCACAACATGGGCTGGCACCTTTACTGGAGATTGAGTTAACTCATGAGATAAAGGCATAGAAAATCGCCATGCGGCGGAAGCTTGAGGAACCTGCTTGTGCTTGTGAAGATTCCTGTGATTGGAACTGGCAGAATAGCCTAGACCGACTGTTCCAATTTGACTGGACATTTGGATAGGGTACTTAATACCCTGCTTATCTTTACCAAGCCCTTGTCCAGGTTGATGGCCCAATAACATCATTTCTTGAGTGGTAAGCATAACCTCGGTAGAAATCCGGATGCGGGAAGTGGCGCCCCAATAGAATGGTATCTTGCGTGTTACTCACTTCGGAGTATGGAACGGACGGTTCAACTTCCGAATTGAAGGCGATAATTGGTAGAGTTCCTTGTCCGGGACATTCCAAATCGGCGTTAATAGTAACTACCAGATCATTGTTAATAATGTATTTAAGCTGTTGATGTAGTGTGGAGGGAACATCTCTAGCCATGTGTATCCTGAAAGTAGTATGCACACAAGCCAATCATGTTTGATGATAAAGCATATACTTTGTAACAATCTTATTCATTTATTAATAAAAAGTATTAATTTATTAAAGGCTTTTAATTATCTACATGATGCTCTTTTATAATATGTGATAAACCCATAGTTTTAAGCAATGCTTTTAGAATAATGATGATGATCATTTTAATGAGATCTAAATTCTTAGAAAGCTTAAAACTAAAATAGTTCCCAATCATTGGATTACTAAATTGGGGATTAGTGAATCCGGATAGATTGGTACATATCGTTAACTTCTTCATTGGATGAGGATGATTGATCTCATAATCATTTGTGTGGAGACACTAAAGCAAGTATGTAGGTGCTTATTAGAGAATAAGTTCAATCGAACGTGGCTCGCTAAGGAATACCTAATGGAGTTTTATTTGCTGTCAATAGGAATTCTGTAGTGATAGTAGTACAAGTGATCCTTGGACTTGAGATCATCATAGTATCTTGTGTATGATGAGTTATACTTTGACTTATTCCTTAAGACCCTTAGGGTATATCAAAGGGTATGCTTGGGTATAATAAGTTGTACATGGAGATAATGTATGATCAATAAAGAATCTACCACTTCTAATAAAAGAAGAGAAATGTCCTATGTGATTCGATAAATGACACAACCCAAGAGTCCTTGGCAAGCGAGAATGAAATTAGAAAGGAGTTTCTAATTTGCATTATTTGAGTTGTGCATTTAAGAGTCGAAAATACATATAATTAAATAAAATAAGACTTGATAAAGAATTCCATGTCTTATATTTAATTGGGACATTGTATGGTGGAAGGATTGAATTGTCTGGTAACTATTTACTCAAAGGTTCTTTTATGATTAATGTTGAAATCTATATTATCTCGGAAAGTCGTTGATCGCTAGGGAGGCTTATCCCTATTGTAGAATAAATATTATTTATTTAAATAAATTAATTGTTTAATTTATTTATTTAAATAAGATTAGAATTGTTCTAATTGATTTATTCACAATAGGTTTAATATGGAGAACCTAAAGGGTCACACCATAAAAGGAAGAATAATTATTTAAGAAGTTAATGGCATAATCGTAATAATATGTTAAGTATATTTAATTTAATCTATGGTGATAGAATAAATTAAATAGCTTAATATTTATTATTTAATATTTTAGAAATATTAAATATAAATTAATAAGAGGAGTCTTATTTATATTATTACAATTATTATTATTTTAATTTCTAAAGAGTTTAGGAATTAATTTAATATAAGTACTCTCATTTATTCCTAATTGGATTAGGAAGGAAAATTAGTTAAAGGAGTTTTAATTAATTATCCCTAATAAGATTAGGGAGCTTAATTAATTAAAAGAATTTAATTAATTAAATAAAACCCAATTCCTTAATTGTTAAGGTGGATTGCCCACATCTAAAAATAAGAGGAGTCTTATTATGGGTGGGAGTTGTTGACTTTTACAACGACATAATTCTAATTGTTGGGAGAGTACACCCTTTCTATAGAGATAGAAAAACTAGGGTTTGAGCCAATACCCCTTTTCTTGAATTTTCTTCTTCCTTGGTGGATCACCTCTAGAGGCCAAACATTTGGGTGGCTAACGTTGGTCAAAGGAAGGAACCAAACCCGGTGGATTCAAGATTGAACGCGAAAGGATTTGGAGGTGAACTTGTACCTGAGGAAGCTCGATCTTCAAGGGTATGATTTATTCTTTATCTTTTCGTTTAATTAATAATTATGCATAAAGGGTGATCCGGGTATATGGTTTGTAAATTTTTTAAACTCTGATTTTTCACGCTTCCGCATTATTTTGCAATTTGATTGCGTTCTTGAATATTACAAACCTAACATATCCATGGTCTCCCCAATAACAGGTTGTATCTGGAGTCTATCTTGAGGACGTGGAAGGATACATTGAATGTATTTGGACCAATCTCAATTGGCAATTCAATCTTTCCGACGGTATTTCGTTGGGATCCATCAAAAGCTCTGATAACCGTATGGTTGCTTTGGATCCGCTTGAGATTGATGTTCATCTTTACCAAGGTGGCATAAGGACAAATATTTAGAGATGAACCTCCATCTATTAATACTCCTGTTA
This sequence comes from Panax quinquefolius, assembly GCA_020205615.1. Lineage (NCBI taxonomy): Eukaryota > Viridiplantae > Streptophyta > Magnoliopsida > Apiales > Araliaceae > Panax > Panax quinquefolius. The sequence continues at coordinate 64,213,668 of CM035153.1, forward strand.
GCATGTACCCGGAAGATAAAACTGCAATGTGCAATGGCTTGCAATGACCGGTCCCTTCGGGAGGTATGTCATCATCAGTGAAGGATATCACATTGTTGTTGAAAATGTGATCAAACAAATGTTGAAATTTTTCCACATTCACTGATTTTGGCAAGTAGGCTTCTTCTAAAACCTTCAACAAGATCTTCCGATGATCCTCAGAAGAGAAAACCAAGTCTAGTATCGAAATCAAGTGTGGAGCTTCTTGCAAGCTTAAAAACATTTTGGCTTCATTGTGGCCCATAGTACGGAGGAATTTTTCAATCTTCTCCATGGGCAACTTCCTCTTGGCTTCGCAAGTAGGTTTGATAAACTGTTGAGGAAGGTACAGTGGATTTTCCTTCGACACTGTAGTAGTAGTATGAGACGTGGATCCTTCAACTTCTCCATAATTCCATAGAACATTGTGTAAGCTGACAACAGGATATTGTGGCCTGCAAGATAAAGAAATTGGCTTTGGTGTGGCCACTTTCAAAGGATTGTCAACTCCTTTGAGTTAAATTGGTTGTATGGGAAATACTTTGACAGTCTCATCATACTCTTCGGATATAACCGCTACTGATCCCTTCCATTTGGTAGGATATGCATTCCCACCCTTGAGTTGCACATTGTAATCATCTGCTATTTGCAGGACACCGCTATCAATAAGATTCTGAATGAGATGGCAGAGTGCTCAGCATTCTTCTGTGCTGTGACCGCGAGAGTGTGAATGATATTGACACATTTATCAGGATTGAACCGTCCTGAACGGGGATTGATTGGAGGAAGAAGGAATGTAATCCTTCCTTCGTTGATCAACATTTGAAGTATCTCTTCCATAGATTGGCCCAAATATGTGAATTCCTTTTGATTGGCAAAATCCCGATGGGCTTTAGCACTTGCTCGCTTTGTAACCTTATCCTCCATAGCTTCGCTTTCTGAAGGTGTTGATGGAGCATTCATAACAAATGGAAGGAGATAGGCATGCTCCTACCTGATTAATTGGCGTGTGACTTGATGATGGTGGGTCACCAGTTCTGCCAATTGCTCAATTTATTTGCAAAGAGCTTTTATCTTTTGTTCCATGGTAAACTGGAACTTTGCATAATCCCATTTATCAACACCGTCTTTGAGGGGTTGGGATGATTCGCTTGATGGAACCTTGTCCCAAAGGCTCCCCAATCGATCATGTTGACCTCTTCTTCTTTGTGTTGAGGAAGAGGATTGTCTTGAACATGGGGTTGATCTCGTTTGGTGACCACGATCTCACCGTTGTCTATCAGATCTTGAATCTTATGCTTCAAGGCCCAACAATCTTGAGTATCATGTCCGGGTTCCCCAAGCATGATAAGCACACTCTTAGTAGCATTAAAACCCATCCCATTAGGGTTGTTTGGTGGAAGAAGATGTGTAATTTTCTTACGAAAGCGATCGGAAGAGCAAGAATATTCTCGGCGAATCCCCTAAGGGTGTGAGCGTCGAGGTCGCTTTACTTCTCCACTTTTAGACAATGGAGGGTTTGAAGATTGTGTTGGAAAAGGGGAGTAGTTTCTCCTCTGCATAGGCATGCTTGGATTGCCTTTTTGTCTTTGTAGTATCAATGAAACATCCTCCTCTTTTTTTTATGGACCCTCCGGGGGTTGTTTCCATAAGATCCGGACTGGATGTGCTCAGCAATAGCTTTAAGAGCGGCTAAGTCTTGAATTTTGCCGGACTTCAATCCCATTTCAGCCATCTCTCCGTGCTTGATCATTTCCGAGAATGGTTTGCCAATACCAGCTAGAACTCTTTCATAGAAAGGAGCTTCCTTTACATCTATGAAAGTCATGACCATTTCTGATTCCGTCATGGAAGGAATAACTTGAGCAGCAAGGCGTCTTCACCTTTGAGCGTACTCTCTAAATGACTCATTAGACTGTTTCTTGACTTTGGTAATTTGGTACCGGTCAGGAGCCATCTGAGATTGAAAACTATATTGAGTGAGGAAGGCGTGAGCTAGCTCTTCCCAGCTATGGATCTTTGAGTTGTCTAATCGGTATACCATGAAGCAAGCTTCTCCAATCAAACTTTTTCAAACAAATTTGCATTCTAAGCTTTTCATTTTACGTAAGACCCAAGCTCTCCAATGAACACCTTTAAATGTGTATAAGGATCCCCTAACCCGTCATATTTCTCAAAGTCAGGGGTCTTGAATTTCTCTGGATAATGAACACCAGGAAATATGCAAAGGTCTGCATATGAAACACTGCAATGTGTTCCAATCCCTTTGAGAACACGAATAGTTTCCTCCATTTGAAGGACCTTCTTTCTGATATCACCGTTGTCTGGATCTCCTTTGAGATGAGTGTTTTCAGGGTCTTTGTTGGTTGTATCCAACTGATGTTCTGGAATTGTTTTTCCGGACCTTGAACTCCTCCTTGTGTAGAGGATTACAGTATGTGTAGGTACCTTCGCACCACGAGTAGTGGTGGTGTAATTCTTTCAAATTAGAAACGTACCAAGTCACGTAATTTGTTTACTCAATCCATTAAATTCTTCTCGGGAAATAGCATTAGACTGGTCAGAAGAAGACATGATTGGCTGTAGGCTCGCAGCCTTTTTGGATTTTGAGCGGGTAACAGGCCCAATTGCTTCCCTACGAAAGACTTACGTAGTTTAGTCTTAGGGTAATGCAAATGTTATCATAACATGTCTGTTTAGGAATTTTGTCCTGCAAAACCGGTTGTTAATTGATAACATGTCATGCATGCACATATATTCTTCATATTTTCCATTACATATGGATGAACATGAAATAAATTACAAGTAATTCAAAAATGGAAAGTATGAAGAGACTTTCCTCCGCGTTTGGTTTATCAGAGGCTGACCTATCTTAGGGTTACTCTCACCGCTTTTTGGTATGAAGGTTCTTAGATCATCGCAATTTACTCGATGGGAAGTTAATCCGGTCTTTCAACTCGAGCGAATCTGAGTGGTGCCTTTCCTGAGCCCCGGGGAATCATCCTTCCCACAAGTCCTAGTAATCAAACACCGACGGGATAACCTCTTGGTGGAGGGACCACACAACATACATTCACATACAACGTGTCTCACCGTTTATGCAAAATGATGACATGTGCGAAGCACTAATATCACAGATAGATATTTAGCAGTTCAGTAATTAAGATGCATTCGTACACATTCATTATAAATATAAATGCAACATTCACACACAAGCATATAATAATTTTGAAAAGCTTGTAATAGCAGCTTAAGCCCTCTTACTGGAGTCCCCAGCAGAGTCGCCACCTGTTGACGTCGGGATTTTTGAGTGTCCCTTTTCGTTACTTGTTCTTTGGTGTTCTCATGTTAATGTGAGATTTGTTTGAAAAAATAAGTGAAAAATGGTCGGCAACCATCCAACACCGTGTCAACAAATTGTACGAACGTGCACCCAACCGAGGGCCAATGGCATGAGAGACCCCGACCACGGGCCCGTTCAGCAGAAATCATGTCATGCGTGCCCGTGATCTGCTTATATGCCCTCAAAGACAAATGCATCATTGGGCATGCAAGAAAATCGGGGGAGCTTAACACAACCCCTTATTCATGCGCCTAGGCGTTGGGCACTTTGTCTTTGGGTGAGTGACCCAAGGTCGTCGTCGGATGGACACCGACCGAGGTAGGTTTAGCATGAAGAAGCGTCACAAGTACCCCCGACGTACACAATCCTACAAGTCCATTACATATGACTTAAAGCCTTAGAACGTATTGTCTACGTATTAATCTCGTATCCTAACTCGTATACTTATTCAACATATACGACATACCATCATTCATACATACTCGTATAATACTTCGTATCATACTCGTATTCATTGCCTCGTACAATACCTACGTATTATACGATCATCGCTTTAACTAGTTAACGCTTTACTTTTCCTAACGTTCTCGAATTAAGTCCGCAGGCGAAAAATTGCGTTTGCCATACGTGAATTATTATTACATAATCCATCTCACCTCGATATTTTATCGTTACGTATTTCTTGGAAGTTCAAAAATAATTCTCGAGAAGAAATTAGTGAATAGTGTTTTTCAGAAAATTTCTCGAAAAACTATTATTTTTGTCTTGGAAATTCAAATACTTTAATTCCTCACGTAGTCAAAATACTACGACATTCCGATATCTCTAGGTTATAGAATAACATTCATCTTGCTAACACATAATAATAACATATAATATAATTTTATTCATTATTTAATTAAATAAAATTATTTTACAATAAATCCGAATTTCTCGGTCGTTACATTCTTCCCCCCTTATAAAGATTCTCTACTCAGAATCTTGTCTTACATTATACAAAAAACTATAGATAATCCTTCCTCATATTTTCTTCCAATTCCCACGTTGCTTCTTCGGCATCGTGGTCCTTCCATAACACCTTAACTGAAGGTATAACTTTGTTCCGCATAACTTGTTCTTTTCTATCGATGATTTGAATCGGCATCTCTTCATACGTTAAGTTCTTCTTGATATGAATAGGCTCATACTCTATTATGTGCTTATAATCTGGCTTATAAGGACGTAACACAGATACGTGAAATACATTATGTATTCGTTCTAGGTCTGGAGGTAACGCTACCACGTAAGCTACCTCTCCTACCCGTTTTAAAACTTCAAAAGGTCCTATAAACCTTGGACTTAACTTTCCCTTCTTTCCAAAGTGTATCTTTCCTTTCCAGGGAGATACCTTTAGAAACACGTAGGAGCCTACTTCAAACTCTCTATTTACTCGATGTGAGTTCGCATACTTTTTTTGTCTATCTTGAGCTGCTACGAGACGCATCCGTATCAACTTCACTACATCCGCTGTCTGGTGCACCAATTTTGGCCTTAGCATTCGGCGTTCTCCCACTTCATCCCAATACAATGGTGTTCTGCACTTCCTTTCATATAAGGCTTCGTAAGGCGACATGCCTATGCTTGCATGATAACTATTGTTATACGCAAACTCTACTAATAGTAGATGATCATCCCATCTACCCTTAAAATCCATGACACAAGATCTTAACATATCTTCTAACGTCTGAATTGTCCTCTCGCTCTGTCCATTGGTTTGTGGATGATAAGCTGTACTTAACTTTAGCTGCGTCCCCAACTGCTCTTGCAGACTCCACCAAAAGTTTGATGTAAATCGTGGATCATGATCTGACACAATCGAAACTGGTACTCCATGTCTGGAAATAACTTCCTTAACATAAAGCTTAGCTAACTGGTCTAAGTTATACTTAACCCTTATTGGCAAAAAGTGAGCCGACTTCGTCAACCAGTCCACTTTTACCCAAATCGCATCATATCCCTTCTGAGTAATCGAAAGTCCCACCACAAAATCCATTGTGATATGCTCCCACTTCCACTCCAGAATCTCCAATGATTGTAATAAGCCACTTGGTCATTGATGTTCGGCCTTAACTTTTTGACACGTCAAGCACCTACTCACATACTCGGCTATTTCTCTCTTCATGTTCGGCCACTAAAAACTCTGTCGAAGGTCTTGATACGTCTTAGTATTACCAGGATGAATCGAGTACCTCGAACTATGAGCTTCTTGTAACACCTGCTCCTTTAATTCCGTCTCATTTAGAACCCAAATTTTTCCTTCAAATCTTAATAATCCCTCATTATCAAGACTGTACTTTAAATCTTTTTCATTGGTTAACTGCTTCTTTATCCGGTCACACTCATCAGTTTTGAGCTGCACCTTCTTGACTCTCTCTACAATAGTAGATTGAATCTCTGTCGCAAATAGTCTCTGTCCCGATTCACTCGGTAACTTCACCTCTAACTCTATCCTAGCCATCTCTATTATTAACTGAGTTTGAGCCGTTAACATAGACAACTTTTCCCGACCCTTCCTACTTAAGGCATCTAAGAATTACATCATTGGCTTTCCTGGGGTGATACAGGATTTCACAATCGTAATCCTTTATCAACTCCAGCCATCTCCTTTGTCTCATATTCAACTCCTTCTGTGTGAAGATATATTTTAGACTCTTATGGTCCGTATATATCTCACATTTCTCTCCATAAAGATAATGTCTCCATATCTTTAAGGCAAAAAATCGCTGCTGACCCGGTTCGGATCATGAGTAGGGTAAACTTTCTCATAATCCTTCAACTGCCATGATGCATACGCAATGACCTTGCCATGCTGCATGAGCACGCAACCAAGTCCTCTATGCAAAGTATCGCTATAAACTACGAAATTTCTTGTGCTATCAGGTAATGACAAAACAGGCGCTTCACTTAACCTCTTCTTCAATTCTTGAAAACTGTCTTTGCATTTCTCTGTCCACACGTATTTCACCATCTTCCTTGTCAAATTAGTCAACGGAGTAGCTATCTTCAAAAAATCTTGGATGAATCTCCGATAGTATCCCGCTAACCCTAGGAAACTCCGCACCTCAGTCAATGTTTTCGGTTGTTCCTAATTTACCATAGCTTCCACCTTCGCTGGATCTACTGAAATCCCTTCATAGTCAATACCATGACCTAAAAATTACACCCTTTTTAGCCAAAATTCACACTTAGTGAACTTCACATACAACTTCTCCTTCCTTAGTGTCTCCAACACTATTCTTAGGTGTTCAACATAATCTTCTAGCGTCTTAGAATAGACTAGAATATCATCAATAAACACCACGACGAACTTGTCCAAATATTGTTTGAACACTCTGTTTATCATATCCATAAATGCAGTTGGTGCATTAGTCAACCCAAATGACATCACCAGAAACTCGTAATGACCATAACAAGTCCTGAATGTTGTCTTTGGTACATCCTCCTTCCAATCCTTCAACTGATGATACCTCGTCCTCAAATCTATTTTAGAAAAATAATTTGCCCCTTTCAACTGATCAAAGAGATCATCGATACTGGGCAATGGGTATTTATTCTTCATCGTTAACTTGTTCAACTCTCGATAGTCGATACAAAGTCATAACAATCTGTCCTTTTTCTTTACAAATAGTACCGGTGCTCCCTACAACGAAACACTCGGTTGAATGTACTTTCTGTCCAATAGTTCCTGTAACTGAACCATTAACTCCTTCATCTCCACTGGCGCTATAAGATACGGTGCCCTAGAAACTGGTGCCGCTCCTGGTACAATGTCTATTACAAACTAGGTCTCCCTATCCGGTGGAAGACCCGACAATTCACTTGGAAATACATCCGTGAATTCTTTAACTATAGGTATTTATTCCATGGTCGCTCTTACTCTCTGGGTATCAACAACATGGCACAAATAACCTACACATCCCTTCTTGAATAATTTCCTAGTTTGTGTCATAGTAAGACAACACGAACGCCCCGATGATCTATTACCGTAAAATACTACCTGAGGTTGTCTCAACGTTCTAATATTTACACACTTCTTCTGGCAATCTATAATTGCCCCATGGTTAAACAACCAATCCATTCTAAGAATTACATCGAATTCTCCTAACTTTATCGGTATCAGATCTACCGATAATTTACAACCTCGTATGTCTACACAACAACTCCTATGAATATCTTCAACATGAATTATCTCTTCATTTGCTACCTTAATATTCAAAGGTATAGGCAACTTTTCGGGAAGTAATCCTAATCGTCCAGCAAAATCACATGCTATAAACGAACAAGTAGCACCCGAATCAAACAACACATGTGACGCCCCCAAAAAAGGTATACATCACCTATTCCGAGTCGCCAAATACATGGTATAGAATTCAAATACAAACTTAATTATACTACATGAGCTGTAAGTTTTAATACAAATATTGTCTTCTAGACACTATTTAAACTCAAAATACGACAAAACATAATCTGAGAGTTTTAACACGAATATTGTCATCTAGACAATATCCACACTCAAATTCAATCTTATTACATTTATTATCACACTATTTCATAAAATAGTGAGGACTACTAATGCTATCATCTGGACCGTCACTCCATTCCCTGACTAGTCCCTGCTACGTTCTCATTTCCTGAAGAGAACAATGAAAGCAAAAAGGGTGAGCTCAACTAGCCCAGTAAGAAATATTATGACTAAGATAATGCAGAATAAATTATCGTTTCAACAGTGTTAAACTGATACAATATAACAAACATCAAGTTTAACGGCAGCGAAACAAGCAATCCAGTAGAAGAGTCAAGTAGAGAATAAAATCTACCATCTTCTATGATTTAAAAGGTTTTTCATCACTTTTATCATTTGAAACTTCGACTTAATAAATAATCCACATCATCAAATCATCCCTGCACTACAGGCCAAGGATATTCTTTAGTATCACGACCACGAATTATCCATGCACTATGAGCTAAAGATAATCATATTTTCATCAACGGTCCTGATCATGCCATAAAATAATTCATCTTTGCACCCTTGGCCGAAGAGAATCCATAGCCATAATCATACCAAAAACTGTCCATCAATGCACTACGGGCCAATGAGGACTTTTTCCACATAATTTGTAACATTACGGTCATGATTATACCGAATAATCCCTGGTCATAATCATACCAAGTCCAGCTATGCACTACACGAGCCCTGAGATGACTTTCAACATAATAAACATGAGGATGATGACAATGACATAATAATTCAATAAAACAAGTTCAAGAATTAATTTATCCAGAACTAATAACATCCAAATTGTCAACATGATACTTCTTTGTAGAGAAAAATTTAAGAATGCTCAGAAGAATATTTTCATGAAAAGATACTGGATGAAGCGCAAATATCAAGGATATTCCACTAATTTCATGGAGTATAGAAGTCAAAACTTTAACTAACTGAGTATAATAAAGAATGGAATAACAAAAGAAATCACCAGGGATGCGATAGACCGCACAGATAGGTTATTCCAATTGAATAATAAATAACGGAACCAGGTCATGCGTAAACGCACAGACAGGATATTCCAACAGAATAATAAATAATGGAACCAAGTCATACGTAAATGCACAGACAGGCTATTCCAACAGAATAATAAATAACGGAACCAGGTCATGCGTAAAGCACAGACAGGATGTTCCAACAGAATGATAAATAATGGAACCAGGTCATGCGTAAAGCACAAACAGGATGTTCCAACAGAATGATAAATAATGGAATAATAGAAGAATTTCACCATGTATGCAGTACTTTGCATAGACAGGTTATTCCAACATAATAATAAAGAATGGAATAATAAAAGAATTTCACCAAGTATAGGATAGTCCGCGTACACAGGTTATTCCAACAAAATAATAAAGAATGGAATAACAGAAGTTCTCTTCATGAATACAAAAGAAATAATACCCCTTACCTTAGAAAGAAACTGGATACTGGAGTAGTGAAGTAGCAGAATACTTTTCTTCTTTCTCTCTATAGTTTCTCTCTCTAGAGTTTCAGTGAATTCGTAAGAAATAATGAAGGAATGAACTTCTATTTATAGGAGAATGGACTAAATAGTAACTAATCCATGAACGGTCTAGATTAATTTACTATGCAGAACACTATGCAGGCACTATGCAACACTATGCATAATAAAATATAATATATTCTAATTATTGTCTAATAAAACAAATAACTTTATAAAAGTATTCTACATTTTATATAAAAAGATTTTACTATACAAAAAATACTACGCACGAATAACTATGCAACACTATGCATAATAAAATATAATATATTCTAATTATTGTCTAATAAAACAAATAACTTTATAAAAGTATTATGTTTTATATAAAAAGATTTTACTATGCAAAATACTATGCATAATAGAGTATAATATATTCTATTTATAGTCTAATAAAACAAATAACTTTATAAAAGTATTACATTTTTATATAAAAGTTTTTTTACATTTTATTACATTAATAATACTAATAAAAAATATATATATATATATATATATATATATATATATATATATAAACTTCCGTGACTTCATAAAAGACACCTCAATATATTTAACAACATTTATCATCATTATTATAATTCACAATATTAATCGGACTGTGTCGTTTCGTAAAAAAGAGGGGCTTTCCAATAAGGATTTCTCCCTATTGGCGCGCAATTAGGTGACCAAACCTCTCCTTGGCAGTACTTCTAGACATCGTTAATATTGTAAATAATAATATTAATAACTTCGTCGTCTCAATTATTGATTAATAATATATAAAATATCGACAATAATTGAATCAAATAACATGAGATACTATGCAACAATTAATACAACAATAATTGAACAAAACTGAGTGGCTTTTCACGTAAGCATCAATAATCAATACCGTGTGTTACTATGCAACCACACATATTACTGTACTTTTACTACCGAGTAGTTCAACAGTTTTAACGGTAAAACTTCCGCCATTATTTTCATATAAATATTTTTGTTGTTTTTCGATCAGAATGATAATAATTACATTTGTGGGGTCTACCAATGATTGTACCGTTGTACGGATATTCCCCAACAAAAAGAATATTCCCCGGCCAATCGAATATTATACAACAACTTGCATACTTTTCAAAATTTATAAATATTACCCACAACTATAACATTATCTCAAATCCACACCATAATTAAAAAAAAATTCGAGAAAATTAAATCTTTATTCGTAAAATTTGGGATTTTACAACACATAAGCATTTATATCGTTGATTGGGATAATACCTGTAACTACATCTCCAGATACAACTGTATCTTGCACCATCATATTAAAGGTCCTGGCCATCGGCCTACCCGGCTCCACTGGACCACCAATAGCTAACTTACTGCTATTAGCGCCCTTATCCCTGTTCGTCCCCTTCTTCGGATAGTTCTTTGCTATGTGGTCAGTTGACCAACATACAAAGCATCTGTGGTTCTTCTTCGGACTTGGACATTTAGGCGAAATTTGCCCATCCTGTCCACAGTTATAGCATACAGTCTTCCCTTGAGACAGACTCCTAAGTGAGTCTTCCCATAGGTTTTGCATGCCTCTATCCTCCTCTTTGGATCCCCTTGCTTCACTCCGGTATTCCCAGAGTTAAACCCCTTCCTCTTCTATCCTTCACCACTCCCGCTGGTTCTTTCGATCTTCACTCCCCCATCCACCTTACCCTTATTCTTCTTATCCTTATGGTACTGGCTTAGAGCCTCATTCCCACCTTCGGCGATTATTACCTTCTCTAGTATGGTCCCAAAAGAAGTACTTTGGAACACCGATATTCGGTTATAGAGCCAGGGTTTAAAGCCCTGCTCAAACCTCCTAGCCTTTCTCACCTCCGAGTCCACCTAATGTGGAGCAAATATCGCCAGTTCATTGAACTTGGCAGTGTATTGGGGAACCGTCATTTCCACTTGTTTCAACTCTAAAAACCTCATCTCCATTCTTCCCTGCATACTCGTGGGAAATTAGTTCTCGAAGAAATCTCCTTAAACCTTACTCACGTTTGGTTCTTAATACCAGCCCTAGCATGGTTAGCCTCCCACCAAAAGATGGCCTCTCCCTTCATTATATAGATTGCAAAGGTGATAAGTAGATTTTATACCTACTTATCCGGTATCTATTACTTGAGTTATTTGCTTAATCTCGTGTTTCTTAGTTACTTTTCATGCATTTTGTTTCCATTTTGTAGATTATATGTTTGGAAGTTGAGTGAGCAACTATTGGTATGAAAATGCAAGGAAAAGCAATTTCGGACTTGTTTCAGGCCGTCATGTTCATTTTATGTGTATGTTCGTGGTGTGGAACTTGGCCTATGTGTAGAACTTCTTCTTGGCTTTCTGGAACGTCTTGTATCATTCCAATCAGAAGTTCGGATGCGAGAATATGGCCTTATTATCGACAAAGACAAAGCTAAGAGTTGTTATGTTTGTCATTTACACAGTAGCTACTTCCAGTATAATTGCGACCTTCATCTGATATTTATTTCTCAAAACTCAAAGAATGAAAGTTGTAGAGCTCGTCGATAGCTTCGATTTGATAGGTGGCGGGCCCCGTAACACCTTCCAGTTTAAAAGTTATGGCAGTTTTAGCAGAGGATAATGCATAAGATTTACAGAAGCATAGCAAGCCGGGGCTTGCTCATTGTGGCCTTTAAAGCAAGCCGGGGCATGGGTCCTGGGCGCTTTAGCAGTAGGTAGGCAAGCTGGGGCTTGCTATTATAAAGGGAAAAGGCAAGCTGGGGCTTGGATACAAAAATAGAAGAGTCTCCTAGATGGTTTCTAATGCTACAAACTTGGAGCTTAAGTGATGGTGATAATTTGGGACTCATATTGGCATGGAATTGTAATCAGAATACATGTTGAAGTATATAATTAACAACAAACAATGAGATTAAACATACAAAAGGTAATTTACGAAGGCATTTAATCGGATAGAGAACTTGTTCTTAAACCTTCTTCAATTGTAATTCACATAGAGATATAGTGGATTAGTTGATTAAGGTGTTAAACGGATTTCTATCTTAATTGTGGATTGACGTTAATAAGGTATTAGTGCATCGAGAGGTGGTTAATACTATGTTCGTGTTCTTGATTAATAAACTGGGATAGTGAATTGAATTGGGATAAAGGTGTAGAAATCAGAGTGAAGCTTAGGGTGAAGTCATAAGTCTAATTCTCCATTGATTGTTTAAAATTCCAGATTTTGATATTTGTGATTGGTTTGTGGTAGTTTATTTGTTTTTTATTTAGTTTCTATAATTTTTAATCATTGAATTGGATAGTTTTATAAAATTAGGATTAATAAGAAATTGATAATTGTGAAGTTAAGTTTCTTACTAAATTGTCTCTGTGGGAACGATACTCTACTCATCACTTTATTACTTGTTGACCACGTATACTTGCGTGTTGTGCGTAAATAGATTTTACCCAATGAGTTTTTGACGCCGTTGCCGAGGACTATTTAGTATAGTTCTTAATACTTTTACAATATCAGTTTAATTAATCTAGTTTTACTTAGACATTTTTATTTTTGTTTTGTATCTTTTATTTCAGGTGTTGAACGCAGTTTATGAAAACTCGGTCCAAAAATCCAGACTTGTTGCCTTTAGAGGATGACATTGAGAAAAGGTTCCAGAGGTTGAGTAAGTGGATTAAAGAAATGAGACAAGAATTTTAAACACCTGAGAAAGAAGAGGAAATGGCAGCCGAAGATCGGAAAACGTTAAGGGACTTCGCCACACCCAAGGTGACTGAACTGTAGTCAAGCATCACCAGGCCCGCAATAGCTGCAAATACATTTTAAATTAAGCCTGGGATGATACAAATGATTCAGAATTTAGTTCAGTTTAGGGGATAGGCAAATGACGATCCGAACGAGCATCTAGTCAGCTTTTTGGAAATTTGCAATACCTTTAGGTACAATGGGGTGTCGGATGAGGCAGTGAGACTTCACTTTTTCCCATTCTCTTTACGGGACAAGGCGAAGAGTTGGTTATATTCTCTACCGTCCGGTTCAATAACTATATGGGAGGATTTAGCTCAGAAATTCCTCGCCAAATTCTTTCCACCGGCGAAAACTGTAAAGATGAGGAACGAGATAACGATGTTTGAACAGCAACATGGGGAGTCGTTATATGAGGCATGGGAGAGATACAAAGAATTGCTCAGAAAATTCCCACATCATAGACTGCCCAAGTGGTTACAAATAAACACCTTTTACAACAGAATACATGGGAATCTCAGAACGAGTATTGATGCAGCGTCGGGCGGAGCATTCACGTCTAAGAGTTACGAGGAAGCCTACGATTTGATTGAAACCATGGCGGCTAATAACTACCAGTGGCCCACAGTGAGAATGACACAGATGAAGGCAGCTGGGGTGTTAGAAGTAGATGGTGTGACAGCTATACAAGCACAGATTTCTGCACTTTCAAAGAAGTTGGATTCGATGAAAGAGGCACAAGCACAAGCACAACAAGTGGCAATACTATATGAGTTGTGCGCGGGGGAGCACCCAACGGATCAATGTGCGATAAATCCAGCATCGGTTCAGTTTGTGGGCAATTATATTAGAATTCCGCAGAACACATACCAGAACACATACAATCAAGGATCACCCGAATTTCTCATGGAGTAACAACCAGCAAAATTAAGCTCCACGACAGTCATACCCTCCAGGTTTTCAGAATCACCAGCAACCAGTTCAACAGCAGGAAAGGAAATTAGATTTCGAGGAATTGGTATCGAAGTACATGACTAATAACGATGCAATAATGAAAAGTCATGCAATAACCATGAAGAACTTGGAAAATCAGATAGGACAAATTGCTTTAGCATTAAACAGCAGGCCACAAGGGACCCTACCAAGCGATACAGAGAGAAATCCAAAGGTTAACCATGAACAGTGTCAAGCAATTACATTGCGAAGGGGAAAACATCTCGAAGGTACTAATGCAAAAAATTCAGCAACTCCTGATGAAAAAGTTGATGATAGGGACGTGAGTGTAAAAAGCGAAGGTGAGGATAAGCAAGGTAAAGAAACAAAGCTAAACAATAAGCCAATTATTTATCCACCTCCACCATTTCAGCAGAGGGTCCAAAAACAAAAATTAGACAAGTAATTCGCCAAGTTTTTGGAAGTTTTCAAGAAACTTCAGATTAATATTCTGTTTGCAGAAGCCTTAGAGCAAATGCCGAGCTACGCAAAATTTATGAAAGGGATTCTGTCAAGGAAGAAGAAATGGGAAGATTTTGAGACTGTGGCACTAACAGAGGAGTGTAGTGCGGTATTACAGCAGAAATTACCACCAAAACTCAAGGACCCAGGGAGCTTCACTATCCCATGCACAATCGGGAATATGCATTTCAGCAAGTGTTTATGTGATTTGGGGGCAAGTGTAAACCTGATGCCATTGTCAGTATACTTAGAATTGGGTTTACCTGCACCAAGGCCGACGAACAATTCATTACAATTGGCAGATAGGCCAGTCACATATTCGAGAGGCATAGTAGAGGACATTTTAGTGAAGGTGGATAAGTTTATATTTCCCACAGACTTTATCATTCTGGATTTTGAAGAGGACAAGAACATTCCAATTATCCTCGGAAGACCATTTTTGGCCACGGGTAGGACACTCATAGACGTACAAAAGGGAGAACTCCCTATGAGGGTCCAAGATCAAGAAGTAAAATTTAATGTGTTTAAGGCCATGAAATTCCCTACGGATGAGGAAGAATGTTTTCGAATTGATTTAATTGAGCAAATCATCAGTGATGATATGAGCAAGAGTTTGGTCCACGATCCGTTAGAAACAAAGTTATTGGGGGATGAAGAGGTCGACGATCCGGAATTGGTGGATTACTTACAAATGCTAGACTCATTGCCACGAGTTTCCAGATTTAGAACACCGTTTGAACCACTACACATGGAGGAGGTAACCGCAGAAAGACTGAAACCATCATTGGAAGAGCCACCAAAGTTGGAACTCAAGCCACTCCCTAAACACCTCAGGTATGCATACTTAGGCAATTCAAATTCTTTACCTGTTATTATTTCTGCTGCACTTAACGAATTGTAGGAAGAAAAGCTGCTGAGGGTGCTTAGGGAACACAAATCAGCGATCCGGTGGACAATTACGGATATAAAGGGAATCAACCCTTTATTTTGCATGCACAAGATTTTGATGGAAGATGAGGCAAAACCAATGGTGGAGCAACAACGGCGACTTAACTCGATTATGAAGGAAGTTGTGAAGAAAGAAATCTTGAAATGGTTAGATGCCGGCATCATCTACCTGATTTTCGACAGCAAATGGGTGAGTCCAGTGCAATGCGTGCCAAAAAAAGGAGAAATGGCAGTGGTGCAGAATGAGGACAATGAATTAATACCGACTAGAACAGTGACCGGTTGGAGGGTTTGCATGGATTATAGAAAATTGAACAAGGCAACCCAAAAAGACCATTTCCTGCTGCCCTTTATTGACCAAATGTTAGATAGATTGGCGGGACACCAATATTACTGTTTGTTGGATGGGTACTCGGGCTATAACCAGATAGTCATCGCTCTGAAGGATCAAGAGAAGACGACATTCACGTGCCTTTACGGCACATTTGCATTTAGGAGGATGTCATTCGGGTTATGCAATGCACCGGCAACCTTCCAACGGTGTATGATGGCGATTTTCTCAGATATGGTGGAGAAAAATGTTAAAGTCTTTATGGATGACTTTTCGGTCTATGGGGACAGTTTTGATACTTGCTTAGAGAATCTGGTCATGGTGCTGTAGAGATGTAAGGATACAAACCTAGTACTCAATTGGGAAAAATGCCACTTCATGGTTGAAGAGGGCATAATTTTGGGCCATAAGGTATCGACTCAAGGATTGGAGGTCGACAAAGCAAAGCTAGAAACATTCGAGAAATTGCCTCCACCGAGCTCAGTTAAAGGTATTAGAAGTTTTCTGGGACACGCTGGGTTCTACAGGAGATTTATAAAGGACTTCTCAAAAATTGCCAAGCGTCTATGCAGTCTATTAGAGAAAGATACTATTTTTCAGTTTTGACAAAAGCTGCAAGTCAGCCTTTGAGTTGTTGAAAAAGAAGTTGACTACATCCCCTGTAATCATCGCATCGGATTGGAGTATGCCTTTCGAGCTGATGTGTGATGCAAGCGACTATGCGGTTGGAGCTGTGTTGGGTCAATGCCGAGAGAAGTTATTTCACACTATATATTTTGCAAGCAAAACACTCACAGAGACTCAAATGAATTATACAACTATGGAGAAGGAATTGCTTGCAGTGGTGTATATGTTTGACAAATTTCGGGCATACTTGATCGGAGCTAAGGTGATAGTCTACACGGACCATTCGGCTATTCGGTACCTAATTGCGAAAAAAGATGCTAAGCCATGCCTTATTCGATGGATTCTCCTACTTTAAGAGTTTGATCTAGAAATAAAAGATAGAAAGGCGACAGAGAATCAGGTAGCCGATCACTTGTCTAGGCTGGAAAACCAAGGGAAATTGAAAGAGGACAAGTGTGAAATCAATGAATCATTTCCGGATGAACAACTGTTTGGAATAAATGCAAAATTTCCTTGGTATGCGGATTATGCAAATTATCTTGTGAGCAAACGTACTTCCACCTGATCTCACAAGACAACAGAAAAAGAAGTTTCTTCATGACGTAAAATGGTACATGTGGGATGAGCCTTACTTGTTCAAACAGTGCACCGATAAGATGATTAGAAGGTGTGTGCCCTACAATGAAGCGAAGAACATTTTGCATGAGTGTCACTCATCTGCGTATGGTGGACATTATGGGAGTGAGAGGACATCAATGAAGGTATTGCAATCTGGGTTTTATTGGCCTACACTATTCAAGGACGCCCACCATTTTGTTAAAACATGTGATAGATGTCAAAGGGTGGGCAACATTTCAAAACAGAATGAGATGCCTCTACAAACGATTCTTGAAGTTGAAATTTTTGATGTATGGGACATTGATTTCATGGGGCCATTCCCTTCATCTCTGAACAATCAGTATATTCTACTCGCAGTGGACTACGTATCAAAGTGGGTTGAAGCTGCATCATTACCATCAAACGATGCCAAGGTGGTCCTCAAATTCCTACAAAAGAACATTTTCACAAGGTTTGGCACGCCAAGAGCAATTATCAGTGACGAAGGTAGTCACTTTTGCAACAAGTCATTCACAGCTCTATTGGCAAAGTATGGGGTCAACCATAAGGTAGCTACAACTTATCATCCCCAAACCAGTGGACAAGCCGAGGTCTCAAATAGGGAAGTCAAGAGAATCTTGGAAAAAGTGGTGAATCCGAATCGAAAGGATTGGTCGCTCAGGATGGATGACGCATTATGGGCCTACCGGACTGCGTATAAAACACCGATCAGGATGTCACCATATCAACTACTATACAGAAAGGCTTATCACTTACCGGTCGAGTTACAGCACAAGGCTTATTGGGCTATTCAGAAATTGAACTTCGATCAAGTAGCGGTAAGTGAAAAGAGACTACTTCAGCTAAATGAGCTTGACGAATTTCTACTGCAAGCCTACGAGAACTCAAAATTGTACAAGGAAAAGGTTAAGCAATGGCACGACAAGAAATTGATACAAAGAACATTCGAAATGGGACAATCAGTCCTATTGTTCAACTCAAGATTGTGGTTGTTTCCAGGAAAGCTAAAGTCAAGGTGGTCGGGTCCTTTTACTATAAAGAAGGTTTTCCCACATGGCGCTGTTGAACTCTACAGTAGGAACCCATTAGAAACGTTCAAGGTCAACGGTCAGAGATTAAAGAACTATTGGGGTGGAGAGTCCAACACGGACGTCATAGCTATCACACTTGCAGACGCACCATAAACAGGGAGTAGTCAGGCTAAACGACTTAAAATCAAGCGCTAACTGGGAGGCAACCCAATTTTTATTTTTATTCTTTTTCTTTCTTTTTCTTGACTTAAGTAATTTTATCCATGCTAATGAGATGGTAGTTTAGAATAATATTTGGTCTAGAATATAGTCATGTCAATTCATTAAATAGTATTTAAAGTATAGTTGATAGGTAAATAATCTTACCCTCCATGCTTGAATTTGCTCAATATCTACTTATGAGTATGTTTTTCATGTTGATCAAGTACTCAAGAAGCTATGGGATGCACATGAGGCAAGGAACAAGAAACCTGTGCATTAGAAGATTAAGGAGAAATAGCAGAAGAGCACCAAGCCGGGGCTTTCCCCTCACAGCCCAAATACCAAGCCGGGGCATGGGGTCACACTGCATAAACAGATTGCTAGCAAGCCGGTGCTTGCCCCTCCAAGTACAAAAGGCAAGTCGGGGCTTGGGTCAAGATGCCTTAATAGTTTAATAGCAGTTACATGATGCAGACATGAAATCCCAATCCCCTTACACTTCAACTTCCTACAATCCCACTCCTTCACAACATTAACCCATGACCTTGCACAATCAATCACTTACCCACTCCTTCAACCTAGTCACCCACTATTCCATACATAAACTCCTCTCTATAAAACCACCCTTCACCACACAATCTAACAACACCAATTTGGTAGTTTGAGGATAGGGTTTGTGCAAATCTCTATAACCAACCTGGAATTATACTAAAAGTAGAAGTTTGTTTTCTAATTCCTCAATTTCTATCCCCATAGATCGAACCAAATCACCAAGTTATGGGAATTTCAAGTCTCGCACACCAAGCGTTCAACAAATTGCTTAAGTAACGTTTGGGGGAAAAACTCATCAATTCCAAATCAATGGCACCAAAACCGGCATCAAAGAGGCAACGAGGAGAGAGTTCGGGGGCCACACCACCAACACAAACCTTTGATAAGCAAAAATTCATTAGTGCCGCCGCCGTCAACCGTTACGACTATATGGTGACAAAATCACTCACACCTGAGCGGGGGTTGGCACCTGAGCCTGTGGATGGCCAAATGATGCAACAAATATATCAAAAAGGTTGGAATAAATTCATGACAGAGCCCGAGGCCGCAGTTGTGAGTGTGGTCAAAGAATTCTATGCTAACGCCGAGGATAAGGCCCCCTTCAATGCGTTTGTACGGGGTGGGTTAGTTCCTTTCAGTACCGACGCCATCAACACGTACTATCAGTTACGAGTGCCAAGACATTACCAGTACCAACACTTACATGATAATGATTCAGATTATAAAGCTATTATGAAGGAGATGACAAAGTCGGGTACCTCATGGACCAAATCAAATCATGGAGGCACTGTCTTTCGCAGTAAGGATCTCAGCCGGTATGGGAAGATATGGTACGCATTTCTGTGTGCTAAGTTACTTCTATCTAAACACATGTCAGATGTGCCCAAGGATAAGGCAGTACTCTTGTATGCCATGGTACAAGATTTCATCATCGACATAGGGGCTATAATCAACTTTTCAATCAGAAGATGCCTTCGAGGACCATTCTCTGGTGAATTGCCACACACATCACTCATTTGTGGGTTATGTATACAGGCAGGAGTTCGATGGTCAGATGATGAGATAACCCAGATGCCGCTTCAGACACTCGACTCGAGAATGATTGCAAGATATGCGGTGTAAGATTTGTATTTCCCTCAGCCTCAGAGGATGAGGCTGACACTGAGGACAGCTCGGATGACGATGAGTTTCAGGAGAATGCGACAATGGGAGAGCAAGAAATAGAGACATCACCACAGCCCGGAGGCATATCTAGTCCTCAGTTCCACAACCTTCAACGACAAGTGGATGAGCACAACAGGGAGGTGAGAAGATAAATGCAGAGACTAGCAGCGAGACAGGACCACATGTTTAAGGCCATGAATCTATCTTTCGCCTCCTTGAACGCGACGCTCCAGAGCTTCAATCCCAATGCCCAATTCCCATACCAGTAACCAGCCCCAATGCTAAGGTTCCCACCCAGCGATTCTAATGAAGAACAACAGACAACACCAACCCAAACTTGGGCAATTACAGGAAACTCCTCTCTTATTTATTGCTTTATCTATACAATGAGGGCATTATAATTTTCAAGTTTGGGGGATTTAGTTGCATGTTGCATATTTAATTTCATTAGCTAGGTTTGCATATGTTAGTTCATTGTTTATGTTTAGGATTATTAAATGTTGCATTCATGTAATCATGTAGTTGCATAGTAGCTTAGGAATGTAAATAGTTTTTATTTATCTTTGCAATCATGTTATGTTTATCACATATTATCTAAAAAAAAAATCAAAAAATCAAAAATAATAGTTAGTTACTATGTTCATCTTGCATGAGTCCAGCTGTTTGATAGTTACAGTCTATTTTGGCCAATGATGAGAATGGGATTAGGTAGACAAGTATAGTACTGATTATTTGAACTTTAATATGATTTCTTGTTATGAATTGAATCTTTTCCTGTTTGAAACTGGTATAATCAGGATAGCACATTAGAGACAACTTTGTTGACAGATTAAGTTTAAATTGATACATAATTGACTTCTTAAGGCTAATATTAGTTTGAATAAATGAAAGACATGAGAAGGAGGAGATGGCTAATTTTAGACAAAAACATAAGTTTGGGGGAAAAATTGGGATATATAAGCTTAAAAAATAAAATAGCGTGGCTAGTCTGTTTCGGGGCCTTTGTTACTTGAGCAAGTACGCCCAAGGGGATTGTCTTTACACCTAGCGCCCTAAGGTCTTATATGGTCTAGGAGTCGTTGGTCGAAAGCTCACTAAGGGGTAGCACTGTTAGCCTAATGGAATGAGACATTGCACAGTCATGGTTAAAAAAAAAACAATAAAATGGGAAAAGAGCAAAAAGCCCCCGTAATGCAAAGTGAAGCATAAGTATCCCAGATTGGACTCTTGAATTTGGTGGAAGTTTAACTTTAGTTTGATCTAGCTTGTTCATGAATTTTGTGAGTTTACGCTGTATGATGCCTTTAAAGAGATCTATTATGTGTTGTATTTAGCATTATATCAGTTAGCATGGATGTTGAGCACACACGCACTATACCAGTAATAACAATTAAAGATTTGATGATTGACCAGGAAATTGTTGATTTGTTTTGATATGAAGTATTGTCATGTTTATTTCATTTCGCTGAGGTCGGTTGAATAGACTTGTGTTTATCAATACTGCTGGATTTGTAGGCATATAGATTAGTTGCATTGTATTGCATTGCATTGCATTTTTGTTTTGTTTTTGCTTGAGGACAAGCAAAGGTTTAAGTTTGGGGGTATTTGATAAGTAGGTTTTATACCTACTTATCCGGTATCTATTACTTGAGTTATTTGCTTAATCTCGTGTTTCTTAGTTACTATTCATGCATTTTGTTTCCATTTTGTAGATTATATGTTTGGAAGCTGAGTGAGCAACTATTGGTATGAAAATGCAAGGAAAAGAAATTCCGGACTTGTTGCGGGCCGTCATGTTCATTTTATGTGTATGTTTGTGGCGTGGAACTTGGCCTATGTATAGAACTTCTTCTTGGATTTTTGGAACGTCTTGTATCATTCCAATCAGAAGTACGGATGCGAGAGTATGGCCTTATTATCGACAAAGACAAAGCTAAGAGTTGTTATGTTTGTCATTTACATAGCAGCTACTTCCAGTCAAATTTCTATCTTCCTCTGCTATTTATTTCTCAAAACTCGAAGAATGAAAGTTGTAGAGCTCGTCGATAGCTTTGATTTGATAGGTGGCAGGCCCCGTAAATCCTCCCGGTTTAAAAGTTATGGAAGTTTTAGCAGAGGACAGTGCAGCAGATTTACAGAAGCATAGCAAGCTGGGGCTTGCTCATTTTGGCCTTGAGAGCAAGTCGGGGCTTGGGTCCTGGGTGGTTTAGCAGTAGGTAGGCAAGCTGGAGCTTGCTATTACAAAGGGAAAAGGTAAGCTGGGGCTTGGGTACAAAAATAGAAGAGTCTCCTAGTTGGTTTCTAATGCTACAAACTTGGAGCTTAAGTGATGGTGATAATTTGGGACTCATATTGGCATGGAATTGTAATCAGAATACATGTTGAAGTATATAATTAATAACAAACAATGAGATTAAACACACACAAGGCAATTTACGAAGATTGATCTCAGTTTTTCTAAGCAAGCGTGGGAGGAGTATTTTAAGCAGATTTTCGATACGATTGCGATTTTAGGCTACGTGAAGGGTGTTTTTCAATATTCTTCGTCTTAGACTATTATTTGTAATTGAAAGAATGATTTTCATGATTTATTCAGTGTTTATTTCATTTATTATGAACTAATTCACTTTTTAGGCTTGTGGTGGATCGTTAAGTGAAACATGATTTTGTAAACCTTGATTTCCAGTTCAATAAGCTATTTTCCAGTTTATCTATATTAATTTGAGCGTGAATTTATGAATTGCCTAATCAACAATCCTTTGTGGATGTCTATGGAATCGAGAGAGGATATTCAAATCTAGACTTAGTTAATATAGCATGTGTTCATGAATTTTGTGAATAGCTTAATCTTGATGAATGTTAAGGTAGAGATATGCTTGACATCGCATGTAATCGGATAGAGAACTTGTTCTTAAACCTTCTTCAATTGTAATTCACATAGAGATATTGTGGGTTAGTTGATTAAGGTGTTTAACGAATTTCTATCTTAATTGTGGATTGATGTTAATACGGTATTAGTGCATCGAGAGGTGGTTAATACTACGTTCGTGTTCTTGATTAATAAACTGGGATAGTGAATTGAATTGGGATAAAGGTGTAGAAATCAGAGTGAAACTTAGGGTGAAGTCATAAGTCTAATTCTCCATTGATTGTTTAAAATTCCAAATTTTGATATTTGTGATTGGTTTGTGGTAGTTTATTTGTTTTTAATTTAGTTTCTATAATTTTTAATCATTGAATTGGGTAATTTAATAAAATTAGGATTAATAGGAAATTGATAATTGTGAAGTTAAGTTTCTTACTAAATTATCTCTGTGGGAACGATACTCTACTCATCACTTTATTACTTGTTGACCACGTATACTTGCTTGTTGTGCGTAACTAGATTTTACCCAACCAAAGGCAACCTTTTGGCCCTTGTCGACATTTGCAATGATAAATGCCTTTTTGATCTCTTTCACCCACGTTTGGGCTTCTATGGGGTCCGTAGTTCCTTTGAACTCCGGCGAATTGACACTCTTAAAATCCTTAAAAGTAGTAGCTCGTACTTGTCAGACACCAACTTTTATGAATAAAGATGAATTTTCTATAAATATCATTTTTAAAAGTTATGGCAATTTTGCAAAGTACGCAAGTTGTTATATTATATTCGATTGGTCAGGGAATATTCGTTTTAACAGGGAATATTCGTACGACAGCACAATCATTGGTGGACCCCACAACAGAATTATTGTCGGATTGAGAAAATGACAAAAATATCTTTTATATAAATAATGGTATTGATTATTGATGCTTACGTGAGAAGTCACTCAGTTTTGCTCAATAATTGTTACAATAATTACTGTTCAATATTTTATTGATTCAATAATTGCTGCGTTGATATTTTATATTATTATTGTTTCAATAATTGTCACTGCACAGTATTTCCCATTATCAAATCAATAATTCATATTATTTGAATAATATTATTATATAACATTATTTGCAATGTCTAGAAAGCTCTGTCAAGGAGAGGTTTGGTCACCTAATTGCGCGCCAGTAAGGAGAAATACTTATCTAAAAGCCCCCTCTTTCGTGGGAACTGCCTGATTGTCATTATTGTGATTCTGTGATATTATTTTTGAATAATTAATTATTGATAAGGAAATATTTATTCGATGCGGATATAAATGATGGATTTATTTATTTTATGTGGTTATAAATGAAGGAATTAATGTTGAGGTATTTTATTAGTATTTTGTCAGATTAGAGGTATTTAAAAAGTCAAATCAGTGTTCTTAAAGCTCTATTGCGTGAGTTATAATTTTGATCCGACCGTTGGATCATTGTGATTTTTGGATATGTTATACATATATAAGTTGAGTATATGTCCACAAATTTTGAACCGTTAAAAATTAACGCATGATTTGTTATGAATTTTAAAAGGTGTTAAAATCATCCGTTTATGGATTTTAGATATTTTTTGTCTGGGATTTGGAAAAACTTTCTTCTACAAAGTTATAGAGAATTCAATTTTGTGTGGAATGGATATAAAATTCGTATTTTTTTTTTTTGATAAAATGGCTATTTATTATGAATTACTGAAGTTTTGAAAAATAAAATAATTTTTATTAAAATTAGGTGGGACCCACTTTTGTTTGTTGGGAAAGATGGATGATCTTTGGTGGCTGAAATTTTTCAAAAACACATGCGTAGAATTTTTTTTTTATTATTTTAGTCTCCTATCGCGTTCTAATATTTTCCTATAAATAGGCGCTTAAGTTAGAATTGAAAATTACACCAGAATAAGAGAATTCTTCTTCTATAATCTTGAGCATATTTCTTTAGAGTTTTAGAAAGCTTCGAGTGTAGAAAACAGTGAAAGTTTTCTTCAAGTATATCCCCGCTATACCAGTTGAAATACTCTTCTTTTCAAGGTAAGTGATGTTATTTTTGTTCAATATTCGCTTGAAATAATATTTTCTTCCATACTCTGTAGTATATAAGTAATATTATTTCGTTTCAAATTTCTAATTCTATACTCGTTTTATTAAAATTTTGGCTTCTATACTCCATGAAATTAGTAGAATATCCTTGATATTTGCGTTTCATCCAGTATCTTTTCATGGAAATATTATTCTGAGCATTCTTGATAAGTTTTAACTTTTTCATGCCGAAGTACTATTCACAGGGTTACTATTCACGGGGTACTATTCACTCAAGTACTATTCACCCGGGGTACTATTCATGATAAAAATTGATTCGTTTTTGGTCCAAATTATTTTTGGTCCAATATTATTCTTGAATTTTACTCCACAAAGCAGTATCATGTTGACAATTTGGACGTTATTGATTTCTAGATAAATTAAATTATAAATCTTTAAAAATTTATCCTTGAACTTGTTTTATTGAATTCTTATATCATTGTCATCATCCTCATGTTTATATTCTGTTGAAAATCATCTGTGACATGTAGTACATAGATGGACTTGGTATGATTATGACCAGGGATTATTCGGTTTAATAATGACCGTAATGTTACAAATGATGTGATAAAAGTCCTCATTGGCCCGTAGTGCATTGATGGACAGTTGTTGGCATGATCATGACCATTGATGAATACACGACTATCCTTGGCCCGTAGTGCATGGATAATTTGTGGTCGTGATACTAATGAATATCCTTCTTAGTAGTGCGAGGATGATGTGGATTATTTATTAAGTGAGTCTCGGCGATAAAAGTGATGAAAACCTTTTAAATCATAGAAGAAAGTAGATTTTATTCTCTACTTGACTCTTCTAATGGATTGCTTGTTCTATGCAGATTAAACTTGATGTTTGTTATATTTTATCAGTTTAACACTGTTGAAGTCTAACGATAAATTATTCTGCATTATCTTAGTCATAATATTTCTTACTGGGCTAGTTGAGCTCACCCTTTTGCTTTCATTGTCCTTTTCAGGAAATGAGAATGTAGCCGGAACTAGTCAGGGAATGGAGTGGCGGTCCACATGATAGCATTAATAGTCCTCACTATTCTATGAAATAGTGTGATAATAAATGTATTGAGGACTCCATTTGAGTTGAATACTGTCTAGAAGAAAATATTCATTTTAAAACTCTCAATTTATGTCTTGTCACATTTTACACGACAGTTGTATTATTAAGTTGTATTTGAATTTTGTACCATGTATTTCGCTACTCAAGATGGGTGATGTATACCTATTTTGGGGGCGTCACAGTTGGTATCAAATCTTAGGGATATGATCCCTGGCTGAGATGTGAGGAAAGAACTAGGAGGGGAGAAAGTGGAGATCTTTACGGATAATAAAAGCCTCAAATATTTATTCACCCAAAAGGAACTCAACATGCGGCAACGACGCTGGCTTGAACTGTTGAAAGATTTTGATCATACCATTCAAGACTATCCTGGTAAAGTGAATGTAGTAGCTGACGCATTGAGTAGAAGATCATATGCGGGTACAAGTGCGATATTATCAACGCAAAGGCCCATTTTGTATTACTTGTAAAGGATGGAGATAGAGTTAAAGACTCTAGGGTCCCATGTGATGATGGCGAATATACGAGTTGGGACCGGAGTTCTCCAGTATGCAGGGATGAGGTGGGTGAAGCAACGTTATTGGGACCAGAGTTAGTACGTATGACTACGGAAAAGATTCAAACGACCCGACAACGTATAAAAACCTCACAAGATCGACAAAAAAGTTCTGCTGATCTTCATCGAAAGGACGTGGAATTCGATATTGGAGATCATTTGTTGTTACGTGTGGCTCCATGGAAAGGAGTTACAAGATTTGGAAAGAGAGGAAAGCTCAATCCTCGATTCATTGGCCCATTTCTAATCCTCAAACGAGTTGGGCGTGGCTATAGACTCGCTATACTGCTTAGAAGTATGTCTCGGGTTCATAACGTTTTTCACATATCTATGTTACGTAAATATGTGAAAGACCCGAACCACATTATTGAGTTAGAACCGGATGAAATAGTGGAAGATTTAACGTATGAAGAGGTTCCTGTTAAAATCTTGGATAAGAATGAGCATATTTTACGCTCTAAGGTTATACCTCAAGTCAAAGTTTTGTAGAGAAACCACGATGTTGAGGAAATGACCTGGGAGTTAGAATCTGAAATAAAATCAAGGTATCCTTACCTCTTCGACATACCAACTACGTACCCTAATTTCGTGGGCGAAATTTCATAAGAAGGGGAGGTTGTAAGACCCCAACTTTTATGAATAAAGATGAATTTTCTATAAATATCATTTTTGAGTATTATGGAGTGAATTTAATATAATGTTATAGTTGTGAGTAATATTTATAAATTTTGCAAAAATGCATGAAGTTGTTATATTATATTCGATTGGTCGTAGGGAATATTCGTTTTAACGGGGAATATTAAATACGGCAAGCACAATCATTGGTGGACCCCATAACAGAATTATTGTCGGATTGAGAAAACGACAAAAATATCTTTTATATAAATAATGGCGGAAGTTTTACCATTAACTGTTGAACTACCCAGTAGTAAAAGTACAGTAATACGTGTGGTTGCATAGTAGCACACGTTATTGATTATTGATACTTACGTGAGAAGTCACTCAGTTTTGCTCAATAATTGTTGTAACATTCCAGAACTTTTTTAAAATTGTTATATTAAATATTTATTGAATTATATAAGTATTTAATAGATGTGTTTATTGTTGAATAAATAATTGTTCAAATTTGATTCGATTTGGTTAATTATTCGTTAAGTAAATAATTAAGGAAATTAATTAGTATATTCTAATTTAATTTAATTATTAAGTTAGAGAGTTTTGATTAAATAAATTATTATATTTTAATTTGAATTTGTAATTAAAGGATGTGGTAGTGGATTAAATAAAGTTATAATTATAAAGAAAATTATAATTTTGTGGTATTGATTTATATGTTAAAGTGATTTAATAAATTGTTATTAGAATTAATTTAATTGATTTTTAAAAAATTAATTAAATAAAAGTGTGACAAATAACCTTCTATAAAGGAGTGATTAAAATAAATTAAAGGAGTTTAATTTAGTTTTGCCAAACAAGGCTTAATGCATATTAAGTATTTATTTTAAATGTGTTTTACCAAAGAAGGTGTAAGAGTTAATGGGTTATTTTTAGTTAGTTAGCCAAACAAGCCTTATGGCTTTTGAGTTTTAAAAAAAAAAACTGATGTCAGTTAATTGATATAATTACATTATACAATTATTACATATTATATTATATACGTTATATTTTTGTTAGTACGTTAGTTAGAGTTAAGAAGAAAGACTCAGAGGAAGAAGAAGAGAAGAAGAAAAGTGAGAGAAAAACTTGAGAGAATCCTAGAGAATTTGAGAGTGAAGTTGGAGAAAAGCTTGTTGATTAAAGAGAAAAGTATCATCTTCTAAAACAAGGTATCATCCTACCTTTTTAAGTTTTTAAAATTTTAGTTTTCTCTTCCTTAATTTTCTGTAAAATTCTTGTGAAAGGATAAATTGTTTGATTTTATGTGGCTTTATATGATAAACTAGTGTTGTGAAACTATTTTAATAAGTTTATATATGAGTATAGTCAATGAATTTATGATATGTATGTAATTTATGAAGAAAACTATATTACAATGAGTTTATATGAATATAATTTAGTTTAAGGTAAAATTAAGGTTTAATTAGTTGTTAAATGGATAAATTGACTATTGAATTTTAAAGGGTATGTATAATCATAAACAAGGTATTTTAAATTAACTGTTTTGGTTGAAAAACAAAATCATAGTGTTGATTTTCATTGAAAACATCAAAAAATGAGGTTTTATCAAAAATAGTGAAATGGGATGTTTTAAATTCGTTGTTTATGTTGTTTTATGGGTAGAAACATGTTAAAAGTCTTTGAATTTTGTTTATATGAAGTCTCTATATGAATTACATGTTAATTAGGCTGTTAGAAAGTAGCTTGTAGTCCAAAATTGGCTTTTGTTTATGCTGTTGTCGAAGTTGGTCAGAAGTTCTGCAGTTAATAGTCTTTGTATGACTTAATGATATATTTGTGTATGCCACAACGCCACTTAGTGGCCTGTGTTTTGCGCCACAACGCCATATCATCAAATAACATTAAATACCGAACCCACAATATAAAGCTGTGGTACATGCATGTAATGAAGTTAGCGAGAATGGTTAGACAGTGTAATTTTTGTACACAAAGTCTGAAGGAATTGTTATGTGAATAGAAGGACTATTAAATTATGATTTCAGTATTTCTATACCAAGAATGAGTATGTTATTAACAATTAACTAGTTTTGTAACTTGATTATGTGATTAAAAATCAAATCTTACATAATGAATGTACTTAGTTATGTATGTAATGTGGTAGTGACTAACTATGTCATGATATATATATATATATATATATATATATATATATATATATATATATATAGGTATTGTGATTCTAATTGTTCGGTTTAGCCTACGAGCAAGGCAAGTTCTCTAAATCTATTATCTTGTTGAGCCAATTATTATTTCCAATTCGATTACAATATAATGTTGCAAGGTTTCTAAACTTTATTTTAATATTGTGCAAGTTATTCTTGTAATTAACTTGTTGTTTAACATGTAAATTTATATATACTAATGTTGAACAGTTTTATCGTTCAAATTGCTATGCATGCTTAGTATTCAATTCTAAATAACCTTGGCTTAATATTGTTCAAGGAAGGTATGTTATAGTTATTCAATATGTATGCTATTAGATTATTCCTAAAGCATGATTTTAATTTGCCATGTCGATTCAGTTATGATTATTCCATAGCATGATGTTATTAACTTTATTCAACTAATCCTTAGTTGATGTTCGTTGAATTCCAAATTACCTTGAAATGTATCCAAACCAAACTCACTTTGGTGCGGACTTGTACTCTAAATACTGAGATGAACAACCTTATTATTAGGGGTAATTTACGCTTAGCGTTAAAATATTTGTGCACAATACATTGTACGAAGGGATGATCCCCCTAAGTACGAGGAGTCCCTATAGTCTTATGACTGTTAAAGTTAAAGTTGAAAAATTACTTATAACTATGGACATAGTTCGTGGTCTTAGGACCCTTAATTATATACTTCAGAATGTTGATAAATCATATTGTTTAATTCTATCGAGCCTCTTATTTGACAGTTGTCGTGAAGATTTTCATTCATTGTTGTTTCAAGTGAGCTTTGTTTGCTCTCTCTTGCTTATATAACTATTACAGTTAAGGATGAGAAGGTTGATGTACATAGCACCAGTAAGGGAAAAGGAAAGATGAACAAGTATTGAAGACTTGTATTATGTTGATATTTTATTATCAGATTTCAATTGAATGGTTGTAATGAAGTTTATTTATTTTCCGCATTTGAATGATTGTATTTTAAGGTTAAACAACCTGGGAGATTTTTATTAATGTAACCCTGTAATGGGAAGGCTTTATTATTCAATTTTATTATGATTGGGTAGTTAGATATGAATGTTTGATTAAGTGAACACCAAATCCTGTGGGAATGAAGTACCTGGATTTTGGGGTGTCACAAGTTGGTATCAAAGCTTTAGGTTATGAACCTTAGGTGGGGGAAAAGCCTTAGGAAGTAACCTTTGAAAAGACAGTGATGATGAACTCTTATCGAGTTTCAAGAAGAATGTAATAAAACACTTATGTGCTTACATGATTACAACTTATGTGCTCGTGAGTGTCGAGTAATGATAATTAATAACTAAAACTTAAAAATCTTGTTGTCAGGATGGCTAATGTCGGAGAATCCAGTCAGGCTAGGGAGGAAGGACCTCAGATGCCTAGAGAGGAGGAATCTCGTGACATTCAAGTGGTTTGGGAACAACTACTTCCACGGGAGTCAGCCCCGTTGCTCACAGTGGTTGAAGATGAAGATGATGATGTAGAAACAGATGAGGAAGACCCCGTTGAGTTTCCACAGGTGAATGAGGACGACGAGGACGAGGAGGAAGAGATTCTGCTGACCTCGATAGATGCTCGTATGTACGATGAAGTCTACGACCGCAACGTGGAACTTCAAGATACTGTCGAGGAATTGAAAGAGATAGTAGCTGAGCAACAGACCTCGATGGCACAGAAGGAAGACGAAATCCAAGACCGAGAGGAACGTCTGAACAATGTTGAAGAAAAGCTGGTTCACACTGAAGGAGAGAACGAGTGAATGACAGCAGAGATTGCAGAGTTGAAGAAAAAGTTAAGAGAGGAATCGACTAAGAGGGCAAGAGCCGAAGATGCGTACGAGGAAGTTGATCAACGAGCCGAAATAGCAAAGGGAGATACACAAGCAAAGAGAATGAAGATGGAGGAAATGAATAACGTGTTCAACACCGTGATTAATCGAGCTCAGGATCGGGTCATGGGCTATCCGATTCAGTTTGAGAAGCTGCCATCGTACATATTAGATCGTCGAACCATGTTCTGAATTATGGATGAAGAGCGTCGTAAGGCTATGCAGTATCTTAATAGGACATCCTAGGGAATGTACTTGATATAAGATTTATGATATGATAAATAATATGTAAATCCCAAGTGTAATGTAACCTATGTGATATGATGATGATGTCCTGAATCTTTAGTAGTACAGGAAAATAATGTAAATAGCAGTGATGCTATTGTTATGATGTTTTCAAAGAAAGTATGAATGAATAAAAGTTATTTATCTTATTTTATCCAAAGTGTTATGTGTTATGTGATTATTACTTCTATGGGGGTAAGTTAAGTAGAAATTACTTAAAAGAGTTGAGTAATAATCTAATGAGTGTATTTTTAACAGAAAATGCCTCCAAGACGTCAACCACCCCGACAGAGAACCACTAAAGAAACCAACAACAATAATGCTGAAGCTAACCCCGTTCAGCAGCTGGTGACGTTACTGACAGGTGCACTGCAGAATCAACCACAAAATCAAGCTACAACATTTAAGGACTTTAAGGCGATTGGACCACTAGAATTCCATGGGTCCGTGAACCCGATTGAGGCACAGACCTGGGTCATGGAGATAGAGAAAGTGTTTGATGTTGCGGGAGTAGAAGAAGATCAGAAGACTACTTTTGCAACATTCATATTGAAAGCAGAGGCTAGTTATTGGTGGCAAGACAATAAAACTCGAGGAGGACTAGGGGTTATGACTTGGGATAGGTTTAAGGAGATGTTCTTTGAGACCTATTTCCCAAAGAGCTCGAAGAGTCAGTTAGAAGTGCAGTTTTTAGAACTGAAGCAGGGAACGATGACGGTGTCGGAATATGCCGCGAAATTTAATGAGTTGGCGAGGTTTGCGCCATACCAAGTCAGCACAGATAAATGCAAGGCGAAGAGGTTTGAACAGGGACTGAAGCCCTGGTTGTATAGTAGGGTTTCCTTGTTCCAGTTGAAGACATTTATAGCTGTAATGGAAAAGGAAATTCTCGCTGAAGGTGGAAGCGAGGCTATAACTAAGTTCAATCAAGAATAGAAGAAGAAGAAGAATGAAGTGGAGATTAAAAATGGAGGTGGTGGTTGTGGAAATGGTAACAATAATCTGAAAAGAAAGTGGAATAGAAATATGGGTGCTGGAAATCAGCAGGGTAACCAGCAGAATAAGAAGTTTGAAGCATGTGCTACATGCGGGAAGTTTCACAAGGGTGTATGCTTAATGGGGAAAGGAGTATGCTTTAACTGTGGCCAGGAGGGTCACATCGCCCCAAATTGCAATCAACCCAAGAAGAACGTTTGCTTCACTTGCGGGTCCAAGGATCACTTTGCTCGTGAGTGCCCTAAGAAGAAAGCTGGAGAGACAATGGGAAGCAAGGGAGGTAGTAGTGGAGGTACTTGGGCCATTACTGGACCAACGACATCCAACAAACCCACAGCCAGAACCTTCAACATGACTGTGCAAGATGTTATGCAATCAAAGGATGTGGTGTCAAGTATTATCCTAATCAATGATATTGATGCTTATGTATTATTTGATTCGGGTGCTACTTGCTCATTTATATCTGATGAATTTGCTATGAGATTAGGATTGCCTAGTGAAGAATTAAATTTCCCTTTAAACATAGAAATTGCGAATAAGGAAGTAATTCCTGTTAGGTTCGTATACAAGAACTGTAGGGTAAATATTATGGGAAATATTATGATGGTAGATTTAATTCCGATTAGGCTTGGAGAGTTTGATGTTATTTTGGGAATGGATTGGTTGTTCAATTATGGAGCGATAATTGATTACCAAAAGAAATGTGTAAACCTTATGACTCTGTCAAAGGTAGTTTTCAATGGTAGCAAATCACCTAGACAAATGAGATGTCTGACAATTATGCAGGCCAAGAAGTTGTTGAGTCAAGGATGTGTGGGTTATTTAGCCTACATAGTCGATACTCAAAAGAAGGGTGTGAAACTAGAAGAAATACCAGTGGTTAGGCAATTTGTGGACGTGTTTCCAGAGGATTTGCCAGGACTTCTTCCTGACAGAGAAATCGAGTTCGTGATCGACTTAGCGCCAGGAACCGCTCTGATATCGAAAAGCCCGTCTGATGAATGGCTCCGGTAGAGAGATGGAGGAAATGATGGTACAAATGCAGGAGTCATTGGACAAGAAATACATTCAGCCGAGTGTGTCATCGTGGGGAGCACCGGTGTTATTCGTAAAGAAGAAGGATGGGTCAATGCATCTTTGCATTGATTATAGGGAGTTAAACAAAGTCACTATTAAGAACATGTACCCATTGCCGAGAATAGATGATTTGTTTGACCAGTTGAAGGGTGCTAGATATTTTTCAAAAATAGATTTGAGAAGTGGGTATCATCAACTAAAAGTAAGGAAGGAGGATGTACCAAAGACGGCATTTCGAACTCGGTATGGACATTATGAATTTTTGGTGATGTTTTTTGGTTTGACAAACGCCCCTGCAGCGTTCATGGATTTGATGAATAGGGTGTTTAAACCATTTTTAGACAAGTTTGTGGTGGTGTTTATCGACGATATTCTGGTGTACTCTCGAACTCAAGAAGAACACGTGGAACACTTACGTCTAACACTGGAGACGCTAAGAAAGGAAAAGTTATACGCGAAATTCTCTAAATGTGAATTCTGGTTAGAACGTGTACAATTTCTTGGGCACTTAATTGATAAGGATGGAATTTAAGTGGATTCATCAAAGGTCAAAGCTGTGATAAATTGGGAACAACTAAGAACTACATCAGAAGTGAGAAGTTTCTTGGGATTGGCAGGGTATTACAGACAGTTTATCCAGGATTTCTCCAAGATTGCCACTCCATTGACAAATTTGACGAGGAAATCTATAAAAATTTGTTTGGACGGGGAAGTGTGAAGAAAGCTTCCAAGAATTAAAAAAGAAGTAAAGTATGGCACCTGTGTTGTCATTACCAGATAATACAAGAAATTTTGTGGTGTATAGTGACGCTTCACACAAGGGATTAGGATGTGTCCTTATGCAGAACGACAAAGTCATCGCGTATGCATCAAGACAATTGAAAGACTACGAAAAAGGGTATCCGACTCATGATTTAAAGTTGGCGGCGGTTGTGTTTGCTTTGAAAATATGGAGACACTATCTCTATGGAGAGAAATGTGAGATCTACACAGACCATAAGAGTCTGAAGTATATTTTCACTCAGAAAGACCTGAACATGCATCAAAAGAGGTGGATGGAGTTAAT
Organism: Panax quinquefolius; assembly: GCA_020205615.1. Lineage (NCBI taxonomy): Eukaryota > Viridiplantae > Streptophyta > Magnoliopsida > Apiales > Araliaceae > Panax > Panax quinquefolius. The sequence goes on from CM035153.1 coordinate 64,248,476, forward strand.
AAAGGATTACGATTATGGGATCTTTTATCATCCAGGAAAAGCAAATGTGGTTGCAGATGCCTTGAGTAGGAAAGGCAGAGAAAAAGTTGATGTTGTTAACTGATAAGGAGGAGCTTATTTCAGCAATGGCAAGGTTAGAGTTGGAAATCAAAATTCCAAAGAATCCGATGCAAAATTATACCAGATGGAAGCCAGTCCAACTTTGGTGGACAAAGTGAAGAACGCTCAACTACAGGATGAGGAATGCAGAAAAATAAAAGAAAGTGTGAACGAGGGAAAAGAAGTGGAATACAAGGTTGATACCGAGGGAATGCTGAGATTTGAGGGACGAATCTGGGTTCCAGAAGTACCAGATATTAAAGAAGACATCTTGACCAAAGCTCATAACTCAAGATTTTCGATTCATCCAGGAAGTACGAAGATGTATCAGGATTTGCGGCAAAATTTTTGGTGGCCAAATATGGAAAGAGACGTTGCAGAATGCGTTGTAAAGTGCTTAACATGCCAGAGAGTCAAGGCCGAGCATCAAAGGCCAAGCGGATTACTTCAACCGTTAGAGATACCAGAATGGAAATGTGAATATATCACAATAGATTTTGTGGTAGGTCTTCCAATGACTCAGAAAGGATACGATGATATATGGATGATAGTGGACAGATTGACAAAATCTGCACACTTTTTGCCAATAAAGATTAGATTTAATCTTGATCAGCTGGCCAAACTATATTATAAAGAGATCGTGATGAGACATAAAGTTCCAGTGTCAATTGTGTCAGATAGAGATCTGAGGTTCACATCAAACTTCTGGAAGAGACTACAAGAATGTATGGGAACACAGTTGCGAATGAGTACGGTATAACATCCGCAAACAGATGGCCAAAGAGAATGAACAATCTAGACATTTGAAGATATGCTGAGAGCATGCGTCATGGATTTCAAAGGAAGCTGGGATGAACAATTACCATTGGTGGAATTTGCCTACAGTAACAGTTACCACGCAAACATCGGCATGCCGCCTTACGAAGCAATATACGGCAAGAGGTGCAGAACTCCATTGTCTTTGGGATGAAAGTCGGTGAACGCCAACCTGTTAGGACCGAAGCGGTACAACAAACTCACCGAGGTTGTCAAACTCATCAAAACAAGATTGATAGTTGCTCAAGACAGAAAAAAGAAATATGCTGATCAACACAGACAAGATCGTGCATTCGACGTAGGAAATTATGTATTCCTAAAAGTTTCTCCTTGGAAGGGAAAAATTCAGTTCGATAAAAAGGGAAAACTAAGCCCTAGGTTTATTGGACCCTTCGAAGTGCTGCGAAAAGTTGGTGAGGTGGATTACGAGGTAGCTCTCCTCCAGAATTACAAAACATTCATAATGTTTTTCACGTTTTGGTGTTACGACCGTATAAATCTGATTACAAGCACGTGATTGAGTACGAACCATTGTAGTTTGAGAAAGACTTGTCCTATGAAGAGGTTCTTATCCAGATAGTCGATAGGAAATAACAAGTGCTCAGGAATAAGGTGGTACCTTCCGTGAAGGTAATATGGAGGAACCACAATGTCGAAGAGGCTACGTGGGAACTCGAAGTTGAAATGATGAAGAATTACCTTGAGTTATTTGTTTAATTTGTGTCTTCGATTCTGGGGACAGAATCTTTATAAGTAGGGGAGAATGTGACGAATGAGTTATTTGAATTGTGATTCTGAGGACAGAATCCTTGTAAGGAGGGAATGATGTAACATTCCAGAATTTTTTCTAAATTATTATATTAAATATTTATTGAATTATATTATTGAATAAATAATTGTTCAAATTTGATTCGATTTGGTTAATTATTCGTTAAGTAAATAATTAAGGAAATTAATTAGTATATTCTAATTTAATTTAATTATTAAGTTTAGAGTTTTGATTAAATAAATTATTATATTTTAATTTGAATTTGTAATTAAAAGGATGTGTTAGTGGATTAAATAAAGTTATAATTATAAAGAAAATTATAATTTTGTGGTATTGATTTATATGTTAAAGTGATTTAATAAATTGCTATTAGAATTAATTTAATTGATTTTTTAAAAAATTAATTAAATAAAAGTGTGACAAATAACCTTCTATAAAGGAGTGATTAAAATAAATTAAAGGAGTTTAATTTAGTTTTGCCAAACAAGGCTTAATGCATATTAAGTATTTATTTTAAATGTGTTTTACCAAAGAAGGTGTAAGAGTTAATGGGTTATTTTTAGTTAGTTAGCCAAACAAGCCTTATGGCTTTTGAGTTTTAAAAAAAAAAAACTGATGTCAGTTAATTGATATAATTATATTATACAATTATTACATATTATATTATATACATTATATTTTTGTTAGTACGTTAGTTAGAGTTAGGAAGAAAGACTCAGAGGAAGAAGAAGAGAAGAAGAAAAGTGAGAGAAAAACTTGAGAGAATCCTAGAGAATTTGAGAGTGAAGTTGGAGAAAAGCTTGTTGATTAAAGAGAAAAGTATCATCTTCTAAAACAAGGTATCATCCTACCTTTTTAAGTTTTTAAAATTTTAGTTTTCTCTTCCTTAATTTTCTGTAAAATTCTTGTGAAAGGATAAATTGTTTGATTTTATGTGGCTTTATATGATAAACTAGTGTTGTGAAACTATTTTAATAAGTTTATATATGAGTATAGTCAATGAATTTATGATATGTATGTAATTTATGAAGAAAACTATATTACATGATGAGTTTATATGAATATAATTTAGTTTAAGGTAAAATTAAGGTTTAATTAGTTGTTAAATGGATAAATTGACTATTGAATTTTAAAGGGTATGTATAATCATAAACAAGGTATTTTAAATTAACTGTTTTGGTTGAAAAACAAAATTATAGTGTTGATTTTCATTGAAAACATCAAAAAATGAGGTTTTATCAAAAATAGTGAAATTGGATGTTTTAAATTCGTTGTTTATGTTGTTTTATGGGTAGAAACATGTTAAAAGTCTTTGAATTTTGTTTATATGAAGTCTCTATATGAATTACATGTTAATTAAGTACATTAGAAAGTAGCTTGTAGGCAAAATTGGCTTTTGTTTATCTTTATTTTAGAAGTTGGTCATCGAAGTTCTCGTGCGCTCTACGGTCAAATCATGCTGTATTCTAAGAGATATGTTGTCATGCCGCAGCGCCACTTAGTGGGCTGTTTTTTTGCGCCATAACATCATCATCTTCATAATAGTCACCTAATATAAGATAAATCGTGCATGCCAAGCAGCATGTGAGTTAAAGTAAAAGTATCATCTTAAAAAAACAAGGTATCATCCTACCTTTTTAAGTTTTAAAATTTTAGTTTTCTTCCTTAATTTTACGTAAAATTCTTGTGAAAGGATAAATTGTTTGATTTTATGTGGCTTTATATGATAAACTAGTGTTGTGAAACTATTTTCATAAGTTATATATGAGTATAGTCAATGAATTTATGATATGTATGTAATTTATGAAGAAAACTATATTACAATGAGTTTATATAAATATATATGAATATAGTTTAGTTTAAAGTAAAATTAAGGTTTAATTAGTTGTTAAATTGATAAATTGACTATTGAATTTGAAAGGGTATGTATAATCATAACCAAGGTATTTTAAATTAACGGTTTTGGTTGAAAAACAAAATCATAGTGTTGATTTTCATTGAAAACATCAACAAGAGGTTTTATCAAAAATAGTGAAATTGGATGTTTTAAATTCGTTGTTTATGTTGTTTTATGGGTAGAAACATGTTAAAAGTCTTTGAATTTTGTTTATATGAAGTCTCTATATGAATTACATGTTAATTAGGGTACATTAGAAAGTAGCTCAGAGGCCAAAATTGGCTTTTGTTCATCTGTGAATTCTGCTAGAAAAGCCGGTAGTCGTAGAAGTCTAGATTTGGTGCCACAATATGACCTAACGATATATTTGTCGCATCACAATTGCCGTATGCCATAGCCTTGCCGCCACTTAGTGGCCTATGTTTCGCGTCCTTGTTGCCATCATCAGCATGTGCATGTCGTGTTCACGCCGCCCACAATATAAAGGTCATATGTACAAAAGATAAACTTGTTGAAAGTTAGAGAGTTAAATAATGGTCGACAAATTATAATTTTGTACACAAAGTCTGAAGGAGTTGTTATGTGAATAGTAGGACTGTTAAATTATGATTTCAATATTTCTATACTAAGAATGAGTATGTTATTAACAATTAACTAGTTTTGTAACTTGATTATGTGATTAAAAATCAAATCTTACATGATGAATGTACTTAGTTAAGTATGTAATGTGGTAGTGACTAACTATATCATGAAGACATATATATATATATATATATATATATATATATATATATATATATATATATATATAGGGTTTTATGATTGAATTGTCTAGGTTTAGCCCTACTGAGCAAGGCAAGTTCTCTAAATCAATTATCTTGTTGAGCCAATTATTGTTTCCAATTCGATTACAATATAATGTTGCAAGATTTCTAAACATTATTTTGATATTGAGTAAGTTATTCTTGTAATTAACTTGTTGTTTAGCATGTAAATTTATATATACTAATGTTGAACAGTTTTATCGTTCAAATTGCTATGCATGCTTAGTATTCAATTCTAAATAACCTTGGCTTAATATTGTTCAAGCAAGGTGTGTTATAGTTATTCAATATGTATGCTATTAGATTATTCCTAAAGCATGATTTTAATTTACCATGTCGATTCAGTTATGATTATTTCATAGCATGATGTTATTAACTTTATTCAACTAATCCTTAGTTGATGTTCGTTGAATTCCAAATTACCTTGAAATGTATCCAAACCAAACTCACTTTGGTGCGAACTTGTACTCTAAATACTGAGATGAACAACCCTATTATTAGGGGTAATTTACGCTTAGCGTTAAAATATTTGTGCACAATACATTGTACGAAGGGCTGATCCCCCTAAGTACGAGGAGTCCCTATAGTCTTATGACTGTTAAAGTTAAAGTTGAAAAATTACTTATAACTATGGACATAGTTCGTGGTCTTAGGACCCTTAATTATATACTTCAGAATGTTGATAAATCATATTGTTTAATTCTATCGAGCCTCTTATTTGACAGTTGTCGTGAAGATTTTCATTCATTGTTGTTTCAAGTGAGCTTTGTTTGCTCACTCTTGCCTATATAACTATTACAGTTAAGGATGAGAAGGTTGATGTACATAGCACCAGTAAGGGAAAAGGAAAGATGAACAAGTATTGAAGACTTGTATTATATTGATATTTTATTATCAGATTTCAATTGAATGGTTGTAATGAAGTTTATTTATTTTCCGCATTTGAATGATTGTATTTAAAGGTTAAACAACCTGGGAGATTTTTATTAATGTAACCCTGTAATGGGAAGGCTTTATTATTCAATTTTATTATGATTGGGTAGTTAGATATGAATGTTTGATTAAGTGAACACCAAATCCTGTGGGAATGAAGTACCTGGATTTGGGGGTGTCACAATTGTTACAGTAATTACTGTTCAATATTTTATAGATTCAATAATTGCTGCGTTGATATTTTATATTATTGTTGTTTCAATAATTGTCACTGCACAGTATTTCCCATTATCAAATCAATAATTCATATTATTTAAATAATATTATTAGATAGCATTATTTGCAATGTCTAGAGAGTTCTGTCAAGGAGAGGTTTGGCCACCTAATTGTGCGCCAGTAAGGAGAAATCCTTATCGGAAAGCCCTCTCTTTCCTGGGAACTGCCTGGTTGTCATTATTGTGAGTCTATGATATTATTTATGAATAATTAATTATTGATAAGGAAATATTTATTCGATCCGGATATAAATGATGGATTTATTTATTTTATGTGGTTATAAATGAAAGAATTAATGTTGAGGTATTTTATTAGTATTTTGTCGGATTAGAGGTATTTTAAAAGTCAAATCAGTGTTCTTAAAGCTCTATTGCGTGAGTTTTAATTTTGATCCAACCGTTGGATCGTTGTGATTTTTGGATATGTTATAAATATATAAGTTGAGTATATGTCCACAAATTTTGAACCATTAAAAATCAATGCATGATTTGTTATGAATTTTAAAAGGTGTTAAAATCACCCGTTTGTGAATTTCAGATATATTTTACATCTGGAATTTGGAAAACTTTCTTT